>LPNX011210150.1:42837-87750 GCA_001517045.1 Pseudotsuga menziesii
TTTTTTATAAATATTTTTACCATGCTACAATGCCCCTAGAAAAATCCTAGGTACTCATTTGGAGGATGGTGTCCATCTTACGAAAATATAACCTAGGTGGGGATGATAATAATCCAACCCACAACAACTTCCACTTGGGATAGAACCAACTGACAAAAATGTTCTCTACTTATTCCTTTTACTATGAATTTTCTTTACCCAAAACAAATTTCTTCATACTTGATATTTCCAATGAGAAATCAGAGTATAGATTGTTCCAGCTTTTCTGGCACTTTTAACATATACCTATACTTAAAGAAAACACAGTCTATGAACCTGATCTATGACCATTTTTCAAATCCTAAGGATTACATTATAACCATTATATATAATAGTTTCGGCTACCCAAATATCATTAAAATACAATGTATTCTCTATCATGAATCATGATTGTCCCACTAGTGTAATTCTTTCCATTTTATTTTCGTAAACCTGAAAAAATATTGTTTTATCTTGGTATCTTATTTACGAACTATTTAGTTGTTAAATCCTGGCTCAATTACAGTTTTCCTCACTCAAACCCTCCTATGTGAGGTCTAACAACCGTTTTTGTCCTTATACTACTATGAAATTTTTTATTGCTTCATACTATGTGATCCAGGGGCATCATTTAAATAAATTTTTTATGGACTTTTAGAAAGTCAATTAGTTGAGTTTGTTTGTAGTAGGGGATAGTTTTCTGAGAATTAGTGGTGAGTGTTTGTTTTAATAATGGTTGTTATACAAAAGTTGTTCTTGGATCGTTGAAGAATCCAAATGTAACTTCTCTCACTAAAAATAGATTCGAGATTTATGAGTTTAGTTTAAGATCCTATTTATTTGGATTTAGATAGGATTATTGGGTTTTTTATGTGTAAGTGTGTAATCTAGGTTTGTTTTATTGTAGGAATTAAAAAAAAAACAAAGTATTCATTCTCTGTGGTTTTTTCCAAGAAATTATCCAATTTTCTCCAGATAACCATTTATTTTGTATGTTGTAATAGCGTCCTTTGAGTGCGTGTCTATGCTTTGAAAACGAATTCTATTGAGATCCTAGATTGATTGACAATTGCAATGATCAATCAAAACCTATGCATAGGATATACACTGTGCATCTTTGGCTAGGAGTTATGAACTAAATATCCACGTTCTACTAAGGATTGAATACCATAAATCTTTGTAAAGAAACAATACAAAGTAGTGAACCGTTCATTCCTTGCAGATCGACGATTACTTTCCATTTCTCATGTGTCTAATGGTTGAACAAGACCAATACTCTATGTGATGCAAAATCCAAATAAAAGTTGACATTTGAATGTATTCATGACACCATTGATGGAATTGAAGGGCGAAGATGCATTTCTTATTGGTGAAGGGTGGTATTGGAAGCCATTCTTGAGGGATGAAAAATGGTATTGCACAACTCTTTATAAAGAATTGGAGTACTATTTTGCATAGGTTTAGCCTACTGTTATAATTGACATGAGACTTCATATTTGGTAGATTTCTAAATTTGGAAGAGGTTGGAGATTGGAGGGAAAAATGAAGGATGTGGATGAAAAAGCAGGTGATCCCTCTGTCACTATGATTGATCTGGAAAAAAAATCAATGTTTTCAAATACCCTTGTGTATATTAAAGAAGAATTATTGCCATAATAATGTCCCGATTAAGCAGGTAGAACCTTTGTTGACAAGGGAGGTAATTATTGTCCAAATGCATTTTGCCAAAGCAATGAAGAAAGTTGAAATTGGTGAAGTTATTAATCGCAGGCTTCGTGATGGGGATTTGTTTTTATCAACCATCCTCCAAGTATCCACAAAAATTAAGTGTAGACATTAAAAGCATACATACATCTGGGTTCTACAGTGATTGTTAGCCCTCTTATATGTGGGCCACTTGGTGCAGATTTTGAGGGGGATTGCATTCATTTTTATTATCCACAATATTTAGAATCCCAAATTGAGCTTTCTCAATTGTCATGTGTTAATCACTAAATGTTCACTTCTCATTGCGGAGAAGCAAACATAGCAGTGACTGTTGGTACTGCTCTTGTTGCCAAGCTTCTATTTGGAAAATTCTTGCTAGACAAAACCACACTGAATCAGCTATCAATGTGAACTTATGGAGCTTTGCCTGAACCAACAGTTATTAAAGTGCATGATGGAGGGCCATTTTGGAATTCTATCCAAGTTCTTCAGATGTGTTTACCTTTATAATAAAACTACAAGGAGAATAGACTTTTCATAAGAAATAGTGAAATATTATTATTCAATGGCAATAAAATTCAATTTCACACTTCTCTAATTGAAATTTTTCAATGCAATTGTTCAATTGAAAGGTCCTGAAAGTAAAAGGAAAGCTCTTCTCAGCACCCCAATTTATTTTCCATGGTTTATGCTTGGCCATTTTTCCATTCTCTTTACTAAAATTCCGTGTTTTTTTTCCTTTCTTGTACTTTTCCTAGTTTCCTTCCCTGCCACCCACAGTGCTTTCTAGTTCACTTTCTAAATCAATATCAAACCATCCTTGTTTATGACAAATCTGTTAAATTCCAATTAGTTGAGCTATGGTTATCCTTCATAAACGGTGAATCAATATTGCAGTAAAATTTAAGTTGGTTATAAACTAGCAGAGGACTGGACCAGAATTGTAAGTAAAATTTCCATTGGAATATGTGATATGCTAAATGTAATAAATTGCAAATTCTGTCAGTATTAAAGAGATTCAAAGCTATATGTGGTAATATCCCTTTGTATGAAACTTTGTAAGGCAATAAGTTAGTTCAAACCAAGAATCCTTTGTTTAAAATATGAATAGTTGTTAGAGTCTCTAGTTCCCAGCAAAATTCTGCTGGCCCAATGAATATAAGGTCGACCCAAGAGAGAATGTTCATTTCATCCCAGCTAAGACACATTAAACTTAAATAAATAAGGGTGAGGGCACCTCATTTAGAGCTATCACTGAGGGGAAGATAGCAGATCTGAAATTGTTGAAGAAACCCTAGCGAAGGAGCATAATAAGGATAAAAATTGAAGGTGAAATCAAGTATAAAAGTGCAGATCAAAGGTGCAGTCCTGGACACAATTTTTTTAGGGAAAATTGAGCCAATTCCTTGACAAAATATGAAGTGGTTTAAACACCAGATTCAGGACTGTCTTAACATGTTTTTTTTTAAGAACTGTTTGACCTTGGATAAGGGCTTGTTTGACACATGTTTGAGGGATTATTTAAGGTCTGAAATGGCAGAGTGCAAGGATTGCATACTATTGACTACGACGATGATTGAGAACTGATTTAGATAATTATTGATCGAGATTCTGATAAGATGAAGTAAAGCATTCACAGTAACTCGTATAAGGTTTATCAGTTAGACCTACTTCATTCAACATTTTGAGGACTGTGTTTTCAGGTTACATAGCTGCCTTCTATGGATATTAGTCGACTAGGTTTTAGGTCTACATTGTGATTCATAAATGCTAAGGATCAGACCTTGTCAGATTTTGATAAGGCCGAAGTTTGACAGTACAAACTGAGGTTGATAAGGACATATGGATTGGTAGTTGTAAAAGAGATTGTTGGCTACCTTGATTTGAAGACTTGTTGATTGGGTTTGAGGGATACAATGCAAGATCTGTTATTAGACAAGAATTGACTGTTGCAGCTAGTTGTTTATTAATCCCCTCAACAATAAAAGAAAAGGCACCAAAAGTGAGACTACTCTATGCAAGGGCTTGTGGTGACCCTACAGCACAAGAAAACCCACGCAAAAATAGATATTTCAAAATCCATATTAAGCCATAAAAAGTAAATGATAATGAGTTAGTTCAACCCAAAATTCTCTATGAATACCTGGCATACGCAGAGCAAGGCCAGTAACACAACCCGCAACACCTACATTAATGACTACATAGTGAACCAATCTTTTAGTTTAGAATCCAATCCTGCATAAAAGGATCTTTCAAGGAAATATAGATCAGGAATCGAGAGAGAAAGGATAGAAAGAAAACCACTAGCATAGATATCATATATAGGAATAGAAATAATATTGATAAAAAAGGAAACTAATGATACTTTGCCCTTTGTCATGAATATAAGAAAAACAATCCATTGAAGAAAGAACATAACAAAATCCAGAGATGCAAGAGAATAAAATATGGTCATACCATCATCTTTCCCATGTAACTTCTTCAGGTAGCATACAACAAGACTGTGAACTCCAGATAGAATGGAAAAAGTCTACACTCATGAGGAAAGCTTGTGGTTAATAAGAAAACTTGTGCAAAATACCCTGGTAACAATATAATGATATCTTTGTCATGGTAGAAAATAAGTACAACAAGGTAATCACAACATGATATTCCTTGACATATTACATGCCTTTTCCACAGATTATGGGATCAATGGGATCAACTGTTCTAGTAAACACTTAAGCTGGGAGAAACCTATATAAGTAGATTAAAATCCAAAGATAAACAAAAAACCGGGGCCTCACCTTTGCAGAGGAACCTCCCTCTCCAAGTAGTCCTTTGAAACCTTTCCTTTTGATAAGCCCTGAACCTGGACTAATAAAATACTTAAATCTTAAGAACGGAGTCCATATTTAAACCAGAAAAAAGTTTTATATTAGTATAGTCTGCACTATCACTTGCATCTTATCACTACTCCATGTAATATACCAATCAAAGTAAAGCTTAAAGCAACCCGTTGACCACAGATCACCAAACACATTCAATATGAAAAGTGGGTCCATGAGTAAGAAATGCAAAATGGAAGAGTAAATATAAGGCATTTATGTTCTTCATTTGTGCTGTAGGACAATAACAATATTAAAGAAAGATAATACAATAATACAGAAAGAAGGCCCTATATAACAACATAATATAAAGGGGTTGGATGGATTTGTAGTGTCCACATCTCAAGGAATCATATAAAGGGAGTAGTCAGAAGTACACACCATGCATGATCCACATCACAAATGGCAATGTAATATAGCCAGTAGTAGAAATCATTATGTCCTTTTTATCACATTATTGAATCACTCTTGCAACCCCCAATGTAAAATGACTAAACGTGTTAGAAACTAATTTCCATTTCTTAGAAAAATTACCACATAAATATCTAAGGTGTTAGAAACTAATTTCCATCGAGTAGATCTAGTGCATGTAATCTTGATGAAATAACTAATCTAGTGGATGTGATCTTTTGATGAAATAAGGCATGCACACAACTTGCATGAACTGCACTTAGTTGGGATAAGATTCTATACATGCAAAATAGTTAGAAGCTAAGTCACTTGACACAAGAACATGGGACATGGAAATACAAGTGTCCGACATGGATATGGTGATTTGACAATCATAGGACAACTCGAAGAATCCTTGTCAAAGGTATTGGGTTGTTGAAGAACTGTTTGGAGTACTTTTGAATGGATAATCAGAGGTACAAGGAATGTACTAAGACCATGTATGAAGGTCAAATTCTATACCCCATTACTCTCGGCTCTGTGCATTTAGAAATCTCCTTCGGAATGTGACCTATCAAGCTATTATACCCTACTCTGAGAACTTTCAACTTCTTCAAAAGCCCGATTTCTGGACGAATGGTTCCAGAAAGGTCATTGGAATATAACAATAGCTCTGATAAATTGGAGAGATTTCCAAGTGAAGGAGGAATTGTCCCATTGAGACAATTCTCAAAAAGAGAGAGGATTTCAAGGTTGTGAAGATTGTTGCCCAGTTGAGGAGGTATGGGGCCTGTCATATTATTAGATGATAGGTCTAAAACTCAGAGAGATTGAATGTTAGCCAATGCAGGGGATATGATACCAGACGATTTTGATCTTGATAAGCTTAGACCCACCACTCCAAATACATCTAGACCAGTCGCCAAAATCCCTTGAATATTTAATGTTCCTATAGACAACCAACCCTGTGACCAGGCATTCCTTTGCTCCTGAGATGCAGCCTCCCATAGAGGAAAAATACCAACTTCATGCAACTTTAACAATAAAGCCTCATATAATTTATAGTTACCTTTAGCCCCAACCCAGGGATCTTCTTCTATCTAAACCATTCTTTTATTACTAATTTGCCAATATCTTCTTCTATCTTCACCATCTGACCTCTTTCAATGTATTGTTTCGAGGAGACTCATAAATTATTTACAAGGATTTTTCTAATAAAGTTTCATAAACCATTCCAAGCATTGTGACCCTGATTTTTTCAGTTTTACTTTTATTTTTCCAGGAGGTGCCATGATACCAAAGATTAACATGATGTTTCAAAATTAATGTTAAACAGTTAAACTATGTTGAAATTGGTCCATGCTAGTGTTGTTAACCTTTTGTTTTACCTAAACATAATTAATAAGTAAACAATTATTTTTTATTGGATTGATAGGTATTTACTAGCAGAACATGTTGGACCCTGTCACATGCAGATTTCATTCTCTGCTCACACAGACTTAAATGTCAAATTCCCAGAGTCACCGAAGTAGGTACAGATACTTGCTGCAGTCATTCATGGTTATATGGAAGCTTAGAAATGTGTTGTTTTCTCTTTTAATAGTTACTATGTCTTCTTGGAAATAAGGTAGGGGACTTGATATTTGAAGTATAAAAAACACAGTAGTTCTGCCCAATGTTATTTTAGGTTATAGAATAATATGATAATGACATAAATTATAATGGGTAGTGACAAGCCTCCATAATTGCATTATATCAAGTCTCAAAACAAATGTCACGAAGGCAATAGAAATTCTCATTTTGCGTCTAAATTTATCTTTTAGGTGAATGATTTGTATAATGTAAATGTTTTTCAAAAACTGTTGTTGCATATTGCTATACTATTTGTACTTTTCAACTATTCCTTGTTTCTAATGTTTTATTTCTGCAAGGATTATACAAATCCAAATTTGCATGTTGCTCCTTCTGCTATAGATGGAACTGGTCAGGTAAAAGAAGTATGCTATAATAGTGTTTCATGTAGATAAAATTGTTATATCAATGTCTTCTGATTCTTGGGTTCATTGCAGTTTAGAATTGGGCCTGATGGACAAAGAAGAGAGCCAGAGAGTAATGTTCTTCTTGCATCTATTGAAAACATGCAATATGCTGTCACTGTTGATGTTTTGCATACGGTATGTTGAAAAACTCTCAATTATGTTTTAAGTGCAAAATTTTCTTTAAGTTTCAGTTCCATTTAGAATAAGTAGTTTGTTTCTTCTCCCTGAAACAACAGGTATTCTCAGCATTTGGTACAGTTCATAAAATTGCAATGTTTGAGAAGAATGCGGGATGGAAGGCTTTGATTTAGTATGCATGTATTCTTATAAATTGAGTCCTTGAATATCTTGAATCTTTTTCTTTTGCAATGAAACTTAATTGATAACGAGGGATATGTATTATTGTTTTTTCGGTACTCTATTTCATTTAAGTTAATTTTGTTAGAAAAATGGCACTGTATACTGGGACTTAATTTTGTACAATTTGTTTGTTGTTTTAATGGTCAGGGTTTTCAAGGAAATATACTGTTGCAAAACCCTTTGATATTGCCTATTTTTTTCTTTCAGATTTTAAAGCTTTTCAGGGTTGAGTTTATACTTGTTGAGTTCTGTTGATTTATTTTCTGACTATTTTTCCTTGTTTTTCCATTTTCCTGAGTTGATGACCCCCATCGATCTTTTTTTTGTTTCCTAGTTTTGCAATACTATTATAAATATTGTCTATTAGTTTTGAAACAAACTTGATCAATTTGGGTGATTAGATGCATGGCAATTTAGTCTTTGCTCTTCCCTTATTTTCCATCTAACTTTTGCTTGCTTGATAGACTGATTGAATTTACCTTGCTCAGATATACCTACTATAGTAATTTCCAAAAAAGAATTAGAAGGACATTCTATATATGATGGAGGCTATTTCAAACTCCACCTTTCTTATTCACGCCACATGAACCTCAATGTTAAGGTAACAGTCTTACCTCGATTTTTTGGAGGCATGGTTATCATTATGAACTATAGTGAATTTTATTTTTCCTATGATTATTACTAGTCCCATATGACCCTATACATACATTAATGTTGGTCGGAGCAGAGACTACACACTTCCAAAAGTAGGAATTGTACAAAATATACTGTCGGGTCTTGGACAACAGCCCTCTAGTTTGCCTGCTGGAGTTGGCAGACACACTATATTTCTAGGATTCTTATGTTTTCAACAATTATGTGGGTCAATTGTTAGTAGTTTAGCTTGAACTCGAGTGATTTTAATCTAATCTTGACCAGTGTTCTCTGACGTAGTTTACTGTTATATCAGTTATTCTTTCCATATGAGTACTTTCCCAAGCTTTTCAATTGGGACAATTTGGAATTTCCAGCCCGTGGATTGATAAATTGTGGAAACATGTAATCTTAGCCTACACCTGTGGATTGATAAATTTTTTAGCCTACACCTGTGGATTGATAAAGTAGTGTAACCATGGATTTATAAATTGTTTTACAAATAATACAAACAATACATTTTTAGAAGAAAAACACACCAAAATCAAAATTTGAGGTTTACAATCTGTTGCATCAAATTTGTTCTAGAAATTATAATTAGTGTATATTTGATGCATATTAAATAACCTTCAACATGGTCAATGAGTAATTTATGTCAGAGTTCAATCAACAATTGTAATATGCATTGTATGGTTAATATCTGAGTTTGATCAAACACTGTAATATGCAGATCAGAGAAAGTGAATGTACCCAGAACAAAGACTAACATCACGTTTCAAGGCCAAATATTTCTCCCCACCTCCATAGTTTGAAACGATACATCCAATTCCAGTTAGATTAATAAAGAGGATTTGTAGCTACAATATTCACTCAATTCCACCAAGGAATCAGATCCCAGTGGTGGTGGTGATAAGGAAAAGAGTAAACAACCAAATATTTGGGTCAAGAGTCCTTTTTTTTTTCCAATAGCAAAGCAACATCATATAATGATGGATTCATGTGCACATTTACAAGACAAATGATAGAAATTCACTGAAGCTACTCTATAATCAGCCTTATCAACAAAAGAAGCAGGTGGATAGATATGACTAAGTTTAAAAAATCCCTAGGGCTACTAGTTGTGAGAAATAGCATGCATATAATTAATGTTTATATAATAAGTTGACTTCCCTTGACATAAGTAAACTTCCCTTTTTGGGTTTCTATTGTGCAATTCAAGTTATGACAAATGCTTCAACTAGGATTTCTCTGCTTACAGGTCTCACAATTGATCTTATGGGTTTAGCCTTTACTCTTTTGTTGCTTTAAAATCTACCAAATCTCATCACTGCATATCAAACCTTTTATTCCAGAAAGGTATTTCAACTATGAAATCTGATCCTATATCCCATAGAATAAAGACAACCACCTTGTTCAGAGTGATATGCAGAAGTGCAAGGAAACATCAGTTTTTTGACAATGAAAGATGCCCACACGTTGTTGATATTAGGAGACTTTTGCCATGCCTTCAAGTCAAATTTTTGCCATCCTAGGATGGAGGGTCTTTTATAATAATATGTTTTAGGTGCTTCTATTAAAACATGTGCATACTCTTGAAATTCTAGTATTGATCTCTTATCCATATAACGAAATGAATCTTTGCTTTGATATGTGATGATGACCACAATTTTTTTGGCATTTGTAAGCTCTTCAAAGTTTAAACTCATAGATCCAGTGAAAATGAAGTAGACGTCCTAATCCCTATTTTACTAGGCAGACCTTGAAATTGAAACATGCAATGAGGGGTAACAGAGTGCATATGTGTCACTTTTGTGGACATTTGAAAGAGAAGTTTTTTACAGTACTTAGGGTACCATTTCTTAAGTCTTTCTAATAGAACAATATGCAAATCATGGTTTCTATTGTATACGAGGCAACATCAAATAGAAATTAAACTAACTATATATGACTAACTGTGTTGATATTATATGATCTTGTTATAGTTGCATCAAATGTTGAATTTAGGGAAGCATTACTAATCTCAGATTGATTTATGCCGTTTATTTTATGGATGGCATATTTATGTGTATTTTGTGTACTCAAAGTGGTTGATAAGTGATAACATGTGTTTTCATCTTCTTAGCTAATTGAAGTAAGTGGATTTTCAACAAATGCAATGTAAACCTTCAAAGCTCTTGCAGTATCTAGACATGAACTTGTTTGGAAGTATGAAGGATTCATGCTTGCTGTTTGGAGGTATGAATAATTCCTCCTCCCCCCTTACAGTTGTAAGTTATCCTCTAATGCCCATGATCCTTATGCAACCACTCAATTTCTTCCTCCATATATATATCCAAACCATTAGACACCAAATATACAAATTATATATATATATATATATATATATATATATATATATATATATATCCAAACCCTTAGACACCAAATATAAAAATTTTGATCATGTATATATCATGATCATATAAGGGTGAATATAATAAAATCACACAAGTTCGATACATATTTGAAACAAAATGTGTAAAAATCAAGGTCCTAAATTGCCTCCAATATCCAAATAACATCTACAACAAATAACTACACATCAAAAAAATCCTCCCCTATAATGGGATCGTCATCATTAGTAGCCCCGTATGCATCATCATCTAGCCTCTACTTGAATCCTCAAGCGAAATCAATGCTAGTGCTTGGTGCTACTAGTGGATCTAAACCCATCCACTTGATCTTTTATCAAGTCAACAACCTCTAGCTTTGGTAAAATAGGCTAACCACATTTAAAATGAGGCAGAAAGCTTAAGTTGCATGATACCCCTAAAATTGCATGTGCTTTTTGAGAGTTCCTTTCCAATGGTATCTTTATATCAATGGTAGTTATTTTGTTCTCCTAGGTGGATTCACTAATTTGTCTTCATGATGATAAGCATGACAATTCTAGAGCATTTCTTATATTTTCTTGGTTGTTTCAACACTTCTACAACGAATCTGAGTCTATGTTGGGAGGTAGATTTTAGCTCAGTTTTACCAGTTTATATCTGCAAAAGGTATGTCCTCAAGGATGCAAAAGAATAAGGAAATTAATCTACATAACCCGTACTTTGGATGACATGTCACAACAGAAGAAATGTTGCTTCAAATCAACTATGATTCTCTATAAATTTAGGGTTATATTAAGTTTCATGTTGAGCAAGGTCCAGCACTGGAGGGACATGGTATTTTCTCAAAATGGTAGTGGGGAGAGCAGGGAAAATATGTTTTAAAGTTACATTTAAGAATTTACAAAGACATGCAAGCATAGTTGCAATGTCAATGTATAATGATCCAATACCAACAAGATCAGTTGGTTTAACAACTGGAGGTTCAATTGTTAAACAAACTAGCAGGAAGGTGCAAAAAATTGTGTGCAAGTTCAACGTTTGGGAAAGAAGGTGATGAATAACATAAAATTTAAATAAAAGATTTAGGATTTGTGAATCAAACAACTTGAGAATATTTTAATAGCTTGTGTATTTGCTTCTTAGTTAAATTCTTATTTAATATCTTCTGAATATTTTCTACAGTCACCCCTGTAATTCCTTGGCCATTTGGCGGAACCTAATATTCTTGTGGGTTGTAGCTACCAGCATAGAACTAGATGAACATAACATCTAGAGTTCCATAGCCAAGTATGGATATGGTATTTATCACTTACTCAGGTCAAGCTGTAGGGTTGACAGGAAGCTTGGTTGTAGGTGTTGTATATTTCTCCTAGGCTCTACAAATTTTCCAACAGACTCTTCATTTTCGTATGTTGGACTAAAAGTAAAACTTGCTTCTCTATGAATGTAGCACCTAAGAAGGAGCTGTAAATTTCCTCGGTCGCCTTCCACAATAGGCTACAACAGATTGGATACAGTGGTGGGAATTTGAAGACGCCAAAAGGGGATGAATTCCATTATTTACTAGCAACTATCAACCACAATGATCTATAGGTCAGAATATTGTTGTATTTCCACTTGGTTGGAAACAAATTACTGTAGTTACAGTGTATCTACACTTTTGTATGTTGTTGGAACTTGTTTAATATGCGAGATAGGGAAAATTGTTCATAGATTTCAGGAATTAGTTTATCATAAATACTAGTTACTGGTAAGCTGTAATAGTAATAATTATGTAGTTTGTAGATTGCTATATATCATAAATTTGTTTGAATATCATCATTGTCAAGCAATAACAACTTCTTAAAGAGTGCTAGCTCAATGGTAGAGCGCCTGCCTAATTATAGGCAGGAGGTTGGTGGTTCGATTCCTCCATGCCCTATCATAAATTTATGACTACAAAAATGACTAAATTCGCATATATACAACTATTACTAGCTAATTTTCTGTATCATAGTCGTATTTAGCTTAGTCATTAATATGTTATCATCTAGTCGTTTATTTAGTCGTATCTCTGGTCATTAATTGTTGCAATTAGTGACTAAATCAATGACTAAATCATTGATTATCAATGACTAAATCAATGACTAATAAGTCAAGCTATTAATGACTAAGTGAAATACGACTAGCTATAAGATAGTGGAAATTAGCTACTATTAATCGCCGACTCAAAAATAGTCGTTTATAGCCTGATTTTAGTCATTAATTTCTCATTTTGTACTAGTGAGTGTTTATAAATTCAAATTATGAAATTCACTTGATTATATTTTGGATAACATGTACTATTATGTGTCATCGAATCTAATAGGAAAGGCAAGTACATGTGATGAAATGATGGTGTCAATACCGCGAGGACTCTAGATTGAGTTGAGTATGATTGTCAGGTGATGCCAATCTTGAATTTATCTTATATCATGATTTTTCCTTAAAATATTTGATGCACAAAATGTTATGTGAAGGTGATGGATTAGGATTGCAAATTGATGCACATCAGGTACTAGGGATGAACCTTGATATGATGTAAATCTAGAATTGTCCATGCAATGAGTTGGAAAAGAACGAGAGACGCACTTGATCGTCTGATGTGTGTTGTCGTGAGGGTAGGCCGTGAATTTGGTCACTCACGAGGCACATGATCGACGGGCACACAATAAGGATACAACCTTAATCCCTAGGAACCATTAGTCCCTCAACAAGGTCGATGAACTAAGTTAACAAGGTCTCATTCATTGTACCAAATCCCCACCAAGGGGGGAGTATCTAAAGGGAATGTGTAGAGCATGACACCCATTATATCCCCGTTGGAATTAGAACGCGAGAGTTGACAAAAGAAAATCAATCATTCATTTAAAATTAATGGGGGAAGTAAAAATATTCTTAAAAATATCTTAGAATTGAATTCACTTAATTTTGATATGAATGCAATCCCAAAATTAATTAAACTTAATCTTAGATTTATGAAAAATAGAAGTAAGCAAAATAAGAGTCACTTAACTGAAAATTAAAATATAAAAGAACTCTAGAAGAGGAAATCACAAAAACTGAACTAAAAGTAAGTTTTAGTTAGAAATAAAAGAAATTGAAAAGTTTACATAACTGAGACTGGGTGGCTGAATCAAATTTAAAAGAAATTAAATTAATTGGAAAAGTGGATACATGAATATATGAAGGTTTTTCGAAAAAGGTTAAAAGAATTGGAGAGGGCATAAGGGTCTCATATTTTACCCTAGTGTTGGACAACTGAGACTCTGTCACACTGTACAATGATTATTTTGGGTGTTGTTTACTTTGGTAGGAGAAGGGTTGGGAGCCCCACAACATTAGTCTATGTACCATTGTTACTTTGAATAACTTTATGTTTTCCATCATCATTATGGCTCAGGGTTCCATGGGAAGGAGAGCACCTGTGGGTATGGTAGGGAGGAAACCGATGGGTCAATCTTGATTGGAAATCAAGCAAGAATCTTGCGGTGAAGTCCTTGAAAACCACAACAAATCTCGACAACTACAACAAATTTCAGCAACTATGCAAGGGTTAATAGGTCATATTTATTTGTGATAAAATATGTTGTCTTATTAATGCTTATGTTGTTATTAAATTGAGAATGCATCCCTATATCTGGTTAAATGGTTGTAAATTTATATTGTTTTCATATTTTGATCTGTATATTTGATTAACAAAACATATTAGTTTGTGCCACTATGTAGAGTGATGGGGTTGCCTATTTTGATAATTTTAGGCATGAATATATATATATATATATATATAGCCCAACAACACATAACCGCTCAAACCTACAAAAAAAAAGAGAATTTGTTAGATCTGGAATCATCTACAACTTTTTGTATTTAGCAAGGAATTAACTAGCACACCCAAATAGTTCGTGGCTGGATCACGTCGATAGGGATCAAATGGTTGGGAGATAGCAATGAAATGGAAGACAATTTAGTTTTTTTTTAATTTCTCATATTCTTCTAGTTAAATGGTTTCAACTCTGAGTTATCCATGCCTAGCTACATGTTATCTTCGACATTCTTTATGTTATCCATTTATCAACTATCAGTTATTTTTTATATATTTTTTTATTATCTCAAATTCTTCTAGTTATATGCCATGAATTATTGGTTATCCATTTATTAGCTATGAGTTATCCATGCATCGCTACCCATTATCCATTCATCATCTACTATTTATTTTTTATACTTTTTTTATAATTGTTTATTTCGAATTTTGAACGACTCACATAGAATCAATCTCGACAGTAGACTTGTCTCATCCTCGCACATAGATGAAAAATCATAAGTCGTAGTGCACCCAAATCTCAAATAAATATGTCTATCAATGTAAATATATCAAATATCATTTCTAAAACAAAGAACCAATAATTTAATTGAAACAGAATATGGTTCGATGTATGTGGCTGTCAATCTAGATCCATTCCCGATGGGGGGATTATAGATCGTATATACATGCACGCATTATAGCATGACTAATATAATTTTATTTTATATATTAGTTAATTGGATCTTACAAACATTATATCGAACCATAACTATGACATATATGATGGTATGTGTAAATGTTATGGAAGTTGGCTTCCTTAAACCTAATTACTGACCGTCTGACCCCTAAAACCTTTTCCACCTGCATTCACAAAAGAATTGTTAGATTTGTGTTAAAAGAGAATTGAAAAATGGTAGGTGGATTATCGTGATCGTTACGAGAATCTTTATTCATAGAAAACTATGAATTTATAATTGAGGTTCCCTTACTATTTTATAAATATATTAACGCACCATAACCTTGGTATGTATTAATATCAGATTTTAAATGGTTTGATAGCTGGGAGAGGGTTGTATCTGGCCGATATGAATAACTTGGACTGCTCACGACTATCATAAACTGGTGGGGAGTGGATACCAATGTTTTCATTCTTGTCAACCTTTTATGAAACCCCACGCATTAAAATGCAGGCATGCTATGGAGCGAACAATAATTAGCTTGCTGCAGGCCATTAATGTGTAGGAAACAGACATATCCCTGATTGGATCAAGATTGATCTTAAGCAACCTGAAATCCAATAAAATACATGCCTGCTACCACCACATTAAATGGCTTGCAGCAAGCTTGCTGGTTATTGTTACCCCAATCGGAGACATTCTTGCTGCAACATGATGGTTATTGTTAGCCTGCTATCGAGGTACCTTGGCGCGTCATAGTTTGTTGAGCCTACCCATCTATTAACACACCTACCTTAGTAAACATGGTAATGTATAGGGATCAAATTTGAAGGGCTAGTCTTAATTTCAAATTGAAGGGCATATGTTTAATTAACTCTTCAATGATGAAGGGTAATAAACATAATTGTACTTCTATTGACTAGTGTGAATTAAGTAAACCCTTCGTAAAAAGATATGAATAAAATTTTAACTTTTCAAATCTTTACAATTTTCCAAATACAAGATAGAATGTCAGAGGTGTGTGCACTAAAGTGGATACCTCTTGTAGGGAGATGCTAATGAATGGGAATTGTATCGTTTGTTTTTATATTGATTTTTTTGTAATCCATATATTAAACCTTGAATTAAAAAGGGCAGATTTAACTCACCAATTTCAGTTAATACTTTGCTAGAAAGCATGTTTATCATCATTGATTCATCCTAACACTCTATTTTCCTTGATTTGTAGCAATACCAAGCCACCAAGATGCAACCAAAGTTCGCAGTGACAGTCCCCAATCAATACACAAATCCTAATAAAAACGAAAAAAAATTCTTATAGTAAACTTCAAAAGGAAAAAATGAGTATTTCTTACCATCCCCCCAAGGATAAAAAATAATAACAATTTGGATTTCCTTGCATGATGTTGTGAGTCATTTTCCTGGTCTGAAATAAAAAGTTTGAGATTGAAACATATTCCAAAATCTAAGAGAAATATCAAAAAATGTTTCTCAACATGCCTAGAAATCATGGTAGTCAACGCAACAACATTTTTAACAAACATTTTCTCACAGACTTGGCATGCAATATCCATATTGCTGCACTTATAATACATGTTTATAAGTGCAATTTCCGCAAAAACATCCAAATCAAATCCACCCCTAACAATGAAAACATGGATATCCTTGACTGGCTCAATATCCCCTAATTTCTCACATGTCAGAAGCACACACATCACCGTAACTGAATTAAATATCAAATGATAAAACATTCCTAATACAAACATGGATTTACTTTGCTTGCTCAATATCCCCTAACTGCCCACATGCTAGAAGCATACACATCACCATAACTGAATCAGGCATCAAATGATCAAACCTGCTTGATACAATTGGTGGTAAAGCGCCGGATTTTTTTTCCTGTGTCCACTTTGGGCATACTCTGCAATCATTGCACTTCATGAAACAACGTCTCTTTTACACATTTTGTCAAACACTTGCGTGCATCCTCTATCTACCCACATTTAGAAAACATGTATATGAGGGCATATCCTACAAATAAGTCCATATGAAGGCCACCATCTACAATATGATCATGAATCCCCTTTTCCTCTCATAAAACAAACAACCCAGCATGTGCCCAGCGCAAGCCTTAAGCACAGATGTAAACGTAAAGTTGTCTCGCAATAAACCTATCTTATGCATTTGATAATATAGTTCAAGGGCTCCCTCATATTTCCCAATCCCGAAATACCCTCTAATCATGATATTCCATAATGTGAGATTTTGTTTTTCCAATTTATCAAAAATTAAACGCACATCTCCCATATTCACATGGGCAGATTAACATTCTTAGTTCCCATATTTACCTCTCCAAAATGGCCAGTGATGATGATGTGGACATGAATTTGTTTCCCCTCTACCAAGGATTTTATTTTGATGAACACTTGCAACATAGATGTCTGTGTCTGAGCCCATCCCGATGGCCTCTTGCTGCATGACCACCGAAATCTGTAACGCTACCTTCAAGTTTTTATCCTTGCATAGTCTATTGATATGGCAAGAATAAATTTTTACCCATTGTGAATCCAACATGATTTTCCTATTGAGTTTTCCCTTCAAAGAAGAGTTGTGAGTGTGGGAATAAATATTTAGCCCTTGTGAATCCGACATGCTTTTATTATTGGGTTTTCCTTTCGCCTCAAGGTCTATGATTTTTGAAATTGGGGTAATATGTTTTCCATGATTTTGATATTACCCTTAGATTTTGATGATAAGATAAAGATAATGATTATGTTTACCAAGCACATTTAATAGCAGCAACACACCTAAAGTACCAATGAATTAGTCAAGCAACTTTGAACCTAACACTTCTAATGAAATTTTAAAATAAAAATTGTACTTCTTGATAAACCGTCAAAACTAACAATCGTCTTTTCTTTTGACTGGCAATATTTTGACAACACTTCTGAGACAAGTTTGGAGCCCTTTGAAGGGCAATGTCGGGTTCAATTTTGATCCCTGGATATACCACAACAAGTGGGGCATAATTCTCAAGCGGGATATAAATGGATGGACCAAAACTTACAGCGCAATGCTTATGTTTCAATTAGAGAATTTATATATATGCTAGATGTATAGTGCATAACAATTAAATGGGATTTTATATTAAAACACCCATTTCATCAAATTTAGATATATGGTTGAGTATCCAGACTTGAAAAATCCAAAAAATATACTTTTTACAATTTAAAAACAATGTTTCTAAAATGCGAAAAAACAAGCGAAAAGTGCAATTTTTATTATTTTTATTGAACCTTATAAGTGCATTTTTTTTAATTTATTTAAAATGTGTAATTTTTTATTTGAAAATTGCATTTTTATTATTATGAAACTTAGGATTTTTATTCCAACATTTATGTTTCCCAATAGCAAAACTAGGATTTTCGATTAAAAAGTGGGATCTTAACAAGCAATTCTAACAAGTGATTAGCATGAAATGAATTTTGATGATTTAATAAAATGAATTTTGATGAGATGATTTAATGAAATGAATTTTGATGATCAATCCCAAGGGTTTTTTACTCTTGTTTCTGCATCATATACTGATGATATTTCTATCATGGAGGATGTGTCAACCGTCCCTTCTACCTATACCCAGGGCCAGGTGTCCCTTCTACATATACCTAGTGGCACAAGAAAGGTCGGTTCTTCTTTATACATATACCAGGTGATACAAGAAAGTTCGGATGCCCCTTTTACATATACCCATTGATACATGAAAGGTCAGTCATCCCTTCTACATTTTCCTAGTGATATAGGAAAGGTTGGTCATCCCTTATATGCATATCTTATAATTTAGATTAAATTTAATATAAATTGGACTTTAATTTTCTTGATTTGCATTAATGGCTTCCATTACTTTCGTGCGATCAAATCTCCACCGTCCATGAAATGTTCACTTCATTTTAAGCAAACAATCACGATTATCCAATCAAGCTTGCTCAATGCAATCTAGACCGTTGATGCTGAGACTCCCCCTCTAATAAGCTCCGATCAAATTCCATTTATTCCTACAGGAATATCCCACTTCACACTTGTTACACATGGCTAGTCCATGTCACACTTGTTACACATGGCCAATGTGGGTCTCGCATCTAATTTTCCAAAATTTATATAAACACTTAAATTTTGAAATTTATTCAGGTTTAAGCGGGTTCCAATAGGTGTTATTCTGTCAGCATATGGCATCCTGTAACTCACACTTGAAAACATAAAATTTACACCTAGACTATATAGAATTATGACGAACTCTTTCTCATTGACAAAAATTTTCATGTCAATTAACCACGGGGTCTTCACTTAGTGAAACTATGTCATAACGCCTTCGTTCATGGGATATTAAAGAATACCCCTAATTTCACTAGATATTCATAATTACATACACATATCCTTTTGTTGAGCCCCCCTCCCAATACATATTTCAAATTAAAAAACCCCTAGTTTTACAATATATTCCTTATTTTTACTAGAAACCTCTTTTTATACCCCCCCAATACCTATAAACCCCCCATACCCTATTCGCCACCCCCAAAACTAGAAACCCTTTTTATACCCCCCCAATACCTATAAACCCCCCATACCCTATTCGCCACCCCCAAAACTAGAAACCCTTTTTATACCCCCCCAATACCTATAAACCCCCCATACCCTATTCGCCACCCCCAAATACCTACAACATATTTACCTTATTTTTCACAATTAAAAACCCCCCTTTATGAATGAACATGGTAAGATATTGCTCAACAAGGTGAATCCCCTATGTAATTAACAACTCGATTGTAATCTTTGGCACAGGTTCTCATAATTTCTACAAGAAGAATCAAAGGTTGCATGCAAAGTGTTTGATTAAGGGTGAGTGCAAGCTAATGAGGGTCACTTTTGGCATGTTAGATGCAATAGAAAATTGAAAAATTAGGCATCCCTCAACTTAATTGTATTTTTTGAGATACTTACACAAAATATCTTGCTTTGAGTAAAACATATTAAATGTAGGAACTTGAATCACGTTTCTGAATATATAAGGTTTATGTATTGAAATTTTTTATAACTATGTCAAGTTTCGTTTTTTCTAACAATAATAGAGTTCTTCATACCCTTGTGCCATCGCTTTTGATTTCATAGAAATCATTTTAAACTTACATTGAGATTGCAAAGTTGTTTACGGCAATTTCTCTATTGCCAACAGAGTGATGGAATTCATGTATTCATTTTCCAGTCCGCGAGGCCTGAGCTTAAAAAACATGTGCGTTCGGTCTATCCAACAGACCAACAGCGAAGTCGCTGCTGTTGGTCCGTTGGATGGACCGAACGTACATATTTGTTAAGAATGGCCGTTTGCCAGTAAAGTACATTGGCTCCAAACAATTGCTCTAAATTCAATGGTTTCCAACAGTAAAAATTACATTTCTATTGCTATTGTAATTGACGAAGAGGAATCATAATTAATAATAGCAGCATAACTAGTAACAAGAAATCGAGGAAAACAATATGATAACTACCATATGAAAGGCCTTAGTCATCGTAATAGAATGAATGCCATGTTTTTATTATATTCCCATGGTTTTGTTCTATTATAGTGTTTGCTTCTCTGCTTGTTGGCTTTGTGAATAAACCTACAGACATATAAATACATAACGAAATATCAAGTGAGATATATAAAGAAAAAGTGCACTCTTAGTATGCAATTTTCACACTTGTTGTTGTTGTTTTCTCTGAATTCATCTTTGTTAACTCAAGATGAATTCAGTTTCAAAGAGCGCTTTTTGTCTGGCGGTTGTGGGAGCTATAGACTGTTTCTAAATCTTCACAGATCAAGAAACCCTTCACTTTTAAGAATCTATAAATAACATCAAACTTATTACCTATACCTAACTTAATTGGGATTACTTCTACTATTGGCCTGGCACTTGAGCTATTGGTGTTTCTCTGAAATATACCACTACTTCTTTTGCTTCTCGAACAAATCTGAATCCTCATCTTAAAGAAGCAACAATGAAATCAAAGGATTAGTCATTGAGATGCCTTATGTATCTTAGCTGTTGGGATCCAAACCAAAATTGAAATGGAATTCAACTCAGTAGCAATGGAGAGGGATGGGGAGGTGAATCGATCACCTACCAGTGATGCAGCATGATGGCCACCCAACTGCCGACATATAAGTTGTATATTATGGATTTATTTTGTAAATGAATTAATTGAATGCAATTTTATGGTTTCAATGAGCATCACTGCCTCAAGGTTGTTAAATTTCCCCTTGTTAAATCATGTATATTTATTTTCATCAGTGGCTCAAGGTTGTTATAACAATGGCCAAGAGAAATGTTACCAACTTATTTTTCATTATATCCACTAGATCTAGTCATTCTAGTTGGTTTCCATAATATTCTTTGAATGTTTTCGATGAATAGGATTAAGTCACTTTAATTGAAAGGATGCATACAACAAGAGTTTGGAGTAGATTTTGGGTTATAGAAACAAAGATGAAGGAAATTTCTAGAACCCTTTTGAAATAGAAAGGGGACAACTAGAAGCAAGATGGTTTTATTATTCAAACCTTGGAGATCAACATCTCTTCCAAGCATCCTACTTATTTATTAAAATGGTATACTTTGCAGTAGCTGAATTCATATTGTAGAAGTGTATTGGTTCTTGCTTTAGATATGTTCTTGCAACACTTACTACTTGTAAGATTATCTAAAAACTATCAGTTTACGAACATGTCAATTCACGAGTTTGGATGTTATTAACATTTTAATGCATAAATTACATTTATTTACAATGTTGGTTTATTTAACCTTGATGTGCACTATTTGTTTTAATTACCAAGTTATGTAATTAGGCAATCACACTGCTACCACTATATTTAAATTTTTCTGTGCATTAAAACAAGAGTTTGAAACAACAAACCAATGCAATCACTTGACTTAGAACATAGAGGATTTAAATAGGAAACCCAAATAGGGAAAGTAACATTATAGAGGAGGTTTTCTCGGCTCCAAAGAATCTCATGAGACAATGGATTTCAAATTAGGCTTAAGTAGAGCTCTTTGATTCTTATGCCAATGACTTTAAGATAAAATAAAAGGGGTAAGACCTTTACTCTTGGTACACTCATCTAGGACAACCCTAGTGTACAACATGGATTATTTTTTATGGTGGATTATGACCAAGCAATCATCATTAGATTCCCCTTTATAGAGAATAAAGGCTCACCATCCAAAGGTATGTGATATCTTGCTGTAGAAACAACAATAAACTTGTCCTTATGCTCTAGAATCTTATCTCTAGCACAAAAAAATGTAAAAGGCTAGGATGTCGTCTTTCTCATTGCATGAATACTATATGTCTTTCATGGTGAACCAAAAGTTGTTTTCTTCACCACTTTAGAATGGTAATCTTTCCAAAACAAATGTTAATGCCTCAATGAACAGACTCTCTATAAGGTTTCATAATTCAAGCTTTAAGATAGGCTGAATTGGTTATTTCTCTACTACCCTACCTAGTGCTAGATCTTTCTCTATTCATTTCCAAACTAAGAGAGTGCATGAAGATATTGCTCACTTGTAATACCTTAGTTGTTAATCCCTAGACTTATGATCATTTATGTGACTTATGTTCTTTTGCATTATGGACTTATGATATGTTTGTGGACTTATGCTCCTTTGCACAATTAATGTGATTAAGGACATATGATTATTGTTTGATAACATGACTTTGGACTTTGGCACTATTATTAATGTTAATGTTATTACTAGCATCTTTGATATCTTTGAATGTTGTTACTATTGATTAAATAAACAACTGGCTCATCAAAGAAAACTAAAAGAGTATGGGGTCCCATGGATTCCACAAAGTGAGGGGGAATGAGGACATCGCTAGCACCTTATAACTTATTGCTTTCTTAAGTTTGTCCATCCCAATTCATATTTGCACCTTGGTGACATTAATAATGTTGGTCACCCTAACCTTGTACAACAAACCCTATTCTCAATATTTATGAACTATGGAGTTAATATTGAATATTTTTCATTCCTTAGTAGGCCCCTCTTGACTTGCACCCTCCTTGAGAATATATTCCCTCACATTTATGTGTTTTTGGTCATTTATGAGCCATTTTCCTAGTTTTTAGGGGTTGTAGGCTATTCTCTAGCTTCCAGTCTTACACTATGCATTAATGATCCTATTTGTGTGCTTCCATGATATTTATGACCCTATTGGATGCCCTATCTCACCTATTTCGCACTCCTTTATGTTTTGTAACCCCTTTTATGCATTAGTGTGCTTCCATGTGCTCTTCATGGCTCCACTCAGTTTTTTGGTAACTCCTCCTCATGGTGCTAATTCAAGAAAGGGAATATTTTCACTAAGCCACCACTCCACTAATTCAAGTTAAGTATCCATGATGAAGCTTAAACCTTACCTCTCTCTAATTTGACTTGATCCCTTTGGCTTAGAGTTGGCCTCCTTGTGCTATAAATTTATATGCCCTCTCCTTGTTGAAGTTAATCTTGAGCTTTTGACCATGTGATTTGTGATATCTATCCATGTTGGGGATGCTGGTAGTATTAGGATAGTATTGAGACTTAGAGTTAGTCTAGTTGTTTTCCCTTTACTTGCATTCTACCACTCTACTGGTCCAAGTTCTCACACAGGAAGCTAATAAATGAGAATGGTGAGCCAGGTCATATCCCATAGGCAGTGGAGAAGGACATGAAAGTAGTAGTGGGAAGCATTGTGGTTATCAGAAGAGGTAGTTTTGAGATTTTTTGTACTAAGTGCTGATATACCTGTCAATCCATGGTCTCAGATCAAGGGTTACCTGTTCAAGTGAGGAAGGTTTGACGGTGTCTATGGTTGGGAGGAAAGTTGTCCTGCTGCTGCGAGTTGCCCATATTTTGAGATAAGTACTCTTATGTTATGTTTTCATTACATTATTTTATTTGGTATATGTGCAATGGTGGATGATTGGTTGTTTGAGTGTTCATGTATTGAATATCAGGATATGCATGGAGGAAGGTTTCCTTTCATATAATATGGAATTGAATTCCTATGCTCGTTACCTTCTTTCTATTTTTCTTCTTCTTAATAAGAAATTGTAATTTTGGCTATATTGTATTGAGACGGGCGCAACCATATGATCTATTTTGTCCATATATTCTCATTTATGTATTGTGAGACCTATTCCATTGCGTCCATAACAATGTTTCAAGTGAAAAAAACCTTTTGTTTCATTGAAAAATCTTTCTAGATGACCAAGATATGTTTGTTTTGGTTTGACAATTTTTTGGTGCAAAGATGAGTGCAATTGTCATTTGGTTGTCAATGTTTTGTTTACATATTTGATCTTAGTTGCAGATATGAGGATGGGCGATGTATTCTAGATGTAAAAGTAATCGATGGCTGGAAGGTGGAAACCATACGATTTTATTTTTATTAGTGAGATATTATTGTAGGAGACAATCATTGACAGGTGATTTTGAGGGTTGTACTTGCAGCTGATGTTTTTTAAGTTTCTATGGTTTCGACGTGGTTATAGATTCCAGCCTATGGATGTTCCATGATATGTGGTTTTCTTTACTTTTTATCGTCACTAACATCACTCACATAACAACACTGAAAAAATAGATTAATTTGCAAATAATCAATTACTTCAATACTTGATTATTTATAAACTATGCTATCAAACAAACCAAACGTACATAAATTAGTTATTCACACAGAAGATGACTTTTATCATGTATTATTCATGTTCTTGCTGAAATTACGACCCTTAGCTTGCACTTTGGAAATTATTAATTGAGTGTCGCAATTAATTATTTAATTAAGTGTCGTACTTAAATAATTAAGTGTCGCGAGTTTAGTTATAATTCAATCTCTAGAGTTAAAAGTTTTAATTATTTGGGTGAATGGTTAATCAACTTAATAGTAATTTATCTATATCTATTATGCTTAAACTTAAAGTTAGTCTTAATTTTTAGCACCTTTGGCCTTATCTCAAGAGTCGAGGACATTACAAGCGGTATCAGAGCTGAAGGTTTCAACACTGCGCCGGTTGGGGCTTCTGCAAAGTTTCAAGTTACTTTAGAAACATGCATTTGCATTAGATGACTTGGATGCATGCACCTTAATATAGTTTCAAATGTGAGTTAGTTAATTAGACTATCATCTTGGGATGGATTTGGACTTGATGTTTAACGAGTAAAGAGAAAACTTGAAAGGATTTCTATCCCCCTTGTCCAATTAGGTAGATTGTAACTTTAGAAAAGTTGTCTAGTTACTTTATAAACCAGAAGAAAAGTAGTTTTAATGATAATGAACTTATACCAATGTGTAGTTTACTAACAAAATGTTGATAATGAACACATTGCAGTTCCCAATGATTGATTAAGCAAGCAATGTGACCACTAAATTGATATTTTAATCAAACCGATGAAGAGAAAAGATTCAACAAGTACAAGTTTAGAAGTAGGAGGTCAGATATTGGGATGGATTTTGAGGACGGACAGATACCATATAGTCCTGAAGAGGAGTTTGTTGAGGAAAGAAGGTCAATTAGACATAAGAGGAGGAGTGAACCGTTAATCTTGAAAGATTTAGTGAGGAAGTGTAGAGAGGATAATGAAAGGATAATTCATATCTAGGAGAAGATTATGAATGATCTAAAATCATTGAATACCATCCAAAGATCCACCGAAAATATTCATAAAAGAGGTTATGTGAGGTCTAGATCATCTTCAAGGAGACCTTATCACTCAAAGAGAAATAAGGGGTATGCATTTAGCAACAGAGAGTAGTCCTGAAAGATCTCCAGTGAGATACAAGAAGAGGAGGCCTGCTTGAGATGAACTAGTAGGAGAGCTTAGAAGAATCAAGCCCCCAACTTTTGATGGAGAAGTAAAAAAAGGAGAAAATGTTGAAGCATGGTTGCTGGGACTCAAAAAGTTATTCTAGTTGCACCAATACACACCTAATATGGAAGCATGGGTAGCCATATACTATTTGCAAGGAAAGGCATATATCTGGAGGGATCAACTAGTTAAGCTAAAATACATCAACGAAGACAAAATCTCTTGGAAGAAATTTAAGAACTACTTCCAGAAGGAATAACTCTTTGAGAACTACTATGACAAGAATATGGAGATATTATTTGAGATTAAGTTGGGAAGCATGACTATGGATGCCTATGAGAAAAAAATTTTGGAACTTTTGAAGTATGTGGGATTCATCAAATATGAGAAGGTAAATATTCAAAGGTTTCTAAGTGGTTTTCCTAAATCTTATAGAGATAAAATCCAATATGATAGATCAAGGAACCTTAAGGATGTGATCTAGAAGGAAAAAAAAATATTGACAAAATAAGAGAAAGGCCCCATATCAGAAGAATTGGAAAGATATGAAGAAGAACAAGTGGGAGTAGAGAAAGAAAGGATTCCAACCTTGAAAGTTCAAAAACAATAATTCTTATAAACAAGGAAATCCAAGGAAAGAGTCTTGTGTTAGGATTATTAATCCTCCCTTGTCCAATTTGGTCATATGTCTAAATGAGGAGTCATGTCTAAATCAGGAGTCCATCCAATCTATTTTTAGTCATTAGCACCATTGGGTCCACTTGGCCTAATTGGGGCACATGTTTCAATTACTAAAGTGTGGGGAACACTAATTGAGGCTTACTGCCACTGATTGCATTTAATTGTATCAATTTAGGAGCCTCCTAGACCAATGCCTACAATTTAGGATCCATTGGGAGTGCCGAAACCAACCAAGGTCAGTTCACTTCAGTTGATGACTAGTCAAGTTAAGTTAGGAGTCAGTTACATTCAGTTCTAGTCCTCTACATTCAGTTAGCGCTAGGTTTACTTGACTGCACTCAGGAGGGGCGCATTTCTCACCTACCACAATCATTTAGCCTTAGTCAACACTGAATGTAACACTTGAGTTGTCTTTGAGAGCTCCAATGAACTCTGGTTATGGTTTAGACAAGGTCAGTTAACCATTGAGTCCTCCGATAGTGATTTAGAAAAGGTCTTAGTTACCTACAGTCAAGTAGAGTCTAATCAATTTGACTTTCCTCATGTGGATTCGAATTGCTTGTGGCTATTAAATCCATTGTACTTCATTGTAATTATTATCTAATTACTCTTTGATTAATGAAAAGCATTCATAGTTGCAAGCCATTTTTGCACTATTTCATTCTTCAATAACTGAGTAAATTTTGTGATCTATCTTGTGTGTTGTGTGTTTGTCCACAGATCTATGTGCCCAATTTATATGGTATCAAAGCCTCAGTGGACAAGGCACTTCTCCTCCTCATATCTCCTACTGGATCATTTTTTAGCAAAATTGATCCTTCCAGCTCTGCACCAGAAGCAGAAGGTTTACCACTTAATACCCCAAGTAAAGGAATTGTTGATCAACATTGATCAACTATGTTGGGTGTGATGAAAACCTAAAATGTGCAGGTTGTCGACCTTACGATGCCCCTTTTGTGTTTTTGCAGGTACAACTTCGAATGGATTCATCAGTTCCTCTTCTCTCTCTGTCCACAAACTATTCAGAATGGAAGAAGAAGATGATTTCATCTCTGATGAGACAAGGTATCTATCGGGTGTCTATTGGACTCGGTAAATAGTGTTTTAGTGAGATTGACTGGCTGAATAAAAGTGATGGAGCTTTTGGAACAATAGAAATGGGTCTTTCTCATAGCTTGTGCTACCTCATTAGATCTATTGAAGACCCGAAGGAACTCTGGACAAGATTGGAAAGAAACTTTGGAGTGATTGATGAGGATCATAATAACATTTTGGAGAGAATATCCAGCACCATAAGCACTATTGATCCAAAATTCTCAGCCTCCACTCTCTCTGATGAAGTTGTTCAAGATGAAGAAGAAGCAGAAGCTTCTACACAGACAATTCGAATTGAAGACAATCTCCATGCAGTGACTCCTTCTCCTGATGCTCTAGAAGTTCATGAGATCTCTGATATCTCATCTCCTCGTATTTATGAAACATAAGAAGACATTCGAATCTCTGATATTGAAGAAAAACACTGCTACACTTCCATGCAAACATTCACCGGTGATTTTCCTTTGAATTCTGTGCCAAATTTACCAGTAATTGCTTTCGAAAGTGAAGAGAAATTTGATTTTTCTCCCTCTAATGTTGCTGCTGGTGTGAAAATATGTGATACATTGGATATTTCGGAAGAAATATCAGATTACTAGAGTGATCCATTCACTCCCCATGATCTAGATTTTCCAGCAGATTCTTGCAGGATTGCATGCACCAAAATTCAAAATTTTGAAGAAGAAGAACGATGTGCATCCACCATCTCGATTAACCATTTATTTGAATCTGATATTAACCTTAATGGATCTGATATGATCTTATTTATATCTGATATGATATTTCTTGGTTTAATATATCAAATTCATAATCTTTCAGTATTGCTTGTAGTTGTTCTCATCAACAGTGTGAAGAAACAAGTACCGCAAGTCTCCTACAAAACTGCTGTTGGGGATTTGATTTCATTTCACAGTTTTGGATCTATTTTGAACCTATTTAGATCTGATTTAATTTATGATATGATATTATTTGGTTCATATTTTAAAATTCAAAATTTTTCAGTCATGCTTGTAGCTTCTCTCACCAATTCCGGTGTGAAAAATCAAGTATTGCACTTTCTCTTCAAAATTGCTGATGGGGATTTGGTGTTAGTTTCCTCATATGAGGTTGCTAATATTTTATTATGTGATTCATTAGCTATTTCAGAAGCTATATCAGACTATGGAGCTCAAGCGTTCGCTCTCAACAGTCCCACTGCTTCTCTACCATTGATCACATGCTCATCTCCTCACAGAACTAGTAAAGAGGAAGATTTTCTGTATCCGCCTGGACACTTGCTCCTAACACTTGGGGATGTTCTTACCACTCATGGTTTGCTGTTAATGGATGAAAAATATCAGTTTCTTGAGTGTTCCTCACATGTTCTGAATCCTCAGGAACCTTTTCTCACTTATTAGTTGACTTCAATTGCTCTACATGGGTCCAGTCTTCATCCGACAGCTGTCTATATTTCTGATTTAGTTGAGCATATCATTCTTCTTCCAAAGAGGAAGATTCCTCCAGACATAATGATGGAGAGTTTCACATGCTAGGCCCCAAGATACCTATGCACAGAAGAACCAGATTGATCTTGATTCTACCTGCTTAATTAGAGGGGGGGATTTTTTACCCATGTGGTTTTTCCCCAACACCTTGTTTTTGAGAAGTTACTTTACTTTACTTGAGTAATGGGTGACCTATGGTCTTAGTTACTAGGTCCCACATATTTTCCAAGTTATCATTCAGGGGGGTGTTAGGATTATTAATCCTCCCTTGTCTAATTTGGTCATATGTCTAAATCGAGAGTCCATCCAGTCTATTTTTAGTCATTAGCACCATTGGGTCCACTTGGCCTAATTGGGGCATATGTTGCAATTACTAAAGTGTGGGGAACACTAATTGAGGCTTACTGCCATTGATTGCAGTTAATTGCATCAGTTTAGGAGCCTCCTAGACCAATCCCTACAATTTTGGAGCCACTAGGAGTGTCGAAACCAACCAAGGTTAGTTCACTTCAGTTGATCACTAGTCAAGCTAAGTTAGGAGTCAGTTACATTCAGTTCTAGTCCTCTACATTCAGTTAGTGCTAGGTTTACTTGACTACACTCAGGAGGGGCACATTTCTCACCTACCACAGTCAGTTAGCCTTAGTCAACACTGAATGTAACACTTGAGTTGTCTTTTAGAGCTCCGATGAACTCCGATTATGGTTTAGACAAGGTCAGTTAACCATTGAGTCCTCTGATAGTGATTTAGACAAGGTATTAGTTACCTATAGTCAAGTAGAGTCTAATCAATTCGACTTTCCTCATGTGGATTCGAATTGCTTGTGGCTATTAAAGCCATTGTACTTCATTGTAATTATTATCTAATTACTCTTTGATTAATGAAAAACATTCACAGCTGCAAGCCATTTTTGTACTATTTCATTCTTCAATATCTGAGTAAATTGTGTGATCTATCTTGTGAGTTGTGTGTTTGTCCACAGATCTATGTGCTCAATTTATATCTTGAGGTAAAATAACACCTATGGAATGTTGGATATGCAAGTAAAATCACATTTCCATTCAATGACCACGTAATAAAAATAACCTTCACAATATTTAAGCAGATTCAAATGTTGGAGATGTAGGTGGAAGTGTTCATAGGATCTATGCAACCCTGTATGGGAGGAAAGTTGACCACTAATCCCGAATGATTGAGGTAGTAGGTAATATTTCTAATAAAACCATTATTATTTTGATTGATTCGGGAGCTAGCAATAGTTACATTGCACCTAATCTAGTTGAGGAATGTCATTTGAAGAAAAGTAAACTTGAAACAAAAAGTCTAGTATAGTTAGCTACATGAGCCAAGAGGAAAATTACTGAATTTGTAAAAGTGTGTACTTTAGAAATGAATAGAGTGAAAACCTTTTTATACTTAAACATCACACCCTTGGGGCCATATGATGTATTGATTGGCATGGATTGGTTAGATGCACACCTTGCCATACTAGATTGTAACAATAAAACCATGCCCCTACCAGGAAATGGTTTGATTATCACAGTTCAACATGGCATGATACATCAAAATGCAAAGATTGAAAGAATTTTTTGGCAAAATTGTCGACATCCGACTTGTTCGACAAAACCCTAGTAGAATCTAATCCAGATGCATCAACCCTCTTCGCTTCAACCTCGACCATCATCGATGAGGAGGAATGAGAAATCTTGTTCGATACACAGATATGGGTTTAGAAAAATCCATTACATCTGATTTTGGATAATGGTATCCAGAAGAACTTCGTTTGTGAAGATCTTGTGAAGAGATTAGGTCTTTTCACCACTCCACATCCTCAGCCTTAAAATATCAATTGGATGAAGGATGGGCAGGAACCAAGGATCACATGACAATGCAAAATTGCCTACTTCATTAAGCCCTTTGAAGATGAAATAATCTGTGATGTGGCACCGCTTTCCATAGCCGATGCCCTATTCATTAAACCCTACCTATGGGATTGACATGGTACATATCAGTCACGACCTCAGAAGGTGATTGTCAAAATCTAGAATTAATGGTAAGGTATACAAGAGTGACAACCCACATCAATGGTTGCTATGATATCTGCCGAACACACAAAGAAGCTTATTAATAATGCTCAAAATATCACATTAATCATGATAAAGCCTCAAAATTCTAGGAATACTGCAGCAACGTGTTGACTCACTGACTAGTGCAGCTCTCGACAACAACAATAGATCAACAACATTCTTAAGGAATACCATAACATATTTCAAGCACTAGATGGAGTACCTCTGCATTGTCAGGTAAAACACTCCATTGAACTTGTTCCTGGTTCTTCATTACCTAACGCATCTGTTTACAGAAGATCCATTCTAAAAAATGAAGAGATTTGCAGGAAAATCCAAGATTTTATCGACAAGGGTCATATCTGCCCCAACTCCTCTCCTTGTGGAAGTCTAGTCATCTTAGTTCCAAAGAAAGACAGGACTTGGCACAATTGCCTCGACTATCAGTCTCTCAATAAAATTTCAGTGAAGAACAAATACCCTCTTCCACGGATTGATGAACTCATTTACAATCTGAAAGGTGCTAAGTTATTTACAAAACTAGACCTCAAGTCGGGATACCACTAGATTCCAATTGAATCCATTGATGTATGGAAAATGAATTTCAAGACCAAGGAAGGATTGTTTGAATGGTTAGTCACGCCTTTCGTCTTAACCAATGCACCTGCAACCTTCATGAGATATATGGATGACCTTCTATGAACTTTCATCGGTAAATGTGTCATTGTCTATCTCGACGATATCTTGATTTTCAGTTGATCATGGGAAGAACATGTCAAACAACTTCGACAAGTCTTCAACACCCTCCAACAACATCAACTATATATGAACATCGACAAACGCTCATTTGCGATGACCAACATCAAATATTTGGGGTATGTAATTGACTCTGCAGGCATTCATGTCGACCCAGAAAAAGTAAAGATCCTCAAATATTGGCCCATTCATGAGCTAAGGAGTTTTCTTGGTTTGGCGAATTTCTATGGACGATTGATACTTGGCTTCAGTCACATCTGTTACGGAGATAAATTCCTATGGCTTGGGGTACCACAACAGACAGCTTGACTCCAAAAATCAATCCTTTCCAATGTGCAATAGAAATTAAATGTCTAACACTAAAGGATCAGACCTCGTACCTTATTCCGGATGGTTGAAGTAGATCCCCGTTGAGCTTTCCAATCTTCAGCTTGAATTGATAGATTAATTCCTCAATAACAAGTAAACAATACAAGCATTCTATATATCATGGTGTTAGCTCTATTCTAGCATATATAATCAATAATGTAAAAGCATTTGACATAATCCCATGGATAAAATATTCATTCAAACACACATTATTGGACAGGAAAAGATATTTCTATTAATATAAATCAGAGATTACAAGATACAACCTCTGACGGCACGTCTGCGAACCGGAGAAACTGAATCCCCCACTTGGGCCTCCACCACTTCAATCCTCCATCTCTCGATAGCAAGCTTACAAGAAAAAGGCAAGCTTGGGAAGAACACGAAAGTGGTCCAAGGGACAAAGGGATGCAGACTCAAGCATAAGTTTCAGCAACAATGGACTATAGTTTCTTTTCTCTCAATTCTCTCTTATGCCTTCAATGTAGCAAGGGGTTGCTTATATAGCTTTTCAAAAGGGTAATGAAAGGTCAAATCCGAGCTATCTCAAGGCATAGGGAAGGCCAGGAGTCAAATGAGTCAGATCCATGTCAAGGAAAACTCCAAAAGGATTTGGATTATGCACACATCCCGTTGTACGCGGTTTTAGTGGTCAAACCCGCGTATATACGCACTTATAGGTTAAAAAGTCGCGTGTATCATTTTTCATGTGTTTTTAGGGATGATCAAGGAAACATCAAAGGACAAAAAATGGTCCATGGGGTCTAAAGAGTCTACAACGGGACAGGGGAAGGCCAAACAAAGTGTGATTCACCTAGAGTGGTGAAATCCGCTATAACAACATCGCATGGCCTTTTAATCAATTGACGAAAGGAAATGGGAAAATTGTCTTCAAATGGACACCGACACAGCAACAAGCTTTTGAACAACTCAAAAAGAAGCTTTTTACTACAACAGTACTTGCGTTACCTTTAGCAGAAGCCCTTCGAGATTGAGATGGATGCATCAGACTATTCCCTCAGCGCAATGATCACTCAGTCAAGTCACCTAGTTGCGTTTCATTCAGAGACTTTTAGTGACACTGTTAGAAGGTACTCGACATATGAAAAATAAATGTACCCCATTGTGAAATCTCTTAAGCAATGGAGGCACTACATTCTTGGCAAGGAAATGGTCATCCTCACTGACCATAAACCTTTGCAGTTCATTCCGTCCCAGTAAAAATTATAGACAACTCGACAACTCAAGTGGATTAACTACCTGCAACAATTTCAGTTGGTAATTAAGTATCAGAAAAGAAAACCCAATGCCGCAGCCGATTTTCTCAACAGACCACCCATTACTCTACTCTTTATAGTGATGAGTATGCAGGGTTATGACACCACCACTTGGCCACAATTTTATTAGGTAGACTGTGATTTCTCTATAATCTACCGACAAATTCATATCGACACGTTGTCAACTACCAAATACTTCCTAAAAGACACCTTGCTATACAATCTTGGACATTTTTGTATATCGACCGGTGAGAACCGACAAAAGATCATTTGGGACGCACACTACCGAAAGAATGTAGGACATTTTGGAGTCACAAAAACACTTATTATCCTCCAAAAGTATTTCTATTTTCCTTCACTTAAATACGACATCAACAAGTACATTTGATCGTGCGTGGTTTTTGCCATTTCTAAACCTCCGAATCAACGACAAGGACTGTACACATCCCTTCCAGTTCCTAGTCGTCCATGGGAATCTATTTCTATAGACTACTTGATGGGATATCCTACTACCAAACATTAGAATGGCATGATATTAGTAGTAGTCGACATATTTTCCAAGATGGGTATACTCATACCATGCAAGAAGACTACAACATCACAATAGACTGTTCAACTCTTCTTTGGACACATGTGGAAACATTATGGCCTCCCGATGACCATATTTCCAACAGAGATGCTAGATTTTCAGCACCTTTTGAAAAACTCTATGGCAATAGCTCGACACAATACTTTATTTGTTGACAGCCTTTCGTCCACAGACAGACGGACATACGAAAGTTGTAAATCTCTTATTCGTACAATTGCTTCGCATTTACAACCACAAGCATCTCCAAACATGGGATGAAAACCATCCATACATACAACATAGCTCTACGGGAAAGATTCCATTTGAGATATGTTATGGATTTCAACCCTCATTGCCTATAGACTTAATCAGCTCCTCGACACAGTTGAATGACACCGAATTTTGAAGGAAGAGAAGTGGAGAAAGCATTGAAGTTCAGAGAAAAAATCTACAACATCCAGAAGCAAGCGCAGGAAATGCTGCAACAAGAGAATGCAAAAGCTAAGGCCCGACACGACAAGAATGGTATTCCTCATTCATTCCAAATTGGGGATCAAGTTTGGTTACATCTAAATAAGGAGCGCTTCACCGGTCCATACATAAAGATGAAACCTTTGTGATATGGTCCATACAGTATCCTTAAACAGATTGGATAAAATTATTTTCAGCTCGACATTTTTGCCTGCCTTGGCCTACATCCTGTTTTCAATGTAGATCTACTTAGACCATACCATGTGTTAGCATTGTTTTTGTGCTAAGGAGTTAGAGAGGTATAAAAAAGTATAAAGATAAATAAGGTTTGATGAGTAAAAAAGAGTTAAAGGCCTCTGGTTAAAAATGGAATATTTCATAATAAAGGAATAAATTTATGCATCATGGATAAATCTTATCAGAGTTTACAAAGTGTATTTTATGGAAAGTGGGAAAAAGTTATGTTTTATAAAAAAAATGAAATTTATTTTTATAAATCCAAAAAGTAAAAATGAATATTTTTACCAAAAGGTTTATTGGGCTAAAGTGCATGCATAAGAAATACCACGTTACTTTGTTCCTTGGCATAAAGTGCTTGGCATAAAGCAAAAAAGGAAGCCACCTCTCACACGAATCGACATGCACCAAATCAAACCGTGCTATCCAAATCCAAGCTCCCAGCTCCCAAGGAGTGTTACCATCATTTGTTCCTTGATATTTTTAAAACTTCTAGGACTTATAAATAGTAAAAAGGTCAAGCATCCGGTGCATGTGGGATAGAATTTTCTGCAAAAAACAAATAAAACACAGCTATTGATAGAGTCTATTTTGATTGGGAAGCGCAGATAGTTTATTAACATGAGAATTCTCTAGTAACTAAGGGAGTGATATTTATTTATTGCATAGCCTCATTTATATCATCCTCCTCCAGCCTTGCTTATCAAGCAATTGTGAACAAACTTGACCTTTGGAGTTTCAATTCTGATATTTATCATGTGAATGTGTTGATGGAGATAAGTCGTTTTGGTAATGTTAAATGAGAATATGCAGCAGGTGGAAAAAGTAGACGTATTCACCAGAATTTCACTGGCAGTTTGGAACAGAAGTTTCAATTTCTTGTGCATATTTTCAAATACCACTAAGTGGCAGCAAGGCATATGGCAGACAAATTCAACATGATATTGATTATTTTTAATCGACTTATTCTTGGTGTGCAGTGGGTGATTTACAAAATGCTCTAAGTAAACTGCGACGAGTTGCTTGTGTCAATTGCAGGAACTAAAAGTAAGAGGTGCACACCAAGGATTGAGTATTCACGGAATGAATCTAGCGATGGGGTTTGCCGCAAACACACTCAGAATTGTGGTTTGAAAAGATTTCAGGAAATGGGCGTTGGACAGTCTTTCATCAAGTGAAAATAAAACTGAGCTAACTCAGCTGTAAATTAAATGAAAAATCAATAGAACAGATAAAACCCAATTTCATCCAATGGCCAGAATAAATTTCGCTACATCAACTTGCACGGTGAAAAGAAGTTTTCAAAATTGTGGAATAAAGATGCTTGTGGTGAAAATGAAAATAAGCGTCAAAGCAGCATAGTTTGACCAAATAGATCAATGATTCACTCATATTCCACAAATTGAAAGTGTTGTTTTTTTAATTTCTACAAAATCAACGAAATGTTTTAAATTGCATGTGAATTTTGACACGTGTTGCCATAATGATTTTATTCCTATAAGATTGACAACTCAAGAGAATTCCGCTGCTAGAAAGAGAAGGGAGGTCACTGTTCAGAGCTCTCGGTGAAATTTTGCATGGTAAGGCATCTTGAGACACGTGTTGGGTTTTCTGAATGGAGCAATGAATGTGATTTTTTCCTCTAGCAGAAGATGAAATGAAGTTAGTATTGGAGATGGGCGAGGCGATTAAAGTCTGGAGGAAGCACATTTACAGCTCTATTTCACAACACCTGAAGGATGAAGCAGCCGAGTGCACATTGGTGTCTCAGAATTATATCCAGAACCAAGTTTATTGCATCCACCATAGTGAAAGAATGAAATGGTGGCCATGATTAAACAATAAACAAAGTATCAAATGTCAATTGCAGCAACATAAAACGTTAGTTTTTATGGAATTCACTGTTTTAGTCATTAACTTCCGAGATCTGTTCTCACTAAACCGAGATGATTGTTTAGAAACCGAGATATGGTTTTCTTCCTGACATACGTATCTACAATAACCTCTCTCATTTTTCACACATATTCTATGGTTTGGGAGAATCGAAGTGATATTTACACTGAAATTTTCAGGTTTTCAACTAACTGTTTTAGTCGTCAAATTAAAAGAGTTCTTTCTGCAAATTGGGAATGAATTTTACAAAACTGAGAGAGAGTTTTGTTCATAACAGGTCAATATTAAAAAAAATCCTTCAGGTTTTACACAAGTAGAACATATTGGGAGTATTGAAAGAATATTCAGAGTGTATTTTTCCAGAAATTTGATGCTTACAGTATGAGTCATCAATTTCAAAATCAGATCCTGAAGAGCTGGAGGTGAATCAGAGAAAAATAAGACATTGTTTTTAACAGGTACACGTTCAAACTCAATAACCTCTCTAATATTTCACACAGCTGTCACCAGCTGAGATATGCAGGAGGCGATATATGGCCTATTTTTTCAACAATTCACATCATATTTTTGTGTTGTGTAAATTGTGGAAAATATGCCATGTTAGAGTTTGTTAGAAGTTTGTTTTTCAGTTTGTAACTAATTTTGACCATGAGGTTGGTGTCAGGGGCCAGAAACACTATAAATATGCTCCCCACATAGGGAGAAAGGGTTTGTTGGTTTTGAATTTGTATGACTGTTGTGTTTATGATATTTTGAATTAATACAAGTTACAGAGTCGAATGTTGGTTATATGAATGCGAGAATTCGTGTGTGTTTCTGAATTACAATTTGTGATTTTATTTTCCTTATGTGCATGTGCTTCTTGTTATCTCTTTACATTATGTTTTCTTGATGTCTTAGACTTAGTGTATAATGGTTAGGAATTCGTACTCATATGCTCCTGCCATTGTCTCTGATACCCACCAAATACTTCCTCCAAAATTGGCGTAGAATTCATCTCTGCGATGCTCTACGCTAGTGGAATGTCATCATTCCGCATTTCCCACCAGGACCGAAACATAAAGACCATGATCGAAGCACTAGCTTGCTCTTGCAAGCGTTTTCCTATGAAAACTGCTCTGTTTTCTTGGTATTTTTGACTCCATAGCTCGATATATCTTTATTTTGTTTCCAACCACCAATATTTGGTTTTCATTCTATGACAATTTGTCTGGCCTTGTTATACATTTGTGAGAGATCCCTCTCTAGAATCAGAGAATTCAGCTTGCTTTCCTAAAGTGTTTATGTCGTTTGCTCTGGGTCCGCCTTCCCACAACCTTGGGTGCGATTCAGAGTGCTAACAAACTAGCGTCGTTGCCGGGGACGAAATTGAAGATCATCCCTGGGAGAATGACACAGATTCAAAGGAGAAAGGGTTTCTATGGGCTAACATAGACTCTTGCATGTGGAAAAGGTTGTATCATTTTCCCTGGAAACTCCACTGAAAGATTCTGAGAGGTGACTCCACTAAGGAGACCGGTGGTCAGAAAGATAGATACAGGGAGAGGTTTCAAATATTCCCTGGATATGAACGAAAGGTTTATATCTGATTGTTGATGGTGAAAAATGGTCAGACATCAAGAAGGTCATGTATCTTTTCACCTAGCGAATCCATCTACGAACAATCCATTCTTCATAATGTTCTATGGAAGCTCCACTATCAAAGGGGGTTGCAAAGTTTGAGGAATTGATTCTGTTTCTCCAACATCAAGATGACTTCTCGGGTTGCAAGGTATGCTCCTATGAATTTTGATGCCATTCCTGGTTATCCAAATCGAATACCTACTATAAATTGGAAAACATATCTTCCAATATTTAAGGATAAAAATGGTGGTGATGCTTCCATTCATTTGTATAATTTTCATAAACATATACATACTCTAGGGGTTGGATGGCATGAGGACTCTTTATTGAAAATATTAAGGGCTAGTTTAGAAGAAAATGATAGGTTATGGTATGAGGGATTACCATCAGAGAGTTTATCCTCCCTTAAATACTTGCATACATCATTTCATGAACATTTAAAAAAGCATTATCCTTCTTTGTTGTTACTTCAAGATTGTTATTTGAAAATGTGAAAGATGAATGTGGCAATGATCAGTATTTGGATGAAGAGGTTTTAGAGATCTTACATGAATACTCAGATAAAAAAGAAAGACAAACCAATTTCCATGATATTCAGGAAAATTCCGAGCAAAATTAATATTGTCTTCCTTGATTGAAGTTGACATAGATCGAAGGTCTGTCTCAACCAGTTATATCTCTCTTCCCAAAACTGAGGATGATTTGTTGCATTTTGGTAATTTTCTGTGTGACCAAGAAAGAGGTTGGGACTGCCAATCAAATCCTTCCTCATATTATTCAACTTTCGGAATTTTGTTACAAGAAGAGGTTTCCACGTCCCAATCAGAAAATTCCTCTTTGCAACAAAAATATCTTCAAATTTACAATACTTATGTGAGTGATTACATAGAAAATGGTAATTCTGGAAAATCTCAGCTTTGTGATCCTCCCACATGTTTATTTTCTGAAATTGCAAGTAAAGAGAAATTAGAGTTTGAAAAAATGGTTGAAGGAATACCCTTGCATGTCGATCAAATTCAAATTTCACCTGAAGATTTACATGAATATATAAATCCCTCTTTGCTTATAGAAGATGATCATCCTAGTGATTTGAAAGGAGATAGTTGTACTAATTTGTTTTCTGAAGAATGCAGTTAGCCTGTCACAATTTCTGTTAGTGAAGAAAATCTCATTGCAATCCAAGACCAAAAGGATGAAAATCGAGTGGACAGTAAACATGTTGAAAGTAATTGTTTACCTTTGTGTTTTTCTTCATTTGAGTGGTTGAGAGAGAGACCTAAGTTTATGATCAAAAACACAAAATTGAGATTGTAGATGAAGGTATAAACTTTCTTGGAATGGATCACAAGCAAGAAGAAAAATTATGCAATCAATCCCAACCTATAGAAAAACCAGTCATATGCAATGAAAAGTTGAATAACGAAGAAGAGGAGGAGGGTTCTCAAACGGATGTTCCTTTTTGTTTTTCAAATTCAGAAATCTTTTGTCAGGAAAAAATTTGTTTGCTTGATCCTATTGAAGAAAGGAATGATGTTTCTGCTGAAGCAGATAAAGAATATGGGTTTGTAAAATCAAAAATTTTGAATGAATTTGTGGAGGTCTTGGTTGAGGATTGTCATGAGCATTCTTGTCAGGGATCTTTTGAAAAAAAAAATTGGCGATGTGCAAGAGCAGTTACACTTTGAACAACCTTCTCATGGTAAGAAAATGATAGAATTTATTGAATACTGCCACTTTTTTATGATCCTTTGGCAGAGTACATGGAGAATCTCGGTAGTGGTAATGGCTAGTTATATCTCGACTCCGAAGATCAATTTATTTATTATAACTTTGTTCCATTAAGTCTGTCATGTATGTTTTTTATCAAGCATGAAGAGAAAGCTGGTTTATGGGATCATTTCCTTGATTAGCTTCACTGGAAGTCAGAAGCTACTTGACTGAACATTGATGCTTAGTAAGTAGGGTAGGTAAGTAAATGTGAATAAAATCAACATGGTGAGCATTTCTTTTCAACAGTTTTCGGTATAAGTTTAGTTTTAGTTTCAGTTACAGGTGACAGGTTATAGGTTGAAAGGGGTTCATTTACAAGATGGTTTCAATGATGGTTACATATGAGAGTAGGTTGAGGATTTCAGATAATTTTGGGAGCCACCCAATGGATTCGGCACCTGGCCTATGGGTTTATTTGCTACCTCACAGGGAGGATAGAATCCCTAGTTGGAGTGAAATATCCCAAATACTGATATTTTCTATTTCTAAACAATTATGCGAATATAACTGGGCTTACAAATTGCCAGCCAAAAATCCCTATTTTATAGGAAAAATAAGGGTTAGGGTTTGTGAGATAGAAGACACACTTACCACTGATAACCGGCTGAACTGCTACAGATGAAGTCTGCAAGTACTGAGAACCGGATCTGAGAAGACTGATCTCTCCTGTCTCCGGTGAATGCTCTAGCAGCAAGACGCCCCCAAACAGAGAAAAAGGTGACACCCTCAAGGAAGGAGGTGCCCGATGGACCTGCCGATTTGCAGGGCTGATAGCCTCGTTGTGCCGGAAGAGATTGCCTGGAATATACTACAGTTCTGAGCCCTCTAAGTGTGATAGCATCCTAGTTCTCTGAGGCCACTGCTCACGCCCCTGATGGTCTGGAAAGGCTAATAACTCCTTCGGATGAGCTCAGATGGAGCTGATAGTCATTGGGTACCGGAGTATGAAGCTGCTGGTGAGAATGATGCCTGAGTTTCGGAAGGAAACTGAGATCTGAAGGCCCAATAGCTGATTAGGGCTTTCTGGTGGAAAACCCCCTCTTACGGCTGCACTGTGCCTCTACAAATATCTATGCCCTGTACTATATAATTGATGAGTGAAATGAAGAACAAGTGGTGAACCAGTATGGCTTACCCGGGTAAGACTAGGACAGATGTTTCACTGCCGAAATCCTGTTAGCTGAAGACTCTGTCTCCAACCCCAACTGCTGTGCTGCTATCAAGTGCTCCCAAAATAATCAATAATCATAAGTGACCTCTCCTCTTGCCTTTCCCTCTATTTATAAAGTTCAACTGCACAAAACCTAATCTTTGACCTAATTAGGTCACTTTATCTTCTAATTTTCCATTGACTTGCATGCTAAGAGCATGGTCATGCATGGAGCATGGAAAAGAGCATGGAGCATGGAAAAGAGCATGGTCATGCATGAAGATGGCCTTTGGCCCAAGTGGCCCTTCTTGACCCAATGAGGATGCCCTAGATCTTCTATGGATGGCATCAGTCCTGATCTGATTCCCTAGCTATCAGTAACCGCTCGAACCCACAGGAATCACATAGGTTAGCGGTATGGGCCTCAAGGCCTAAAAGGAAGGGGACATTACATGGAGCCACTTGTTAGCACTGTTTTTGTGCTAAGGAGTTAGAGAGGTATAAAACAGTATAAAGAAAAATAAGGTTTGACGAGCAAAAAAGAGTTAAAGGCCTATGGTTAAAAATGAAATATTTCATAATCAAGGAATAAATTTATTCATCATGGATAAATCTTATCAGAGTTTACAAAGTGTAGTTTTTGGAAAGTGGGAAAAAGTTATATTTTATACAAATAAATGAAATTTATTTTTATAAATCCAAATAGTAAATATAAATATTTTTACCAAGAGGTGTATTGGGCTAAATTGCACGCATAAGAAATACCACGTTACTTTGTTGCTTGGCATAAAGTCAAAAAGGAAGCCACCGCTCACACGAATCATTATGCACCAAGTCAAACCATGCTATGCAAATCTAAGCTCCAAGATCCCAAGGAGCGTTAACATCATTTTTTCCTTGATATATTATAAAACTTCCATGACTTATAGATATTAAAAAGGTCAAGCATCTGATGCATGTGAGATAGAGGTTTCTGCAAAAAACAAATAAAACGCAGCTATTGGTAGAGTCTATTTTGATTGGGAAGTGCAACTAGTTTATTAACGTGAGAATTCTCTGGTAACTAAGGAAGTGATATTTATTTTTTGCATAGCCTCAATTAATGCTACCGCTCAAAGCTGAGCATCCTCCTCCAGCCTTGCTTATCAAGCAATTGTGAAAAAGATTGACCTTTGGATTTTCAATGCTAATAGTTATCGTGCGAATGTGTTGATGGAGATAAGTCATTTTGGTAATGTTAAATGAGAATATGCAGGTGGTGGAGTAAGTATAATTATTCACCAGAATTTCGCTGGCAGTTTGGAATAAGAATTTTCATTTTCTCGTGCAGATTTTCAAATACCACTAAGTGGCAGCGAGGCATACAACAGACAAATTCAACATGATTTTGATTATTTTTAATGGGATTATTCTTGGTGTACAGTGGGTGACCACAATGATTTACAAAATGCTATAAGTAAACTACGACGAGTTGCTGGTGTCAATTGCAGGAACTAAAAGTAAGAGGTGCGGGCCAAGGATTGAGTATTTAGGGAATGAATCTAGCGATGGGGCTTGCCGCACAAACAATCAGAATTGTGGTTTGAAAAGATTTTAGGAAATGGGCGTTGGACAGTATTTCATCAAGCGAAAATAAAACTGAGCTAATTCACTTGCAAATTAAATAAAAAATCAACGTAACAGATAAAACCCAATTTCATCCAATGGCCAGAATAAATTTATCTACATCAACTTACACAGTGAAAAGAAGTTTTCAAAATTACAGAATAAAGATGCTTGTGGTGAAAATAAAAACACCTCGTCAAAGCAGCATAGTTTGACCAAATAGATCAATGGTTCATTCATATTCCGCAAACTTAAAGTGTTGTTGTTTTAACACAATAGAAATTGAAAAAAAGAAGGAAAATATAATATTTTTTAATAAAAATTACAGATTTGGAATCTACAAAAAATGCTATTTATGTTTAAGATTTCGTAAAAAATGATTGTGTGTAGCATACTGTAACGAGTGCGTAAACAATGACTTCTTCAAAAACAGGAAGAAATTCCCAATTAACTATGGTTTATCATATACCATAGTACGGGTTTGGTATTACCGAAGCAAATTCCAAACCATACACATAAGACTATTGGTGACATGCGAGTAAGTGAATTGGCATGTTTAAATTCAAATTACATTTCCCGCTCTTATAGAATTGGAAAACATGTGTGTGTTATAGAACTACAAAACATGTGCACATTATAGAATTACAAAATGTGTGCACGTTATGTAGTTCTATAACGTGCACACATTTTGTAGATCTAAAAATTTAACACTATATGCAATATATCAAATGTATGGATAATAGTTTAGAGGGGATGTGGAAGGGTTAAGGGCCTTGGAGGATGTTGGACTCTTAGGTGGGGATGGTTAATAGTTGAGAGGAGGTGGGGAAGGGTCAAGGGCCTAGTAAGATGTTGGAAATTGTTCAAGTGGGGAAGGTTAATAGTTGAGAGGGGGTGGAGAAGGGTCAAGGGCCTAGGAGGATGTTGTAAGTTCGAGTGAGTATGGTTAATAGTTGAAAGGGGGTGGGGAAGGGTCAAGGTCCTAAGAGGATGTTGTAAATTCAAGTGGAGAAATATGAATGGAATGAGAACATTATGGGTTACAAGGGTGAAGGGGAGTGGGGATTGAGAGAATTATTAGGAGGAGAAGAGGTGTTGAAGATGTATAGGGTTAGAAGCAGTATGTGAGACTTGAGTGACGAAGGGGGTTAAGGTGGAGGGGAGGAAGTGGGTGATAGTTTGATGAGAGAGAGGATTGGTGAATGGAAAGGTAGAGATGGAGTATTAGGGGAGGAATAGGATGTGTTGGAGGAGAGAGGCGAAAGAGGGGGGAACTAAAGTGATGGGAATGAGATGCGATAAAACAGAGAATAGGGGTCATAATGAGGTAGGGGGTTGAGGATAAGGGATAAGTTGAAAACATAGAGGAAGGAAGTATGAGAGAGAGAGAGAGAGAGAGAGAGAGAGAGAGAGAGAGAGAGAGAATGATGTGGAGAGAGTGCGAGAGAGAATAAGATAGAGAGGGAGGAGGGGGCGTGAGGGAGGGATGGAGATAGAATGCAAGAAAGAGATACTGAGGGAGCAATAGAAGGTGTGTGTGTGTGTGTGTGAGGCAAGGTTGGGGGATAGACACAAGGAGAGAAAGGGGGAAGGTTCACACACACACACACACACACACACAGATGGTGTCCAAGACAGAGGGTGGAGGGTTGGGCAATGGAGAGACAGGGAGGTTGTGCAAGAGAGAAACATGGAGAGGGAGGGTGAAAAGAGATAGGGAGGGAGGGATACAAGTTGAGAATGTGAGAGAGAGAGGATAGGTATATGAATAATGCCACAGAGGGATGGTAATTAAGGGAGAAGGGAGGGAGATATTGATAGAGGGAGGTAAATAGAAGGTGGAGAGAGAGGGAGAGACAGAGGGAGTTTGTGAGAGTAGGGGACACACACACACACACATAGATTATGTGGGAGAGAGGGGGATGGGTGAGTGACAAAGGGAGAGGGGAAGGGGTGAGAAATAGAGAGAGAGAGAGAGAGAGTGATCGAGGAAAGGATAACGAGAGAGGTATATAGAAGCTCGAGAAAAATGATGAGATATGGGAAGTGATGGAGAGAGAGAGAGAGAGAGAGAGAGAGAGAGAGAGAGAGA
>LPNX011210150.1:88065-164842 GCA_001517045.1 Pseudotsuga menziesii
ATTGAGTCTTTTATTTCCTCCCTTGACCATGTTGAGGCCTTAATACCCATATCTAATGCTCAAAACCTCTTAAAGGCATGTGTATATTTTCTTGGAGACCAAGCATACCTTGAGTAGGTCATTTATGGTGTTTCAAGGAATTGTTCATTAACATGGGTGCCTCAAATATTCCATTATGGCCAAAGGAATGAGCATATTCCCTCAAACATGTCTCATAGGTCCCATACCTGTTGCTCAAAACCATCTAATTCTACTAACATCCATATTCATAGTCCAAATATACCTATTAGATGACATGTGCAATTGTTTAAGCCATCATTCCTATCCGAGGATGCATAGAAGCCTTAGTTAGGGCTTAAGGCCATAGTTTCTTCCCCTGACTATGCCCATGTCCTTGAGATGCATACCTAATGCTCAACAAATGATGATGGCATGCATATCCCGATTAAGATTCAAATGATTCACTTTCAACGTCATTTGTGGTGGTTGGAGGCATCAATTTTGGCCTTAAATGGTTAACAACTTCCTTTAAGGCCTAAGGACCAAGTGTTCCCCTTTAAAGCCTAAGGACCATTCTTGGCTCTAGATGGATAGAAGCATCTTCTAGGGGCTAAGGCCTAGGTTTCCTCCCTTATTATGTCTAAGTTCCTAAGACACATACATAGTATTAGAAACCCCTAATGGTTCCCAACATATCCCCATTCAAAACAAAACTATCAACATGAGAGGTCATCTATGGTGATTCAAGGTGTCGTTCATGGACCTTGATCTCTAAAAGCTGGTTTACAACCTAAACTTAAAGCTTTATGTACCAAACATAATGAACACATTATCCTTCATATCTAACGCTAAGAAAATCTTAATCATGGCCATATCCCAACTTAAAGGTTGAGGATACCCTTAAGAAATCATGTGTGTTTGTTTGGGGTGTTGTTCTTAGCCCTATATGTCTATAGGATTCCTTTAGGGCCTAAAGACTAGGTTTCCTCCATCAACCATGTCTACGGATATGTTTCTAGTGCTAAGAGAATTCTAATGTACTACATATTCTCTCTTAGATGCAAAATATCACATGCGAATGTCCTATGTGCAAGTTCGATGCCTTGTTCATGAACCTCAAGCCTTAAAATCTACCTTTAGGACATAAGTTTTTAGTTTCCTCCCTCAAGCATGGTCAAGGGACTATGACCCATACTTAGTTGTCAAAACCTCCTAATGGTGTCCATATTACAACACAAAGAAAAATTATGCTATTGGGAGGTTAGGCATGGTTGTTTGAGATGTTGTTCTTGATGATGCTAAAATATTACTATAGGTCCTAAGTCTTGATGATGCAAACTATTGTTTTTATTCATTTCACTTGTCATGCACTAAAATATTTTTTGTGGTTCTCCATAACACGTGCATGTTTTCCTTCTCTAAAATGTGTGCATGTTTTGCTTCTCCAAAATGCATGCGCGTTTTGCTTCTCCATAACATGTGAGTGTTTTGCTTCTCCATAACGCATACACATTTTGTAACTATAAAATGCATGCACATTTTTCTTATCCTAACCTACGTGTCATATCACATGTCAGGCTCAAGCTTAACCAAACCAATCATTACATAACGCGAGCGCGTTGTGTTTTTTTGTATCATGAGCGTGTTTCCTAAAAGTAGCATTGCATCCAAAAGGTCCCTCAACTTCTTGCACACACCCTTAAAGGTGTATAAGGAAATTTCCAAGAAAAATAGTATGGATTGGGTTGAATGTGCAAAGCAACTACAATAAAATTACCCAGCAAATACATGTAATGTATCATTATACTTAAAAATTCCACCCTCTTATGAGTCTTTTGGAACGTATTTCCTGACCCTCCTCCAAGGGCAATGATTTATCCATTGGGATGCTCACTTACCCCACAAACTATTGTCACCCCTGTTGTCCCTGAAAACATTTCATGATATGCTCTTGGCAAGTTATCACTAGCTATTTTTTAAGATGCGGCTAGATGTATCATCAAAGGCTAGAACTGTTCATAGGAGATATGTTGGCTAAATGGTGGTGGATGAAGCTTTTTGTTCATGGCTCAAACATAGCCATGAAAAACGATTAAAATTAATCTATACCATTGGAGGCCCTAGGGGGAGCAACAAATTCACATATGGAAACTTTTCGTTGGCAACTTAGATGCAATCCTGCGATATAGAGGAATATATATGTATTGTTGAAGGCCCCAAGTCACACAATCTTTCACTTATCAAATCTAGAGGTACACCTTTATTAAGTCTAGAGGTCCGCCTTTAGAAAGCCTCCAAGTCTAATTTGGTTTGTACACTAACTAGAAATGACTTTGAGAAAATCAACATGGACATTAGAAGTACAATATAATAAGATTCAGAGCATGTAGTCACAAAGGGGGATGTTGAATAACATGCAACTCAACAAAAAAAAAATCATGATGATGATGGAAGACAAGTTTGGAGACCTATGAAAAATAAAATATACCAAAGAAATCCAGAATAATGAATCTCATTTGAATAGCTCATAGTCACGTGTGAGAGCACAAACAAATGAAATATTTCCACATCATAAGTTAAAGATCCCATTTGCAGTGCTGGGACTCTCCACTTAAGAGGCACAAAATTTGGTAACTCATATAGAACTATTGTTATCATGTTTATATGAAAATAAATTGTATGAACTACACACATCAGTTGTATAAGAAACTAGACAAAGACATGAAGCCACTATATCAAACTGGCCCAAAAGTCTAGATGAAAAAAATCCCTACAGGATGAATGTGTGAAGATGAAAACAAAGAAAGAAAAGATGACATAAAAGACATAATATTTGGAAAGGAAAGCAAAAGAGGTAGTCACAAAAAGAAATCATCTAAGGAAGGAAGTAGAAGAAGCAAGACATAATGCCTCAAGATTACAAAAGGTAGCATAGGAAGTGTTCAAACTATTTCTAGAAGTTCAAGAAATTGACTTCACCTCTTCAGAAAGAAGAATTATGAAAGCTAGTGAAATTATTCAAGGGCTACCTACCAAAATTGAAGAATAATCACAGGCACCTATAACTCCCCCAAAAGTTAGAGCAGAATGCAAGAAAACACTTGAAAAATCTAATAATGCATTTGAAAACATCAAGATTCAAGATTTAAAGTGCATTGATCTGCACTAAGAAAGTTCTCGGCTATGGACAATTATGAGTGAAAATGAGTATCTAAGGGAGATAAACAACAAGATACAAACTATGAAAGACATAGAGCAAAGGATGTGTGAAAGCCTGAATAATCTATTGACCATTGATAAAAGGAATAAAATCCCAGTATTTAAATTACAACAACAAGAAATTAACAGATTTAGGGATACACACAAGAGTTTGATGGAAAGAATTGGACCCTTACAGGAAGAAGTTTACAACCTTACATAATATTTTCCACATATGAAAGAAGAAACCAAAATAATAATTGATGACAACATAAGAACTCTCAAGTCTATTTCTAACCAAGTTGAAGAAACTCTTGTAGCTAAAAAAATGAGTTGAAAGAATAAGTTACTATCGCGAAGAAAAGGTTGCAAAACTCAAAACTGCAATTCAATCAAATTCTCAAGACAAGCAGGAACAAATAAGCACAAATCCTAAGGGAGTCAGCAAAGCAGAGAGTCCCTTTACCATTGATGTCAAAGGGGTAGAGGAAGAGAAATCCCAATGAAAGGGGGAGCAATCATAAGGGGAGTATGTATATTTTAGGGGAAGTCTATATTTGTTGACATCAATAACAAAGGGGGAGATGGTTGAATAATGTATTGTCATTGATGTCAAACTTGTAATGTCACATGTCATAATCCAAAGAAATGATAAGTGTTTCTCTGACTCTCATGTATGTCTGATTTCTGAGTGTTTGATAAAAGAAAATAAATGTGTGTGTACCAAAGCAAATATGTATGTTTATGTGAAAATATTCAAACATGCAGTAATGTATACATAAGAGAAAATATTCCACTATAGAATTGCTCATTTGTGCACATATAAGGATATACTAAGAAGAATATTGAAAGGGAAGAAGTGTGCATATACTATTTGCATGGGACCTACAAAAGAAGTATGAAACTTGTGTGTAAAAGTCCCATAAAGAAAATAATATGTGGCACAAAAAATTGTGAAGAAAAATAGTTCTATGTGAAAAAGTCCCACAAGGACATTGGCATATGTGCGCTATACACCACAAAGATAAATTAAAATAAGTGGCACGCTGACGCGGATCATAACTTGAAGAAGAAACAAACAAGTGGGGCATCATTCAAGGATAAGGAACTTCACCAAGTGGACACATCTTTTAAGCTAAGAAGACTATAAATAAGCAAGAGATGGATGCGGTGATGTAAGTTTGTGAAGGATGAAGATCCAAGATAATCTGGTTTAGACAAGCTTCTGATTTCTTTGGGGTATCAATGAATTGCTGATCGCAGAAAGAGATTTTACATAGTGGAGCCGAAGTGTGCAAATCAGTGAATGATGAACAACGAGGAGTGAACTACATACAAGTATACATGTATTGAGGACGTGCGACGTTCTTACTTAGTGAAAGATGTAGACTATTGAACATCAGAAGTGACTAAGTCAAGAACTATGTTTGGTATAATGACGCAATTGTAGAACCTCAAAAGAGATGTATATGGTAGTAACTTTCACACATCATAGTTTTGTCAATTGCTTAATCAGACTGAGATAATCAAAGTAGATAATCAGACAATCACAACAGTTGCAAATAATGAAGAATCTGATCAAAGATAAAGTATTCTTGTATATTGTATTTGTTCAATACATTCTTATTTCATATTAGGTAGGTTGGACGAGGCAAGGAAAAGGGGGTCGTAGCCTCCTCCTAGTTGGCGCTGGAAAATATAATCATGGTGTTGTAGCACGATTTAGGTTAGAGCAGATAAAACCCAAGGGGTTGGATCTTCCTTCCAGTTGGAGCTAGAGAATACAATGAGGGGGTTGGATCCTCCTTCTAGTTGGATATGGAGAATATAATGAGGGGATTGGAGCCTCCTTCCAGTCAGTCTTGGAGAATATGATTAAAAAGTTGGTGCTTCTACAACTGGGCAACACAATTATCCACATGTTAGAGCTTGATTTCCACAAGTCACAGTTTGTGCAATTAGACAAATATCTATTCAAATTGGTGCCTGAAGTTCGTGAGTCAGTGCTCGCGTAGATTGAATTTGTTACAGGTCGGTGCCAACAATCCGTAGATTGTACTTGAGGATCAGGATAACACCTGAAATGAGTGGGTGTTCATGTTTGGAGATTGCATTCTCCTAGTAATGTTATTATCATTACACATATATCATAGATATACAATTATTCTCAAATATTTGTGCATTGTTGTATTTGTTATTGTTATTGTTTAAATGTTTCAATTGGTAAAAATATGTTAAAGTCAAATAATACACATATCTACACAATTACGGATTCACCCCCTCTCAGTAATAAGATAAATACCAACAAAATATTCTAGACATCACCTCTATTGCTTTATACATCACCTCTATTGCTTTATAGATCTCATGCAGTAGCATGCATCAATTACCAAATAAACCAATAAAACAAAACATACAAAACTCATAACTCATGATATTTCCCAACAAATCCTGTCCATACCAACACCATTATAATGCAATGAATTAAATCTTCATGTGTTTAAACATAATTTATATTTGAAGAATCTTATTTGATTATGGGCCTCTTAGGTCTTCTTATGCTTTCATTAATGAATCTTCCATGAGTTAAGCAAGGTCCTCTACACGTGTTATTGGGTTAGAAATTTAAATTAATTGTTAAAATAATTTGAGACAAAAAAATATGCACACACTTAAAGTCTCACAACAATCCATCACTAACCACATAAGAAAATAAAACATAGAGAATGCATAATACATGGAAAAATCATCATGTCACCAACCATTTCATCCATGACATCAACCCCATCTTTTTCATTTCATCAATCTTCTAGAAATAAATTAGAATGCTTAGTGGCACACCAATAAAATAAAACCTTTGAAATAGAACAAAGACTACTTCTTAAACTCCAAAAAAGGCCCTAGTCAACTATTTCTTATGTTTATCTCGAGTCGCTCTATTAGGGTCGACAAAGGCTCCAACAATTTTTATATTTTTTCATTAAATTAAGTCCGATTTTATGTTACAAAACTGAGATAAAAGTATTAATTACAATTATGAACCAGTGATCTCATTATCATATATTGAATGAAAAAGTTGTGGTATTTACTTAAATTGAGTGTATATATATATATATATATATATATATATATATATAGTAATTGTTGTTTTTTACTCATAACTCTTTAACAAATAAAACAAGTTTTTGTTACAATGAAATTCAAAGTGGTTTTGATCATAACTTCAGACAATTCATACAGTTAAAATAAAATACCCATCATACATTGCTTTTCCTTCCATGGCTATAAAACGCCATATAGGGTTTTCAAAATTTGGAAATGTAGGGTTTCCGATTAAAAGTTTGATAGCCGACAATAATAGAGTTCTGTAGACCAAGTTGAAACTTTTAACAATTTATGTTATTTATACACGTGAAATTCTTCATACCCTCATGCCATCGCTTTTGATTTCATAGAAATCATTTTAAACTTACATTGAGATTGCAAAGTTGTTTACGGCAATTTCTCTATTGCCAATGGAGTGATGGAATCCATGTATTCATTTTCCAGTTTGCGAGGCCTGAGCTTAAAAAACATGTATGTGGACTAACAGCTAAGTTAATGGTTGACTTCGCTGTTAGTCTTGCTAAGCTTAAAAAACATGTACGTTCGGTCCATCCAACGGACCAATAGCGAAGTCAATGGTTGACTTCGCTGTTAGTCTTGCCTAAGCTTAAAAAACATGTACGTTCGGTCCATCCAACGTGGTTGACTTCACTGTTGGTCCGTTGGATGGACCGAACGTACATGTTTTTTAAGCTTAGGCAAGACTAACAGCGAAGTCAACCATTAACTTAGTTGTTAGTCCACATACATGTTTTTTAATCTCAGGCCTCGCAAACTGGAAAATGAGTTGACTTTGGTGTTGATCTGTTGGATGGACGGAACGTACATGTTTGTTAAGGATGGCCATTTGCGAGTAAAGTACATTGGCTCCAAACAATTGCTCTAAATTCAATGGTTTCCAACAGTAAAAATTACATTTCTATTGCTATTGTAATTGACGAAGAGGAATCATAATTAATAATAGTAGCATAACTAGTAACAAGAAATCGATGAAAACAATATGATAACTATCATATGAAAGGCCTTAGTCATGGTCATAGAATGAATGCCATGTTTTTATTATATTCCCATGGTTTTGTTCTATTACAGTGTTTGCTTCTCTGCTTGTTGGCTTTGTGAATAAACCTACAGACATATAAATACATAACGAAATATCAAGTAGATATATAAAGAAAAAGTGCACTCTTAGTATGCAATTTTCACACTTGTTATTGTTGTTTTCTCTGAATTCATCTTTGTTAACTCAAGATGAATTCAGTTTCAAAGAGCGCTTTTTGTCTGGCGGTTGTGGGAGCTATAGAGTGTTTCTAAATCTTCATAGAGCAAGAAACCCTTCACTTTTAATAATCTATTAATAACATCAAACTTATTACCTATACCTAACTTATTTGGGATTTCTTCTACTAGTGGCATGGCACTTGAGCTATTGGTGTTTCTCTGAAATATACCACTACTTCTTTTGCTTCTCGAACAAATCTGAATCCTCATCTTAAAGAAGCAACAATGAAATCAAAGGATTAGTCATTGAGATGCCTTATGTATCTTAGCTATTGGGATCCAAACCAAAATTGAAACGGAATTCAACTCAGTAACAGTGGAGAGGGATGGGGAGGGGAATCGATCACCTACCAATGATGCAGCATGATGGCCGCCCAACTGCCGACATATAAGTTGTATATAAAGGATTTATTTTGTAAATGAATTAATTGAATGCAATTTTATGGTTTCAATGAGCATCATTGCCTCAAGGTTGTTAAATTTCCCCTTGTTAAATCATGTGTATTTATTTTCATCAGTGCCTCAAGGTTGTTATAACAATGTCCAAGAGAAATGTTACCAACTTATTTTTCATTATATCCACTAGATCCAGTCATTCTAGTTGGTTTCCATAATATTCTTCAGTGTGGATGTCTTTGAATGTTTTCGATGAATAGGATTAAGTCACTTTGATTGAAAGGATGCATACAACAAGAGTTTGGAGTAGATTTTGGGTTATAGAAAAAAAGATGAAGGACATTTCTAGAACCATTTTCAAATAGAAAGGGAAGCAAGATGGTTTTATTATTCAAACCTTAGAGATCAACATATCTTCCAAGCATCCTACTTATTTATTAAAATGGTATACTTTGCAGTAGCTGACTTTATATTGTAGAAGTGTATTGGTTCTTTCTTTAGATCTGTTCTTGCAACAATTACTACTTGTAAGATTATCTAAAAACTATCAGTTTACGAACATGTCAATTCACGAGTTTGGATGTTATTAATGTTTTAATGCATAAATTACATTTATTTACAATGTTGGTTTATTTAGCCTTGATGTGCACTATTTGTTTTAATTACCAAGTTATGTAATTAGGCAATCACACTGCTACCACTATATTTAAATTTTTCTGTGCATTAAAACAAGAGTTTGAAACAACAAACCAATGCAATCACTTGACTTAGAACATAGAGGATTTAAATAGGAAACCCAAACAGGGAAAGTAACATTGTAGAGGAGGTTTTCTCAGCTCCAAAGAATCTCATGAGACAATGGATTTCAAATTAGGCTTAAGTAGAGCTCTTTGATTCTTATGCCAACAACTTTAAGATAAAATAAAAGGGATAAGACCTTTACTCTTGGTACACTCATCTAGGACAACCCTAGTGTGCAACATGGATTCTTTTTTATGGTGGATTATGACCAAGCAATCATCATTAGATTCCCCTTTATAGAGAATAAAGGCTCACCATCCAAAGGTATGTGATATCTTGCTGTAGAAACAACAATAAACTTGTCCTTGTGCTTTAGAATCTTGTCTCTAGCAAAAAAAAATGCAAAAGTCTAGGATGTCGTCTTTCTCATTGCATGAATACTATATGCCTTTCATGGTGAACTAAAAGTTGTTTTCTTCACCACTTTAGAATGGTAATCTTTCCAAAACAAATGTTAATGCCTCAATGAATCGACTCTCTATAAGGTTTCATAATTCAAGCTTTAAGATAGGCTGAATTGGTTCTTTCTCTACTACCCTATGTAGTGCTATATCTTTCTCTATTCATTTCCAAACTAAGAGAGTACATGAAGATATTGCTCACTTGTAATACCTTAGTTGTTAATCCCTAGACTTATGATCATTTATGTGACTTATGTTCTTTTGCATTATGGACTTATGATATGTTTGTGGACTTATGCTCCTTTGCATGATTAATGTGATTAAGGACATATGATTATTGTTTGATAACATGACTTTGGACTTTGAAACTATTATTAATGTTAATGTCATTACTAGCATCTTTGCTATCTTTGAATGTTGTTACTATTGATTAAATAAATAACTGGATCATCAAAGGAAACTAAAAGAGTATGGGGTGACATGGATTCCACAAAGTGAGGGGGAATGGGGAAATCCCTAGCACCTTATAACTTATTGCTTTCTTAAGTTTTTCCATCCCAATTCATATTTGCACCTTGGTGACATTAATAATGTTGGTCACCCTAATCTTGTACAACGTACCCTATTCTCAATATTTATGAACTATGGAGTTAATATTGAATATTTGTCATTCCTTAGTAGGCCCCCCTTGACTAGCACCCTCCTTGAGAATATATTCCCTCACATTTATGTGTTTTTGGTCATTTATGAGCCATTTTCCTAGTTTTTAGGGGTTGTAGGCTATTTTCTAGCTTCCACTCTTACACTATGCATTAATGATCCTATTTGTCTGCTTCCATGATATTTATGACCCTATTGGATGCCCTATCTCACCTATTTCACACTCCTTTATGTTTTGTAACCCCTTTTATGCATTAGTGTGCTTCCATGTGCTCTTCATGGCTCCACTCAGTTTTTTGGTAACTCCTCCTCATGGTGCTAATTCAAGAAAGGGAATATTTTCACTAAGCCACCACTCCACTAATTCAATTTAAGTATCCATGATGAAGCTTAAACCTTACCTCTCTCTAATTTGACTTGATCCCTTTGGCTTAGAGTTGGCCTCGTTGTGCTATAAATTTATATGCCCTCTCCTTGTTGAAGTTAATCTTGAGCTTCTGACCATGTGATTTGTGCTATCTATCCACGTTGGGAATGTTGTTAGTATTAGGATAGTATTGAGACTTAGAGTTAGTCTAGTTGTTTTCCCTTTGCTTCCATTCTACCACTCTACTAGTCCAAGTTCTCACACAAGAAGCTAAGAAATGAGAATGGTGAGCTAGGTCATATCCCATAGGCAATGGAGAAGGACATGAAAGTAGTAGTGGGAAGCATTGTGGTTATCAGAAGAGGTAGTTTTGAGATTTTTTGTACTAAGTGCTCATATACCTGTCAATCCATGGTCTCAGATCAAGGGTTACCTGTTCAAGTGAGGAAGGTTTAACGGTGTCTATGGTTGGGAGGAAAGTTGTCCTGCTGCTGTGAGTTGCCCATATTTTGAGATAAGTACTCTTATGTTATGTTTTCATTACATTATTTGATTTGGTATATGTGCAATGGTGGATAATTATTTGTTTGAGTGTTCATGTATTGAATATCAGGATCTGCATGGAGGAAGGTTTCCTTTCATATAATATGGAATTGAGTTCCTATGCTCGTTACCTTCTTTCTATTCTTCTTCTTCTTAATAAGAAATTGTAATTTTGGCTATATTGTATTGAGAGGGGCGCAACCATATGATCTATTTTGTCCATATATTCTCATTCATGTATTGTGAGACCTATTCCATTGCGTCCATAACAATGTTTCAAGTGAAAAAAACCTTTTGTTTCATTGAAAAATCTTTCTAGATGACCAAGATATGTTTGTTTTGGTTTGACAATTTTTCGGTGCAAAGATGAGCGCAACTGTCATTTGGTTGTCAATGTTTTGTTTACATATTTGATCTTAGTTGTAGATATGAGGATGAGTGATGTATTCTAGATGTAAAATTAATCGATGGCTGGAAGGTGGAAACCATAAGATTTGATTTTTATTAGTGAGATATTATTGTAGGAGACAATCATCGGGAGGTGATTTTGAGGGTTGTACTTGCAGCCGATGTTCTTTAAGTTTCTATGGTTTCGACATGGTTATAGATTCCATCCTATGGATGTTCCACGATATGTGGTTTTCTTTACTTTTTATCCTCCCTAACATCACTCACATAACAACACTGAAAAAATAGATTAATTTGCAAATAATGAATTACTTCAATACTTGATTATTTATAAACTATGCTATGAAACAAACCAGAAGTACATAAATTAGTTATTCACACAGAACATGAATTTTATCATGTATTATTCATGTTCTTGCTGAAATTATGACCCTTAGCTCACACTTTGGAAATTATTAATTGAGTGTCGCAATTAATTATTTAATTAAGTGTCGTAATTAAATAACTAAGTGTCGCGAGTTTAGTTATAATTCAATCTCTAGAATTAAAAGTTTTAATTTTTTGTGTGAATGGTTAATCAACTTAATAGTAATTTATCTATATCCATTATGCTTAAACTTAAAGTTAGTCTTAATTTTTAGCACCTTTGGCCTTATCTCAAGGGTCGAGGACATTACAAGCGGTATCAGAGTTGAAGGTTTCAACACTGCGGTTGTTGGGGCTTCTGCAAAGTTTCAAGTTACTTTGGAAACATGCATTTGCATTAGATGAATTGGATGCATGCACCTTAATATAGTTTCAAATGTGAGTTAGTTAATTAGACTATCATCTTAAGATGAATTTGGACTTGATGTTTAACGAGTAAAGAGAAATCTTGAAAGGATTTCTATCCCCCTTGTCCAATTAGGTAGATTGTAACTTTAGAAAAGTTGTCTATTTCCTTTATAAACCAGAAGAAAAGTAGTTTTAATGATAATGAACTTATACCAATGTGTAGTTTACTAACAAAATGTTGATAGTGAACACATTGCAACTCCCAATGATTGATTAAGCAAGCAATGTGACCACTAAACTAATATTTTAATCAAACCTATGAAGAGAAAATATTCAACAAGTACAAGTTCAGAAGTAGGAGGTAAGATATTGGGATGGATTTTGAGGACGGATAGAGACCATATAGTCCTGATGAGGAGTTTGTTGAGGAAAGAAGGTCAATTAGACATAAGAGGAGGAGTGAACAGTTAATCTTGAAAGATTTAGTGAGGAAGTGTAGAGAAGATAATGAAAGGATAATTCATATCTAGGAGAAGATTATGAATGATCTAAAATCATTGAATACCATCCAAAGATCCACCGAAAATATCCATAAAAGAGGTTATGTGAGGTCTAGATCATCTTCAAGGAGACCTTATCACTCAAAGAGAAATAAGGGGTATGCATTAAGAAACAGAGAGTAGTCCTGAAAGATCTCCAGTGAGGTACAAGAAGAGGAGGCCTGCTTGAGATGAACTAGTAGGAGAGCTTAGAAGAATCAAGCCCCCAACTTTTGATGAAGAAGTAAAAAAAGGAGAAGATGTTGAAGCATGGTTGCTGGGACTCAGGATGTTATTCTAGTTGCACCAATACACACCTAATATGGAAGCATGGGCAACCATATACTATTTGCAAGGAAAGGCATATATCTGGTGGGATCAACTAGTTAAGCTAAAATACATCAACGAAGACAAAATCTCTTGGAAGAAATTTAAGAAGTACTTCCAGAAGGAATAACTTTCTGAGCACTACTATGACAAGAAGATGGAGAAATTATTTGAGATTAAGTTGGGAAGCATGACTATGGATGCCTATGAGAAAAAAAATTTGGAACATTTGAAGTATGTGGGATTCATCAAATATGAGAAGGTAAATATTCAAAGGTTCCTAAGTGGTTTTCCTAAATCTTATAGAGATAAAATCCAGCATGATATACCAAGGAACCTTAAGGATGTGATCTAGAAGGAAAAAAAATATATTGACAAAATAAGAGAAAGGCCCCATATCAGAAGAATTGGAAGGATATGAAGAAGAACAAGCGGGAGCAGAGAAAGAAAGTTTTCCAACCTTGAAAGTTCAAAAACAATAATTCTTATAAATAAGGAAAGCCAAGGGAAGAGTCTTGTGTTAGGATTACTAATCCTCCCTTGTCCAATTTGGTCATATGTCTAAATCGGGGGTCATGTCTAAATCGGGAGTCCATTCAGTCTATTTTTATTCATTAGCACCATTGGGTCCATTTGGCCTAATTGGGGCACATGTCTCAATTACTAAAGTGTGGGGAACACTAATTGAGGCTTACTGCCACTGATTACACTTAATTGCATCAGTTTAGGAGCCTCCTAGACCAATCCCTACAATTTAGGAGCCACTGGGAGTGCCGAAACCAACCAAGGTCAGTTCACTTCAGTTGATGACTAGTCAAGCTAAGTTAGGAGTCAGTTACATTCAGTTCTAGTTCTCTAGATTCAGTTCTAGTTCTCTACTTTCAGTTAGCGCTAGGTTTACTTGACTGCACTCAGGAGGGGCACATTTCTCACCTACCACAGTCAGTTAGCCTTAGTCAACACTAAATGTAACACTTGATTTGTCTTTTAGAGCTTCGATGAACTCCGGTTATGGTTTAGACAAGGTCAGTTAACCATTGAGTCCTCCGATAGTGATTTAGACAAGGTATTAGTTACCTACAGTCAAGTAGAGTCTAATCAATTCAAATTTCCTCATGTGGATTTGAATTGCTTGTGGCTATTAAATCCATTGTACTTCATTGTAATTATTATCTAATTACTCTTTGATTAATGAAAAGCATTCATAGTTGCAAGCCATTTTTGCATTGTTTCATTCTTCAATAACTAAGTAAATTATGTGATCTGTCTTGTGAGTTGTGTGTTTGTCCACAGATCTATCTACCCAATTTATATGGTATCAGAGCCTCGACGGAAAAGGCACTTATCCTCCTCAGATCTCCTACTGGATCATTTTTAAGCAAAATTGCTCCTTCCATCTTTGCACCAGAAGCAGAAGGTTTACCACTTAATACCCCAAGGAAAGGAATTGTTGATCAATATTGATCAACTATGTTGGGCATGATGAAAACATGAAATTTGCAGGTTGACGAACTTATGGTGCCCCCTTTTTTTTTTCCAGGTACAACTTCGAATGGATTCATCAGTTCCTCTTCTCTCTCTCTCCACAAACTATTCAGAATGGAAGAAGAAGATGATTTCATCTTTGATGAGACAAGGTCTCTGTCGGGTGTCTATTGGACTCAGTAAAGAGTGTTTTAGTGAGATTTAATGGCTGAATAAAAGTGATGGAGATTTTGGAACAATAGCAATGGTTCTTTCTTGTAGCTTGTGCTACCTCATTAGATCTATTGAAGACCCGAAGGAACTCTGGACAAGATTGGACAGAACCTTTGGAGTGATTGATGAGGATCATAATAGCATTTTGGAGAGAATATCCAGCACCATAAGCACTCTTGATCCAAAATTCTCAGCCTCCACTCTCTCTGATGAAGTTCTTCAAGATGAAGAAGAAGCAGAAGCTTCTACACAGTCAATTCGAATTGAAGACAATCTCCATGCAGTGACTCCTTCTCCGGATGCTCCAGAAGTTCATGAGATCTCTGATATCTCATCTCCTAATATTTCTAAAACAAAAGAAGACATTAAAATCTCTGATATTGAAGAAAAACACTGCTACACTTCCATGCAAACATTCACCGGTGATTTTCCTTTGAATTCTGTGCCAAATTTACCAATAATTGCTTCCGAAAGTGAAGAGAAATTTGATTTTTCTCCATCTAATGTTGCTGCTGGTGTGAAAATATGTGATACCTTGGATATTTTGGAAGAATTATCATATTACCATAGTGATCCATTCAATCCCCATGATCTAGATTTTCCAGCAAATTCTTGCAGGATTGCATGCACCAGAATTCAGAATTTTGAAGAAGAAGAACGATGTGCATCCACCGTCTCGATTAACCATTTATTTGAATCTGATATAAACCTTAATGGATCTGATATGATCTTATTTATATATGATCTTATATTTCTTGGTTTAATATATCAAATTCATAATCTTTCAGTACTGCTTGTAGCTATTCTCATCAACAGTGTGAAGAAACAAGTACCGCAAGTCTCCTACAAAACTGCTTCTAGGGATTTGATTCCATTTCACAGTTTTGGATCTATTTTGAACCTATTTAGATATGATTTACTTTCTGATATGATATTATTTGGTTCATATTTTAAAATTCAAAAGATTTCAGTCATGCTTGTAGCTGCTCTCACCAATTCCGGTGTGAAAAATCAAGTATCGCACTTTCTCTTCAAAACTGTTGATGGGGATTTGGTGTTAGTTTCCTCATATGAGGTTGCTGATATTTTATTATGTGATTCATTAGCTATTTCAGAAGATATATCAGACTATGTAGCTCAATCATTCTCTCTCAATAGTCCCAGTGCTTCTCTACCATTGATCACATGCTCATCTCCTCACAGAACTAGTAAAGAGGAAAATTTTATGTATCCGCCTGGACACTTGCTCCTAACACTTGGGGCTGTTCTTACCACTCATGGTTTGTTTTTCATGGCTGAAAAATATCAGTTTCTTGAGTGTTCCTAGCATGTTTTGAATCCTCAAGAACCTTTTCTCACTTATTAGTTGACTTCAGTTGCTCTACATGGGTCCAGTGTTCATCTGACAGCTGTCTATATTTCTGATTTAGTTGAGCATATCATTATTCTTCCAAAGAGGAAGATTCCTCCAGACATAATGATGGAGAGTTTCACATGCCAAGCCCCAGGATACATGTGCACAGAAGAACCAGATTGATCTTGATTCTACCTGCTTAATTAGAGGGGGGGACTTTTTACCCACGTGGTTTTTCCCCAACACCTTGTTTTTGAGCAGTTACTTTACTTTACTTGAGTAATGGGTGACCTATGGTCTTAGTTACCAGGTCCCATAGATTGTCCAAGTTAGCATTCAGGGGGGTGTTAGGATTATTAATCCTCCCTTGTCTAATTTGGTCATATGTCTAAATCGGGAGTCCATCCAGTCTATTTTAAGTCATTAGCACCATTGGGTCCACTTGGCCTAATTGGGGCATATGTTTCAATTACTAAAGTGTGGGGAACACTAATTGAGGCTTACTGCCACTGATTGCACTTAATTGCATCAGTTTAGGAGCCTCCTAAACCAATCTTTACAATTTTGGAGCCATTAGGAGTGCCGAAACCAACCAAGGTCAGTTCACTTCAGTTAATGACTAGTCAAGCTAAGTTAGGAGTCAGTTACATTCAGTTATAGTCCTCTACATTCAGTTAGCGCTAGGTTTACTTGACTACACTTAGGAGGGGCATATTTCTTACCTACCACATTCAGTTAGCCTTAGTCAACACTGAATGTAACACTTGAGTTGTCTTTTAGAGCTCCGATGAACTTCGGTTATGGTTTAGACAATGTCAGTTAACCATTGAGTCCTCTGATAGTGATTTAGACAAGGTCTTAGTTACCTACAGTCAAGTAGAGTCTAATCAGTTCAACTTTCCTCATGTGGATTCGAATTGCTTGTGGCTATTAAACCCATTGTACTTCATTGTAATTATTATATAATTACTCTTTGATTAATGAAAAGCATTCACAACTGCAAGCCATTTTTGCATTGTTTCATTCTTCAATATCTGAGTAAATTATGTGATCTATCTTGTGAGTTGTGTGTTTGTCCACAGATCTATGTGCTCAATTTATATCTTGAGGGAAAATACCACCTATGGAATGTTGGATATGCAAGGAAAATCACTTTTCCAGTCAATGACCACGTAATAAAAATAACATTCACAATATTTAAGCGGATTCAAATGTTGGAGATGTAGGTGGAAGTGTTCATAGGATCTATACAACCCTGTATGGAAGGAAAGTTGACCACTAATCCTGAATGATTGAGGTAATAGGTAAGATTTCTAATAAAACCATTACTATTTTGATTGATTCGGGAGCTAGCGATAGTTACATTGCACCTAATCTAGTTGAGGAATGTCATTTGAAGAAAAGTAAACATGAAACAAAAAGCCTAGTACAGTTAGCTATATGAGCCAAGAGGAAAATTACTGAATTTGCAAAAGTGTGTACTTTAGAAATGAATAGAGTGAAAACCTTTGTATACTTAAACATCACACCCTTGGGGCCATATGATGTATTGATTGGCATGGATTGGTTAGATGCACACCATGCCATACTAGATTGTCACAATAAAACTTATACGTGTTTGTATGATGAAGGAAACCAAGTGATAGAGGAAGATATACCTAGACCCATATCCCTGAGGCAGGTCTCAGCTCTACTATTGAAGAAATGTCTCAGGAATGGGTTCCAACTATATGCAATCCACGTGGAAGAGTCAAAGGAAGGAAAAGAGTCAGAACTACAGGATTATCCAATACTAAAAGAGTTTGGAGATATATTTCAAGAACTACCAGGAATGTCTCCTAAGAGAAACATTGATTTTTCTATTAACTTGGTGCCATGAACTATACCTTCATCTAAATCACCTTATAGAATGAACATTGCAGACTTAAAGGAGCTACAAATGTAGTTAGGAGCTACTAAAGAAAGGCTACATAAGACCCAATGTTTCACATTAGGGAGCCCCTGTGTTATTTGTGAGTACTTTACTTGAAAATAACAATAATATTATTTTATGAGAAAGTGTGAAATGACTTTTATTATGAGTACTTCACTTTATGACTTAAAAGTACTTACACCACTACCTTGGTTAACTATGGGTTTTCATCCACCATAGAAAATGTGACAAATAAGCATTCTTAACTCCTGAATGCCACCTCAACCATGGGGGATGATGTCATCTACTAGAATGTAATTGGTTGATTTTTATAGTACATTTTGGTCCTTTTGAGGCCCATTTTTGACCTCAAATTCTCTCTAATGAATGCGAGTCACTTCGAACTCCGGGGAATCCTCGACATGACATCACTCTGATAAAATAAGCCCCTTTAAAGTGAAAATGAACCTGGACATACCGAACCTTGAAGTCAATATTGACACAAAATCTGTCGAAAATTGAGTACATCAACTGGAATATTCTATGCAATGAATCAACACTTTGAAGCAAAAAAGATCCCCATTGCGTCCTTAAAAATTTCGACCTCCGTACACTGCTAGTGGGATAATCTTTCGACAAAGATGGAAAAAGAAGAAGACCCCATCGACACATGGGTAAAATTTGTCAAATATGTCCGAAAGGAGTTCTACCCTCCAAAGTATCTTGAACAACAGTATAAGAAGTGGCAACATCTAAGGCAATGGAAAGAATAATCTGTATAGAGTTACATTGACGAGTTCTATCGACTCAATGCTAGACTTGGAATCCAAAAAGAAGAGAAATTGCTTCTCCTGAAGTACGTCAATAGTTTATCCTCGTACATTCAGCAAGAGATGGATTTTATGAATATCAATATGCTTATGGATGCATTTCATTATGCCACCAAGCTTGAAGCTAAATAGAAAGGAAAATCACATTTTGCAAACAAGCCAATAGGTCAAACATCTGGCAAGAGTTCACGATATGACTCCGAGAAGTTCAAGAACCCTTCTCAACCGTCTCCGCCAAATCCAGATCATCCAAAGAAGAACTTTCAGAAAAACAAGAGGGATATCAGCAAACAAGCCCCTACAGGGAAATGGTTTGATTATTACAGTTCAACATGGCATGATACATCAAAATGCAAAGATCGAAAGAATTTTTTGGCAAAATTGTCGGCATCCGACTTATTCGACAAAACCCTGTTAGAATCTAATCTAGATGCATCAACCCTCTTCGCTTTGACCTCGACCATCGTCGATGAGGAGGAATGAGAAATATTGTTCGATACACAGATATGGGTTTAGAAAAATCCATTACATCTGATTTTGGATAATGGTATCAAGAAGAAATTTGTTTGTGAAGATCTTGTGAAGAGATTAGGTCTTGTCACCCCTCCACATCCTCAGCCTTACAATATCAGTTGGATGAAGGATGGGCAGGAACCAAGGATCACACGACAATGCAAACTTGCCTACTTCATTAAGCCCTTTGAAGATGAAGTAATCTGTGATGTGGCACAATTTTCCATAGTCGATGCCCTATTCATTAAACCCTACCTATGGGATCGACATGGTACATATCAGTCATGACCTCAGAAGGTGATTCTCAAAATCTGGAATCAATGGTAATATATACAAGAGCGAAAACCCACATCAATGGTTGATATGATATCTGTCGAACACACAAAGAATCTTATTAATAATGCTCAAAATATCACATTAATCATGATAAAGCCTCAACATTCTAGGAATACTGCAGCAACGTGTTCACTCACTGACTAGTGCAGCTCTCCACAACAACAACAGATCAAAAACATTCTTAAGGAATACCATAACATATTTCAAGCACCAGACGGAGTACCTCTGCATTGTCAAGTAAAACACTCCATTGAACTTGTTCATGGTTCTTCATTACCTAATGCATCTGTTTACAGAAGATCTATTCTTGAAAATGAAGAGATTTGTAGGAAAATCCAAGATTTGATCAACAAGGGTCATATCTTCCTCAACTCCTCTCTTTGTGGAAGTCTAGTTGTCTTAGTTCCAAAGAAAGACGAGACTTGGCACAATTGCATTGACTATCAGGCTCTCAATAAAATTTCAATGAAGAACAGATACCCTCTTCCACGGATTGATGAACTCATTTACAATATGAAAGGTGCTAAGTTATTTACAAAACTAGACCTCAAGTTAGGATACCACCATATTCCAATCGAATCCATTGATGTATGGAAAACGAATTTCAAGACCAAGGAAGGATTGTTTGAATGGTTAGTCATGCCTTTTGTCTTAACCAATGCACCTGCAATCTTCATGAGATATATGGATGACTTTCTATGAACTTTCATCGGTAAATGTGTCATTGTCTATCTCAATGATATCTTGATTTTTAGTTGATCATGGGAAGAACATGTCAAACAACTTCGACAAGTCTTTGACACTCTCCAACAACATCGACTATATATGAACATCGACAAATGCTCATTTGCGATGACCAACATCTAATATTTGGGGTATGTAATTGACTCTGCAGGAATTCATGTCGACCCAGAAAAAGTAAATATCCTCAAAGATTGGCCCATTCCTGAAAACATTCATGAACTAAGGAGTTTTCTTGTTTTGGCGAATTTCTATGGAAAATTGATACTTGGCTTCAGTCACATCACATGGCCTTTTAATCAATTGACGAAAGGAAAAGGAAAAATTGTCTTCAAATGGACACCGACACAACAACAAGCTTTTGAACAACTAAAAAAGAAGCTTTGTACTACAATAGTACTTGCGTTACCTGATTAGCAGAAGCCTTTCGAGATTGAGACGGATGCATCAGACTATGCCCTCAGTGCAGTGATCACTCACTCAAGTCACCCAGTTGAGTTTCATTCGGAGAATTTCAGTGACACTATTAGAAGGTACTCAACATATGAAAAATAAATGTACCCCACTGTGCAATCTCTTAAGAAATGGAGACACTACATTCTTGGCAAGGAAATGGTCATCCTCACTGACCATAAACCTTTGCAGTTCATTCCATCCGAGTAAAAATTACAGACAACTCAACAACTCAAGTGAATTAACTACCTGCAACAATTTCAGTTGGTAATTAAGTATCGAAAAAGAAAAGGCAATGCCACAGCTGATTTTCTCAACAGACCACCCATTACTCTACTCTTTACAGTGATGAGTATGCAGGGTTATGACACCACCACTTAGCCACAATTTTATTAGGTAGACTATGATTTCTCTATAATCTACCGACAACTTCATACCGACACGTTGTCAACTACCAACTACTTCCTAAAAGACACCTTGCTATACAATCTTGGACATCTTTGTATATCGACCAGTGAGAACCGACAAAAGATCATCTGGGACGCACACTACCGAAAGAATGCAGGACATTTTGGAGTCACAAAAACACTTATTATCCTCCAAAATTATTTCTATTGGCCTTCACTTAAATATGATGTCAACAAGTATTTGATCGTGCGTGGTTTTTGCCATTTCTAAACCTCCAAATCGACGACAAGGACTGTACACATCCCTTCCAATTCCTAGTCGTCCATGGGAATCTATTTCTATGGACTACTTGATGGGATATCCTACTACCAAACATTAGCATGGCACGATATTAGTAGTAGTCGACATATTTTCCAAGATGGGTATACTCATACCATGCAAGAAGACTACAACATCACAACAAACTACTCAACTCTTCTTTGGACACATGTGGAAACATTATGGCCTCCCAACGACCATTATTTTCGACAGAGATGCTAGATTTTCAACACCTTTTGGAAAACTCTATGGCAATAAATCGACACGATATTTTCTTTGTCGACGGCCTTTCATCCACAAACAGACAGACAAATGAAAGTTGTAAATCTCTTATTCGTACAATTGCTTCACATTTACAACCACAAGCATCCCCGAACATGGGATGAAAACCATCCATACATACAACATAGCTCTACGGGAAAGATTCCATTTGAGATATGTTATGGATTTCAACCCTCAACGCCTATAGACTTAATCAGTTCCTTGATACAGTAGAATGACACCAACTTCGAAGGAAGAGAAGTGGAGAAAGCATTGAAGTTCAAAGAAAAAATCTACAACATCCAGAAGCAAGCGCAGGAAATGTTGCAATGAGAGAATGCAAAAGCTAAGGCCCGACACGACAAGAATGGTATTCCTCATTCATTCCAAATTGGGGATCAGGTTTGGTTACATCTAAATAAGGAGCACTTCACCGGTCCATACATAAAGATGAAACCTTTGCGATATGGTCCATACAGTATCCTTAAACAGATTGGATAAAATTATTTTCAGCTCGACATTCCTGCATGCCGTGGCCTACATCCTGTTTTCAATGTAGATCTACTTCGACCATACCATGTGTTAGCATTGTTTTTGTGATAAGGAGTTAGAGAGGTATAAAACAGTATAAAGAGAAATAAGGTTTGACGAGCAAAAAAGAGTTAAAGGCCTCTGGTTAAAAATGGAATATTTCATAATAAAGGAACAAATTTATTCATCATGGATAAATCTTATCAGAGTTTACAAAGTGTATTTTATGGAAAGTGGGAAAAAGTTACGTTTTAAAAAAAAAATGAAATTTATTTTTATAAATCCAAAAAGTAAAAATGAATATTTTTACCAAAAGGTTTATTGGGCTAAAGTGCATGCATAAGAAATACCATGTTACTTTGTTCCTTGGCATAAAGTAAAAAAGGAAGCCACCTCTCACACGAATCGACATGCACCAAATCAAATCGTGCTATCCAAATACAAGCTCCCAAGGAGCATTACCATCATTTGTTCCTTGATATATTATAAAACTTCCAGGACTTATAAATAGTAAAAAGGTCAAGCATCCAATGCATGTGGGATAGAATTTTCTGCAAAAAACAAATAAAACACAACTATTGATAGAGTCTATTTTGATTAGGAAGCGCAGATAGTTTATTAACATGAGAATTCTATGGTAACTAAGAGAGTGATATTTATTTATTGCATAGCCTCATTTATTGCTGCCACTCAAGGCCGAGCATCTTCCTCCAACCTTGCTTATCAAGCAATTGTGAACAAACTTGACCTTTGGAGTTTCAATTCTGATATTTATCGTGCAAATGTTTTGATGGAGATAAGTCATTTTGGTAATGTTAAATGAGGATATGCAGTGGGTGGAAGAAGTAGAAGTATTCACCAGAATTTCGCTGGCAGTTTGGAACATAAGTTTCATTTTATCGTGCATATTTTCAAATACCACCAAGTAGCAGCAAGGCATACGACAAAAAAATTCAACATGATATTGATTATTTTTAATCGACTTATTCTTGGTGTGCACTGGGTGATCACAATGATTTACAAAATGCTCTAAGTAAACTGCGACGAGTTGCTTGTGTCAATTGCAGGAACTAAAAGTAAGAGGTGCAAGCCAAGGATTGAGTATTCATGAAATGAATCTAGCAATGGGGTTTGCCGCATAAACACTCAGAATTGTGGTTTGAAAATATTTCAGGAAATGGGCGTTGGACAGTCTTTCATCAAGCGAAAATAAAACCGAGCTAACTTACCTGTAAATTAAATGAAAAATCAACAGAACGGATAAAACCCAATTTCATCCAATGGCCAGAATAAATTTCGCTACATCAACTTGCACGGTGAAAAGAAGTTTTCAAAATTGTGGAATAAAGATGCTTGTGGTGAAAATGAAAATACGCGTCAAAGCGGCATAGTTTGACCAAATAGATCAATTGTTCACTCATATTCTGCAAATTGAAAGTGTTGTTTTTTTAATTTCTACAAAATCAGCGGAATGTTTTAAATTGCATGTGAATTTTGACACGTGTTTCCATAATGATTTTATTCCTATAATATTGACAGCTCAAGAGAATTCCACTGCTATAAAGAGAAGGGAGGTCATTGTTCAGAGCTCTCGATGAAATTTTGTATGGTAAGGCATCTTGAGACACATGTTGGGTTTTCTGAATGGAGCAATGAATGTGATTTGTTCCTCTAGTAGAAGATGAAATGAAGTTAGTATTGGAGATGGGCGAGGCGATTAAAGTCTGGAGGAAGCACATTTATAGCTCTATTTCACAACACCTGGAGGATGAAGCAGCCGAGTGCACATTGGTGTCTCAGAATTATATCCAGAACCAAGTTTATTGCATCCACCATAGTGAAAGAATGAATTGGTGGCCATGATTAAACAATAAACAGAGTATCAAATGTCAATTGCAGCAACATAAAATGATAGTTTTTATGGAATTGACTGTTTTAGTCATTAACTTCCGAGATCTGTGCTCGCTAAATCGAGATGATTGTTTAGAAACAGAGAGATGGTTTTCTTCTTGACATACTTATCTACAATAACCTCTCTCATTTTTCACACATATTCTATGGTTTGGGAGAATTGAAGTGATATTTACACTTTTCAGGTTTTCAACTAACTGTTTTAGTCGTCAAATTAAAAGAGTTCTTTTTGCAAATTGGGAATGAATTTTACAAAACTGAGAGAGAGTTTTGTTCATAACAGGTCGATATTAAAAAAAATCCTTCAGGTTTTACACAAGTAGAACATATTGGGAGTATTGAAAGAATATTCAGAGTATATTTTTCCAGAAATTTGATGCTTACAATATGAGTCATCAATTTCAAAATCAGATCCTGAAGAGCTGGATGTGAATCAGAGAAAAATAAGACATTGTTTTTTATGGGTACGCGTTCAAACTCAATAACCTCTCTAATATTTCACACAGCTGTCACCAGCTGAGATATGCAGGAGGCGATATATGGCCTATTTTTCAATAGTCTGCATCATATTTTTGTGTTGTGTAAATCGTGGCAAATATGCCACGTTAGAGTTTGTTAGAAGTTTGTTTTTTCAGTTTGTAACTAATTTTGACCCTGAAGTTGGTGTCAGGGGCTAGAAACACTATAAATATGCTCCCCACATAGGGAGAAAAGGTTTGTTGGTTTTGAATCTGTATGATTGTTGTGTTTATGATATTTTGAATTAATACAAGTTACAGAGTTGAATGTTGGTTATATGAATGTGAGAATCCTTGTGTGTTTCTGAATTACAGTCTATATGACTTATGTGCATGTGCTTCCTGTTATCTCTTTACATTATGTTTTCTTCATGTCTTAGACTTAGTGTATAATGGTTAGGAATTCATACTCATATGCTCCTGCCATTGTCTCTGATATCCACCAAATACTTCATCCAAAATTGGCGTAGAATCCATCTCTGCGATGCTCTACGCTAGTGGAATGTCATCATTCCGCATTTCCCACCAGACCCAAAACATAAAGACCATGATCGAAGCACTAGCTTGCTCTTGCAAGCATTTTCCTATGAAAAATTCTCTGTTTTCTTGGTATTTTTTACTCCATAGCCCGATATATCTTTATTTTGTTTCCAACCACCAATATTTGGTACTCATTCTGTGACAATCTGCCTGTCCTTGTTATACATTTGTGAGAGATCCCTCTCTGGAATCAGAGAATTCAGCTTGCTTTCCTAAAGTGTTTATGTTGTTTCCTCTGGGTCCGCCTTCCCACAACCTTGGGTGTGATTCAGAGTGCTAACAAACTAGCGCCGTTGCCGGGGACGAAATTGAAGATCGTCCCTGGGAGAATGACATAGATTCAAAGGAGAAAGGGTTTCTGTGGGCTAACATAGACTCTTGCATGTGGAAAAGGTTGTATCATTTTCCCTGGAAACTCCACTGAAAGATTATGAGAGGTGACTCCACTGAGGAGACTGGTGCTCAAAAAGATAGATACATGGAGAGGTTTCAAATATTCCCTGGATATGAATGAAAGGTTTATATCTGACTGTTGATGGTGAACAATGGTCAGACATCAAGAAGGTCATGTCTCTTTTCACCTAGCGACTCCATCTATGAAGAATCCATTCTTCATAATGTTCTATGGCAGCTCCACTATCAAAGGGGGTTGCAAAGTTTGAGGAATTGATTCAATTTCTCCAACATCAAGATGACTTCTCGTGTTGCAAGGTATGCTCCTATGAATTTTGATGGCATTTCTGGTTATCCAAATTGAATACCTACTATAAATTGGAAAACATATCTTCCAATATTTAAGGATCAAAAGGGTGATGATGCTTCCATTCATTTGTTTAGATTTCATAACATATACATACGCTAGGGGTTGGATGGTATGAGGACTCTTTAATGAAAATATTCAGGGCTATTTTAGAAGAAAATGCTAGGTTATGGGATGAGGGATTACCATCAGAGAGTTTATCCTCCCTTAAATACTTGCATACATCAATTCATGAACATTTCAAAAGGCATTATCCTTCTTTGTTGTTACTTCAAGATTGTTATTTGAAAATGTGAAAGATGAATGTTGCGATGATCAGTGTTTGGATGAAGAGGTTTTAGAGATATTACATGAATACTCAGATAAAAAAGAAATACAAACCAATTTCCATGATATTCAGGAAAATTCCCAGCAAAATTAATACTGTCTTCCTTGATTGAAGTTGACATAGATCGAAGCTCTGTCTCAACCAGTTATATCTCTCTTCCTAAAACTGAGGATGATTTGCTGCATTCCGGTAATTTTCTGTGTGACCAAGAAAGAGGTTGGGACTGCCAATCAAATCCTTCCTCGTATTATTCAACTTTCAGAATTTTGTTACAAGAAGAGGTTGCCCCTTCCCAATCAGAAAATTCCTCTTTGCAACAACAATCTCTTCAAAGTTACAATACTTATGTGAGTGATTGCATAGAAAATGATAATTCTAGAAAATCTCAGTTTTGTGGTCCTCCCACATGTTTATTTTCTGAAATTTCAAGTAAGGAGAAATCAAAGTTTGAAAAAATGGTTGAATGAATACCCTTGCATGTCAATCAAATTCAAATTTCACCTGAATTTTTACATGAATTTAAAAATCCGTCTTTGCTTATAGGAGATGATCATCCTAGTGATTTGAAAGGAGATAGTTGTACTAATTTGTTTTCTGAAGAATGCAGTCATCCTGTCACAATTTCTGTTAGTGAAGAAAATCTCATTGCAATCCAAGATCAAAAGGATGAAAACAGAGTGAACAGTAAACGTGTTGAAAGTGATTGTTTACCTTTGTGTTTTTCTTCATTTGAGTGGTTGAAAGAGACCTAAGTTTATGATCAAAAACACAAAATTGAGATTGTAGATGAAGGTATTAACTTTCTTGGAATGGATCACAAGCAAGAAGAAAAATTATGCAATCAATCCCAACCTATAGAAAAACCAGTCGTATGGATGTTCCTTTTTGTTTTTCAAATTGAAAAATTTTTTGTCAGGAAAAAAATTGTTTTGCTTGATCCTATTGAAGAAAGGAATGATGTTTCTGCTGAAGCAGATAAAGAATATGAGGTTTTAAAATCAGAAATTTTGAATGAATTTGTGGAGGTCTTGGTTGAGGATTGTCATGAGCATTCTTGTCAGGGATCTTTTGGAAAAAAAATTGACGATGTGCAAGAGCAGTTACACTTTGAACAACCTTCTCAAGGTAAGCAAATGATAGAATTTTTTGAATACTGCCATGTTTTTTATGATCCTTTGGCAGAGTACATGGAGAAGCTCGGTAGTGGTAATGGCTAGTTATATCTCGACTCCGAAGATCAATTTCTTTATTATAACTTTGTGCCATTAAGTCTGTCATGTCTGTTTTTTATCAGGCATGAAGAGAAAGTTGGTTTATGGGATCATTTGCTTGATTGGCTTCACTGGAAGTCAGAAGTTACTTGACTGAGCATAGATGCTTAGTAAGTAGGGTAGGTAAGTAAATGTGAATAAAATCGACATGGTGAGCATTTCCTTTCAGTAGTTTTTAGTATGAGTTTAGTTTTAGTTCCAGTTACATGTGACAGGTTATAGGTTGAAAGGGGTTTGTTTACAAGATGGTTTCAATGATGGTTACAGATTAGAGTAGGTTGAGGATTTCAGATAATTTTGGGAGCCACCCAATGGATTTGGCACCTGGCCTATGGGGTTATTTGCTACCTCATAGGGAGGACAACATCCCTAGTTGGAGCCACTTGTTAGCACTATTTTTGTGCTAAGGAGTTAGAGAGGTATAAAACAATATAAAGAAAAATAAGGTTTGACGAGCAAAAAAGAGTTAAAGGCCTATGGTTAAAAATGAAATATTTCATAATCAAGGAATAAATTTATTCATCATGGATAAATCTTATCAGAGTTTACAAAGTGTATTTTATGGAAAGTGGGAAAAAGTTATGTTTTATAAAAATAAATGAAATTTATTTTTATAAATACAAATAGTAAATATGAATATTTTTACCAAAAGGTGTATTGGGATAAAGTGCATGCATAATAAATACCACATTACTTTGTTTCTTGGCATAAAGTCAAAAAGGAATCCACCGCTCACACGAATCATTATGCACCAAGTCAAACCGTGCTATCCAAATCCAAGCTCCAAGATCCCAAGGAGCGTTAACATCATTTGTTCCTTGATATATTATAAAACTTCCATGACTTATAGATATTAAGAAGGTCAAGCATCCGATGCATGTGAGATAGAAGTTTCTGCAAAAAACAAATAAAACGTAGCTATTGATAGAGTCTATTTTGATTGGGAAGTGCAACTAGTTTATTAACGTGAGAATTCTTTGGTAACTAAGGGAGTGATATTTATTTTTTGCATAGCCTCAGTTAATGCTACCGCTGAAGGCCGAGCATCCTCCTCCAGCCTTTCTTATCAAGCAATTGTGAAAAAGATTGACCTTTGGAGTTTCAATGCTGATATTTATCATGCAAATGTGTTGATGGAGATAAGTCGTTTTGGTAATGTTAAATGAGAATATGCAGGCGATGGAGTAAATATAATTATTCACCAGAATTTCGCTGGTAGTTTGGAATAAGAATTTTCATTTTCTCGTGCAGATTTTCAAATACCACTAAGTGTCAGCAAGGCATACAACAGACAAATTCAACGTGATTTTGATTATTTTTAATGGGATTATTCTTGGTGTATAGTGGGTGACCACAATGATTTACAAAATGCTATAAGTAAACTACGACAAGTTGCTAGTGCCAATTGCGGGAACTAAAAGTAAGAGGTGTGGGCCAAGGATTGAGTATTTAGGGAATGAATCTAGCAATGGGGCTTGCTACATAAACACTCAGAATTGTGGTTTGAAAATATTTCAGGAAATGGGCGTTGGATAGTATTTCATCAAGCAAAAATAAAATTGAGCTAATTCACTTGAAAATTAAATAAAAAATAAACAGAACAGATAAAACCCAATTTCATCCAATGGCCAGAATAAATTTCTCTACATCAACTTACACAGTGAAAAGAAGTTTTCAAAATTACAGAAAAAAGATGCTTGTGGTGAAAATAAAAACACCTCGTCAAAGCAGCATAGTTTGACCAAATAGATCAATGGTTCACTCATATTCCGCAAATTGAAAGTGTTGTTGTTTTAATTTTTCAAAATCAGCGAAAAGTTTTAAATTGCATGTGAGTTTTGACACATGTTTCCATAATGATTTTCTTCCTATAAGATTGACGGCTTAAGAGAATTCTACTGCTAGAAAGAGAAGAGAGGTCACTGTTCAGAGCTCTCAACAAAAAATAATTTGTATGGTAACGCATCTTGAGACATGTGTTGGGTTTTCCAAATGGATCAATAAATGTGATTTATTCCTCTAGCAGAAGCTGAAATGAAGTTAGTATTGGAGATGGGTGAGGCGGTTAAAGTCTGGAGGAAGCACATTTGTAGCTCTATTTCACAACACCTGGAGGATGAAGCGGCCGAGTGCACATTGGTGTCTCATAATTATAGCCAGAACCAAGTTTATTGCAGCCACCATAGTGACTTAATGTATTGGTGGCCATGATTAAACAACAAACAGAGTATCCAATGTCAATTGCAGCAGCAAAACACACTAGTTTTTATAGAATTGACTGTTTTAGTCATTAACTTCCGAAACATGTTCCCGCTAAACAAAGATGAAGTTTTAGAAACCAAGAGATTTTTTCTTCCTAACATACCTTTCTACAATAACCTCTCTCAGTTTTCACACATATGTTATATTTTGAGAGAATCCAAGTGATATTTACAGGGAAATTTTCAGGTTTTCAACCGACTGTTTTAGTCGTCAAATTAAAAGAGTTGTTTCCGCAAACTAGGAATGAATTTTACAAAACAGAGAGAGGTTTTTGTTCATAACAGGTCAATATTAAAAATATCCTTCATTTTTTACACAGGAAGCAAATATTGGAAGCATTGAAATAATATTCATAGTGTATTTTTCTAGAAATTTGAAGCTTACAGTCCGACTCGTCAATTTCAAAATCAGATCCTGAAGAGATGGAATTGAATCAGAGAAAACTAAGACATGGGTTTTGACGGGGACATGGTCAGTCACAATAGCCTTTCTCATATTTCACACAGATGTCACTAGATGATATATGCAGGAGGGTATTTAATTCCTCTTTCTCAGCAATCTGCATCATATTTTTGTTTTGTGTAAATCGTGGCAAATATTCCATGTTAGAGTTTGTTAGAAGTTTGCTTTTTAGTTTGTAACTAATTTAGACCCCAAGGTCGGTGTCAGGGGCCAGAAAAACTATAAATATGCTCCCCACAGAGGGAGAAAGGGTTGGTTGGTTTTGAATATATAATACTGTTTTGTTTATGATATTTTGAATTGATACAAGTTACAGAGCTGAATGCTGGTTATATGAATGCGAGAATCCCTGTGTGTTTCTAAATTACAGTCTGTGATTTTATTTTCCTTATGTGCATGTGCTTTCTGTTATCTATTTACATTATTTTTTCTTCATGTTGTAGACTTAGTGTATAATGGTTACGAATTCATACTCATATGCTCCTGCCATTGTCTCTGATATCCACCAAAAACTTCCTCCAAATTTAGTGTAAAAATCATATCTGTGATGCTCTACGCTAGTGGATGTCATCATTATGCATTTCCCACCAGACCCAAAACATAATGACCATGATCAAAGCACTACCTTGCTCTTGCAAGCGTTTTCCTATGCAAACTACTCTGTTTCTTGGTATTTTTGACTCCTTAGACCGATGTATCTTTATTTTGTTTCCTACCACCAATATTTGATATTCATTCTGTGACATTATGTCTGGCCTTGTTATACATTTGTGAGAGATCCCTCTCTAGAATCAGAGAAACCGTATCCCTTTCCTAAAGTGGTTCTGTTGTTGCCTCGTGGTCCGCCTTCCCACAACCTTGGGTGCGATTCAGAGTGCTAAGAAACTAGCATTGTTGCCGGGGTCGAAATTGAAGATCATCCCTGAGAGAATGACAAATATTCAAAGGAGAAATGGTTTCTATGGGAAAATAGAGACTCTTGCATGTGGAAAAGGTTGTATCATTTTCCCTGGCGACTCCATTGAAATATTCTGGGAGGTGACTCCACTGGGGAGACCAGTGGTTAGAAATACAAATACAAGGAGAGGTTTCAAATCTTCCCTGGGTTTGAATGAAAGGTTAATATCTGACTGTTGATGGTGAACAATGGTCAAACATCAAGAAGATCATGTCTCTTTTCACATGGCGACTCCATCTAGGAAGAATCCAGTATTCATAATGTTCTATGGCAGCTCCACTATCAAAGGGGGTTGCAAATTTTGAGGAGCTGATTTAGTTTCTCCACCATCAAGATGACTTCTTGGGATGCAAGGTATGCTCCTATGAATTTTGATGTCATTCTTGGTTATCCAAATTGAATACCTACTGTAAATTCGCAAACATATCTTCCAATATTTAAGGATCAAAAGGGTGATGATGTTGCCATTCATTTGTTTAGATTTCATAAACATATACATAAGGTGTGGGTTGGATGGCATGAGGACTCTTTAATGAAAATATTCAGGGCTATTTTAGAAGAATATGCTAGGTTATGGTATGAGGGCTTACCATCAGGGAGCTTATCCTCCCTTAAATACTTTCATACATCATTGCATGAACATTTCATAAGGCATTGTCCTTCTTTGTTGTTACTTCAAGATTGTTGCGGACACAATAAAGAGATCATTGAAAATGTGAAAGACAAATGTGGTGATGATAAGTATTTGGATGAAGAGGTTTTAGAGATCTTACATGAATACTCAGCTTCAAAAGAAAGACAACCCAATTTCCATGATATTCAGGAAAATTCCCAGCAGTTAATACTGTCTTCCTTGATTGCAGTTGACATAGAGTGAAGCTCTGTCTCAACCAGTTATATCTCTCTTCCTAAAACAGGGGATGATTTGCAGTATTCTTTTTATTCTCTGTGTGACCAAGAAAGAGTTTGGCACTGTCAATCAAATCCTTCCTTATATTATTCAACTTCTGAAATTTTGTTACAAGAAGAGGTTGCCCCTTCCCAATCAGGAAATTCCTCTTTGTCACAACAATATATTCAAAGTTACAATACTAATGTGATTTATTACATAGAAAATGATAATTTTGGAAAATCTCATTTTTGTGGTCCTCCCACGTGTTTATTTTCTGAAATTGCAAGTAAAGAGAAATCATATTTTGAAAAAATGGTTGAAGGAATACCTTTGTATGTCGATCAAATTCAAATTTTACCTAAATATTTACATGAATATATAAATCCCTCTTTTCTTGTAGAAGATGATCATCCCAATGATTTGAAGAAGAGGGTTCTCAATGGATGTTCCTTTTTGTTTTTCAAATTCAAATTTTTTTTGTTAGGAAAAAATATGTTTGCTTGATCCTATTGAAGAAAGGAATGATGTTTCTGCTGAAGCATATAAAGAATATGAATTTGTAAAATCAGAAATTTTGAATGAATTTGTGGAGGTCTTGGTTGAGGATTGTCATGATCATTCTTGTCAGGGATCTTTTCAAAAACAATTTGACGATGTGCAAGAGGAGTTACACTTTGAACAACCTTCTCATGGTAAGCAAATGATAGTATTTTTTGAAGATTGTCGTGGTTTTTATGACCCTATGGCAGAGTACATTGAGAAGCTCGATAGTGGTAATGGTTGGTTATATCTCTACTATGGAGATCAATTTCTTTATTATAACTTTGTGCCATTAAGTCTGCAATATCTGTTTTTTTATCAAGTATGAAGAGAAAGTTGGTTTATGGGATCATTTGCTTGATTGGCTTCACTGGAAGTCAAAAGTTACTTGACTAAGCATTGGTGCTTAGTAAGTAGGGTAGGTAAGTAAATGTGAATAATCTTGACATGGCGAGCATTTCCTTTCAGCAGTTTTCAGTATGATTTTAGTTTTAGTTTCAGTTACAGGTTGACAATGGTTTGTTTACATGATGGTTTTAGTGATGGTTACAGATCAGATCAGGTTGAGGATTTTGGAGAATTTTGTGAGTCACCCAATGGATTCGGCACCTGGTCTACGGGGTTATTTGCTACCTCACATGGAGGATAACATCCCTAGTTGGAGCCACTTGTTAGCACTATTTTCATGCTAAGGAGTTAGAGAGGTATAAAATGGTATAAAGAGAAATAAGGTTTGATGAGAAAAAAAGAGTTAAAGGCCTATGGTTAAAAATGAAATATTTCATAATCAAGGAATAAATATATTCATCATCAATAAACTTATGAGAGTTTACAAAGTGTATTTTATGGAAAGTGGGAAAAAGTTATGTTTTATAAAAACAGATGAAATTTATTTTTATAAATCCAAAAAGTAAATATGAATATTTTTACCAAAAGGTGTATCGGGCTAAAGTGCATGCATAAGAAATACCACGTTATTTTGTTGCCTTTCATGGAGGATAACATCCCTAGTTGGAGCCACTTGTTAGCATTGTTTTTGTGCTAAGGAGTTAGAGAGGTATAAAATGGTATAAAGAGAAATAAGGTTTGATGAGAAAAAAAGAGTTAAAGGCCTATGGTTAAAAATGAAATATTTCATAATCAAGGAATAAATTTATTCATCATCGATAAACTTATGAGAGTTTACAAAGTGTATTTTATGGAAAGTGGGAAAAAGTTATGTTTTATAAAAACAGATGAAATTTATTTTTATAAATCCAAAAAGTAAATATGATTATTTTTACCAAAAGGTGTATCGGGCTAAAGTGCATGCATAAGAAATACCACGTTATTTTGTTGCCTTTCATATAAAATGGTATAAAGAGAAATAAGGTTTGACGAGAAAAAAAGAGATAAAGGCCTATGGTTAAAAATGAAATATTTTATAATCAAGGAATAAATTTATTCATCATCGATAAACTTATGAGAGTTTACAAAGTGTATTTTATGGAAAGTGGGAAAAAGTTATGTTTTATAAAAACAGATGAAATTTCTTTTTATAAATCCAAAAATTAAATATGAATATTTTTACCAAAAGGTGTATCGGGCTAAAGTGCATGCATAAGAAATACCACGTTATTTTGTTTCCTTTCATAAAGTAAAAAAGGGAGCCACTGCTCACACAAATCAACATGCACCAAGTCAAACTGTGCTATCCAAATCCAAGCTCCAAGCTCCCAAGGAGCGTTACCATCATTTGTTCCTTGATATATTATAAAACTTCGAGGACTTATAAATAGTAAAACGGTCAAGCATCTGGTGCATGTGGAATAGAAGTTTCTGCAAAAAACAAATAAAACACATCTATTGATAGAGTCTATTTTGATTGGGAAGCGCAACTAGTTTATTAATGTGAGAATTCTCTAGTAACTAAGGGAGTGATATTTATTTGTTGCATAGCCTCAGTTATTGTTGCTGCTCAAGGCCGAGCATCCTCCTCTATCCTTTATTATCAAGCAATTGTGAAAATGCTTGACCTTTGGACTTTCAATGCTAATATTTATCGTGCAAACGTGTTGACGGAGATAAGTCATTTTGGTAGTGTTAAATGAGAATATGTAGCCGGTGGAATAAGTAGAAGTATTCACCGGAATTTTGTTGGCAGTTTGGAATAAGAATTTTGATTTTCTCGTGTAGATTTTCATATACCAATAAGTGGCAGCAAGGCATACGATAGAAAAATTCAACATGATTTTGATTATTTTTAATGTGCTTATTCTTGGTGTACAGTGGGTGACCACAGTGATTTACAAAATGCTCTAAGTAAACTGCGACGAGTTGCTGGTGCCAATTGCAGGAACTAAAAGTAAGAGGTGCACACCAAGGATTGAGTATTCGGGGAATGAATCTAGTAATGGGGCTTGCCACATAAACACTAAGAATTGTGGTTTGAAAATATTTCAGGAAATGGGCGTTGGAAAGTCCTTCATCAAGCGAAAATAAAACCGAGCTAATTCACCTACAAATTAAATGAACAATCAATGGAACAGATAAAACCCATGGCCAGAATAAATTTCACTACATCAACTTGCACGGTGAAAAGAAGTTTTCAAAATTGTGGAATAAAGATGCTTGTGGTGAAAATGAAAACATGCGTCAAAGCAGCATAGTTTGACCAAATAGATCAACGATTAACTCATGTTCAGCAAATTGAAAGTGTTGTTGTTTTAATTTATTCAAAATTAGCTAAATGTTTTAAATTGCATGTGAATTTTGACACGTGTTTCCATAATGATTTTCTGCCTATAAGATTGAAGGCTCAGGAGAATTTTGCTACTAGAAAGAAGGGAGGTCATTGTTCAGAGCTCTCAATGAATTTTTTAATGGTAATGCATCTTGAGACATGTGTTGGGTTTGTCTAATGGATCAATGAATGGATTTATTCCTCTAGCAGAAGCTGAAATGAAGTTAGTATTGGAGATTTGTGAGGCGGTTAAAGTCCGAAGGAAGCATATTTGCAGCTCTATTTCACAACACCTGGAGGATGAAGCAGCCGGGTGCAAATTGGTGTCTCAGAATTATAGCCAGAACCAAGTTTATTGCAGCCACCATAGTGAAAGAATGAATTGGTGGCCATGATTAAACAACAAACATAGTATCAAATGTCAATTGCACCAACAAAACATGTTAGTGTTTATGGAATTGATTTTTTTAGTCATTAACTTACGAGACCTGTTCATCCTAAATCGAGATGATGTTTTAGAAATAAATAGAATTTTTCTTCCTAACATGCCTATATACAATAACCTCTCTCATTTTTCACACATCTACTATGTTTTGGGAGAATCGAAGTGATCTTTACAGGGAAATTTCCAGGTTTTCAATTGATTGTTTTAGTCGTCAAATTAAAATAGTTGTTTTCACAAACTGGGAATGAATTTTACAAAATAGAGAGAGTTTTTTGTTCACAATAGGTCAATATTAAAAAACCTCCTTATTTTTTATGTTGGTTGCACAGATTGGGAGCACTGAAAGAATATTCAGAGTGTGTTTTTCCATAAATTTGAAGCTTACAGTTCGAGTCATCAATTTCAAAATCAGATCCTGGAGAGCTGGTGGTGAATCAGAGGAAACTAAGACATGGGTTTTGACATGATAATGGCCAGTAACAATAACCTCTCTCATATTACAGACAGATGTCACCAGTTGATATGCAGAAGGGGATTAAAGCCTATTTTTTCAATAGTTTGCATCATATTTTTTTTTGTGTAAATCATGGCAAATATGCCATGTTAGAGTTTGTTAGAAGTTTTTTTTAGTTTGTAACCAATTTCAACCCTAAGGTCGGTGTCGAGGAACAGAAACACTATAAATATGCTCCCCACAGAGGGATAAAGGGTTGGTTGGTTTTGAATCTGTAAGACTGTGATGTTTATGATTTTTTGAATTAATACAAGTTACAGAGCCAAATGTTGGTTATATGAATGTGAGAATTCCCATGTGTTTCTAAATTACAGTATGTGATTTTCTTTTCCTTATGTGCATGTGCTTCCTATTATCTCTTTACATTATGTTTTCTTCATGTCGTAGACTTAGTGTATAATGGTTAGGAATTCATACTCATATGCTCCTATGATTGTCCCCAATATCCACCAAATACTTCCTACAAAATTTGCATAGAATTCATCTCTGCGATCCTCTACACTAGTGGACTGTCATCATTCTGCATTTCCCACCAGACCCCAAACACAACAACCGTGATTGAAGCACTACCTTTCTCTTGCAAGCATTTTCCTATGCAAACTACTATGTTTTCTTGGTATTTTTGACTCCATAGCCTGATATATCTTTATTTTTCTTCCAACCACCAATATTTGATATTCACTATGTGACAATATGTCTAGCCTTGTTATACATTTGTGAGAGATCCCTCTCTGGAATCGGAGAAGCCAACTCCCTTTCCTAAAGTGGTTATGTTTTTTCCTCAGGATCTGCCTTCCCACAACCTTGAGTGCCATTCAGAGTACTAACAAACTGGCGCCGTTGCTGGAGACAAAATTGAATATTTTCCCTGGGAGAATGACAAAGATTCAAAGGAGAAAGGGTTTCTGTGGGCAAACAAAGACTCTTGCATGTGTAAAAGGTTGTATCATTTTCCCTGGCGACACCACTGAAATATTCTGGGAGATGACTCCCCTAGGGAGACCGGTGGTTAGAAAGACAGATAGAGGGAGCGGTTTCAAATCTTCCCTGGATATCAACGAAACATTTAGATCTGACTATTGATGGTGAAAAATGGTCAGAATTAAGAAGGTCATGTCTCTTTTCACCTAGTGACTACATCTCCGAAGAATCAATTCTTCATAATCTTCTATGGCAACTCCACTATCAAAGGGGGTTGCAAAGTTTGAGGAGCTGATTCAGTTTCTCCACCATCAAGATGACTTCTTGGGCTGCAAGGTATGCTCCTATGAATTTTTATGTCATTCCTGGTTATCCAAATAGAATACCTCCTGTAAATTGGAAAACATGTATTCCAATATTTAAGGATCAAAAGGGTGATGATGCTGCCATTCATTTGTTTATATTTCATAAAAATATACATAAGCTAGGGGCTGGATGGCATGAGGACTCTTTAATGAAAATATTCAGGGCTAGTTTAGAAGAAAATGCTAGGTTATGGTATGAGGGATTACCATCAGGTAGTTTATCCTCCCTTAAATAATTTCATACATCATTTCATGAACATTTCAAAAGGCATTATCCTTCTTTGTTGTTACTTCAATATTGTTGCACACACGATAAAGAGTTCATTGAAAATGTGAAAGACGAATGTGGCGATGATCAGAATTTTCATGAAGAGGTTTTAGAGATCTTACATGAATACTACGCTCAAGAAGAAAGACAACCCAATTGCCATGATATTCAGGAAATTTCCCCGCAGTTAATACTGTCTTCCTTTATTGAAGTTGACATAGAACGAAGCTCTGTCTCAACCATTTATATCTCTCCTACTAAAAATGAGGACGATTTGCAGCATTCTGGTCATTCTCTGTGTGACCAAGAAAGATGTTGGGGCTATCAATCAAATCCTTCCTCATATTATTCAACTTCTGGAATTGTGTTACAAAAAGAGGTTGCCCCTTCCCAATCAAAAAATTCCTCTTTGCAACAACAATCTCTTCAAAGTTACAATACTTATGTGAGTGATTACATAGAAAATGATAATTCTGGAAAATCTCGGTTTTGTGGTCCTCCCACATGTTTATTTTCTGAAATTGCAAGTAAAGAGAAATCAGATTTTGAAAAAATGTTTGAAAGAATACCTTTGCATGTCGATCAAATTCAAATTTCACCTGAAGATTTACATGAATATATAAATCCCTCTTTGCTTGTAGAAGATGATCATCCCACTGATTTGAAAGGTGTAACAAACTTAAGTAATAACAACAAACAATATATATATCAATATGAATTATTAATATTAATACATATTGATATTCATAATTAATGACGCATCCATGAAAGGATGCGTCATTTTATAATAGTTTAATAATAACTATTTATTAATTATTAATTATGAATATCAATATGTATTAATATTAATAATTCATATATATATATATATATATTGTGTGTGTTGTTATTATTTAAGTTTGTTACAAAAGAAGATAGTTGTACTAATTTGTTTTCTGAAGAATGCAATCAACCTGTCATAATTTCTGTTAGTGATAAAAATCTTATTACAATCCAAGACCAAAAGGATGAAAAAAGAGTGGCAATAAACATGTTGAAAGTGATTTTTTACCTTTGTGTTTTTTTCATTTGAGTGGTTGAAAGAGAGACTTAAAGTTTCTGATCAAAAACAAAAATTTGAGATTGTGGATGAATGTATAAAATTTCTTGGAATGGATGATAAGCAAGAAGAACAGTTATGCAATCAATCCCAACCTATAGAAAAACCAGCCGTATGCAATGAAAATTTGAAGAACAAAGAGGAAGATGAGGGTTCTCTAATGGATGTTCCTTTTTGTTTTTCAAATTCAGAAATTATTTGTTAGGAAAAAATCTGTTTGCTTGATCCTATTGAAGAAAGGAATGATGTTTCTGCTGAAGCATATAAAGAATATGAAGTTGTAAAATCAGAAATTTGAATGAATTTGTGGAGGTCTTGGTTGAGGATTGTCATGAGCATTCTTTTCAGGGATCTTTTGAAAAACAATTTGACGATGTGCAAGAGGAGTTACACTTTGAAGAATCTTCTCATGGTAAGCAAATGATAGAATTTTTTGAATACTGTCATGGTTTTTATGATCCTGTGGTAGAGTAAATAGAGAATCTCGGTAGTGTTAATGGCTGGTTATATCTCTACTATGAAGATCAATTTATTTATTATAACTTTGTGCCATTAAGTCTATCATCTCTATTTTTTTATCAAGTATGAAGATAAAGTTTGTTTATGGGATCATTTTCTTGATTGGCTTCACTGGAAGTCAAAAGTTACTTGACTGAGCATTGATGCTTAGTAAGTAGGGTAGGTAAGTATATATGAATAAGCTTGACATGGCGAGCACTTCCTTTCAAAAATTTTCAGTATGAGTTTAGTTTTAGTGTTAGTTACAGGTGACAAGTTACAGGTTGATAGGGGTTTGTTTATAGGATGGTTTCAGTGATGGTTACAGATTAGAGTAGGTTGAGGATTTCAAAGAATTTTGGGATCCTCCCAATGGATTCGGCACTTGTTCTACGGGGTTATTTGCTACCTCACATGGAGGATAACATCCCTAGTTGGATCCACTTGTTAACACTGTTTTTGTGCTAAGGAGTTAGAGAGGTATAAAGCAGTATAAAGAGAAGTAAGGTTTGACGAGCAATAACGATTTAAAGGCCTGTGGCTAAAAATTAAATATTTCATAATAAAAGAATAAATTTATTCATCATGGATAAATCTTATCAGAGTTTACAATGTGTATTTTATGGAAAATGGGAAAAATTTATGTTTTTTAAAAATAAATGAAATTTATTTTTAGAAATCCAAAAAGTAAATATGAATATTTTTACCATCATGGATAAATCTTATCAGAGTTTACAAAGTGTATTTTATGGAAAATGGGAAAAAGTTATGTTTTATAAAAATAAATGAAATTTATTTTTATAAATCCAAAAAGTAAATATCAATATTTTTACCAAAAGGTGTATTGGGATAAAGTGCATGCATAACAAATACCACGTTACTTTGTTACTTGGCATAAAGTAGAAAAGGAAGCCACCGCTCACATGAATCAACATGCATCAAGTCAACCCGTGCTATCCAAATCCAAGCTCCAATATCCCAAGGAGCATTACCATCATTTGCTCCTTGATATATTATAAAACTTTCAGGACTTATAAATGGTAAAAAGGTCAAGCATCCGGTGCATGTGGGATATAATTTTCTGCAAAAAACAAATAAAATGCAACTATTGATAGAGTCTATTTTGATTGGGAAGCGCAGCTAGTTTATTAACATGAGAATTCTCTAGTAACTAAGGGAGTGATATTTATTTGTTGCATAGCCTCAATTATTGCTGCCACTCAAGGCCAAGCATCCTCCTCCAGCCTTGCTTACCAAGCAATTGTGCAAAAGCTTGACCTTTGGATCAATGTTGATATCTATCTTGCAAATGTGTTGATGGAGATAAGTCATTTTGGTAATGTTAAATGAGAATATACAACCGGTGGAATAAGTAGACGTATTCACTAGAATTTTGCTGGAAGTTGGGATAAGAATTTTCATTTTGTCATGCAATTTTCAAATACCACTAAGTGGCCGCAAGGCATATGGCAGACAAATTCAACATGATTTTGATTATTTTTAATGGGCTTATTCCTGGTGTACAGTGGGTGACCACAATGATTTACAAAATGCTCTAAGTAAACTGCGACAAGTTGCTGGTGTCAATTGCAGGAACTAAAAGTAAGATGTGCGCGCCAAGGATTGAGTATTCAGGGAATCAATCTAGTGATGGGGCTTGCCGCACAAACACTCAGAATTTTGGTTTGAAAAGATTTCAGGAAATGGTCGTTGGAAAGTCTTTCATCAAGCGAAAATAAAACAGAGCTAATTCATCTGCAAATTAAATGAAAAATAAATGGAACAGATAAAACCAAATTTCATCCAATGGCTAGAATAAATTTTGCTACATCAACTTGCATGGTGAAAAGAAGTTTTCAAAATTGAAAAGGAAAACACGCGTGAAAGCAACATAGTTTGACCAAATAGATCAACGGTTCACTCATATTCCACAAATTGAAAGTGTTGTTGTTTTAATTTCTTAAAAATCAATGGAATGTTTTAAATTGCATTTGAATGTTTCCATAATAATTTTATGCCTATAAGATTGACAACTCAAGAGAATTTTGCTCCTAGAAAGAGAAGGGAGGTCATTGTTCAGAGCTATCAGCGAAATTTTGTACGGCAAGGAATCTTAAGACACGTGTTAGGTTGCCCGAATGGATCAATGAATTTGATTTCTTCCTCTAGAAAAAGTTGAAATGAAATTTGTATTGTAGATGGGCGAGGCGGTTAAGTTCCGGAGGAAGCACATTTGCAGCTCTATTTTACAACACCTAGAGGATGAAGCGACTGGGTGCACATTGGTGTTTCATAATTATAGCCAAAACCAATTGGTGGCCATGATTAAACAACAAAAAGAGGATCAAATGTCAATTGCAGCAGCAGAACACACTAGTTTTTATGGAATTGATTGTTTTAGTCATTAACTTCCGAGACCTGTTCCCACTAAACTAAGATGATATTTTAGAAACCAAGAGACATTTATATTCGTAACATACATGTCTACAATAAACTCTCTCATTTTTCATACAGCTGCTATGGTTTGGGATAATCGAATTGATCTTTATAAGGCAAGTTTTAGGTTTTCAACTGACTATTTTAGTCATCAAATTAAAAGAGTTTTTCCGCCAACTGGGAATGAAGTTTATAAAAATGAGAGAGGTTTTTGTTCATCACATGACAATATTAAAAAAAAACCTTCAGGTTTTACACAGGTAGCATAGATTGGGAGCATTTGAAGAATCTTCAGATTGTATTTTTCCAGAAATCTGAAGCTTACAGTTCGAGTCATCAATTTCAAAATCAGATCCTGTAGACCTAGAGGTGAATCAAAGAAAACAAAGACATGGGTTTTGACAGAGACAAAGTCAAACACAATAACCTGTCTAAGATTTTACACATCTATCACCAGCTGAGATATGCAAGATGAGATTTAATTCCTATTTTTTCAACAGTCCGCATCATATTTTTGTTTTGTGTATATCGTGGCAAATATGCCACGTTAGAGTTTGTTATAATTTTTTTCCCAGTTTGTATATTTTCAATTAATACAAGTTACAAAGGTGAATGTTGGTTATATGAATGTGAGAATTCTTGCGTGTTTCTAAATTACAGTTTGTGATTTTTTTTCCTTATGTGCATGTGTCTCATGTTATCTCTTTACATTATGTTTTCTTCATGTCGTAGACTTAGTGTATAATGGTTAGGAATTCATACTGATATGCTCCTGCGATTGTCTCCGATATCCAACATATACTTCCTCCAAAATTGGCATAGAATTCATTTATGTGGTGCTCTACGCTAGTGGACTTTCATCATTCTGCATTTTCCACCAGACCCCAAACATAACGACCGTGATCAAAGCACTACCTTGCTCTTGCAAGCATTTTCCTATGCAAACTACTCTGTTTTCTTGGTATTTTTGACTCCATATCCCTATATATATTTAATTTGTTTCCAACAACCAATATTTTATATTCATTCTATGACAATATGGCTGGCCTTGTTATACATTTGTGAGATATCCCTTTGTGGAATCGAAGAAGGAAGCTTCCTTTCTTAAAGTGGTTCTGTTGTTGCCTCGGTGTCCTCCTTCCCACAACCTTGGGTGTGATTCGGAGTGCTGACACCATGCACCATTGTTTGAACATAACAGCTTGCAAACAACAAAACCCAAAGACATCCATTAGAGGAAATTTCAATTTAAAATGGGCCTTCCAAAAATAATACAAATTCCATGTTATCATGTATTAGCAAATAAAAATGCTTTAAGATTCAAAAAGGGAGCACCTCTTAAACATTTTTTTAGTATAAATTTCAGGATAGGTATCATAAACAAAACAACATTTTTTGTTCGTATTTTCGACAGATCTCCTTGTGTTTTTACTCAAATTTTGATCGGGAGAGCTCGTTGGATGCGGAATTTACCCACTCGGCATACTTTTGATGGGTCCCTCTACCCAAATAACAAGAAATACCTGAAAAAATGTGATGATGACATCATCATCATGTTTTTTCAGGTATTTCTTGTTTTTGGGGTTGCGAGGCCCATCAAAAGTATGTTGAGTGGGTACTCATTAGATGCGGAAGGAATTTAATTCTGCATCCAACGAGCTCTCTTGGTCAAAATTTGAGTAAAAACACAGGGAGATATGTCGAAAATACGAACAAAAAAGTAGTTTTTTCTTTTCTTCCTCCAAAATTAATAAATATTATTTTATTAATTTTCCTTAGGAGGCCCATTTTGAGTTGAAATTTCCTCCAATGCATCCAGATGTTCAAGAAGCTCTTCTTTGCGACACCATAATGGGACGACGCATATGCCTTACAAGGACGAACTCGATTACCTTGTTTCAAGTGGATAAAGCTGGACAGCTCCCCGCATAAGGAAAATGGTACTCTGCTAATGAAGTAGCCAACAAGTTTCCTCACCTGAATGAATTCACAGTGGAGACCATTGTTTCTTAAGGAAGGAGTAATGATCCAAATAGCAGTTGTCAGGTTTTCAAGCTTCTACAAACTCTAGCACTTCAACTGCTTCTCCTACCTCGACTAGTCTGTCTTGACAGGTTCACCTCGATAGGTCCGCCTAAACATATCAGTATCGACAAGTTCTCCTCGATAGGTTTTCCTCGACATGTCTGCCTCGACGGCTGAACTTATGAATCATTATAACTTATTTTTAACCGAACATAACGGGTAGTCACTCAAGTGTATCAGCATCCTATATCAGCATGTACACTAATGTAATATATAGATTTTTAATTCCTCCATCTTTCATGGAGAAGAAATAATAAATTGGTTCAAATTATTGCATTTTGTTTGTTCGTATACTCTCTGTCGACCTAAGTGTATTTCCTGCTTTGTTGGTTCTTTTTATATGCTTTCTCCATAACCGAACTCGACTAATTTAGTCGACTATTGTCGCCAAAGTGCACCTGGGCACGACTTGGATCAAATCCACTACCTAGGGAATATCATATCCGAAGAAGGCATTACAGTGGATCCTAAAAAGATAAGAGCCATTATGGAATGGCAAACACCTAGGAATGTATCATTAAGATATTTCATGGGATTAGCTGGGTACTATCGAAGGTTCTTCAAAGGATTCTTGAAATTACTCATCCTATCACATCTTTGCAGAAGAAGGGTGTAAAGTTCAACTGGACTCCTAAGTGTGAAGATAGTTTTCAAAGGTTTAAGGAAATTCTTACAAGTACACATGTTCTAAAGAATGCATATCGTGAAGGAAACTTTTTTGTGTGCACATATGCATGTAAGAAAGGAGTTGGTGGATTATTGATGCAGGATGGACATGTGATCAATTATGAATCTATAAAGTTGAACATGAGAAGAACTATGACACCCATGACTTAGAGCTTGCAACTATTATTCATGCTTTGACTATGTGGATACATTATCTAGTGGGTAAAAATTTTGAGTTGAGAATTCACCATGATGGGTTAAAATACTTGTTTGAGAATCCTAATTTGAATGCAAGACAAAGGAGGTGAATGGAGTTATTACGTGAATATGAATTTTACATCAATCATATCAAAGGTAAGGAAAATAAAGTAGTTGATGCACTTAGTAGGAAGATACATGTGATGCATGTAGAAGCTATCATCACTAGCACGTTAGATTCAAAGGATAAGATCATTGAAGCCAGTGTTATAGATTAACTTTAATAGCAGGTGAAGGAAGGATTGAAACAACAAAAAATTCCACTGAAACTTGATAAGTATAAGTTTAAATAAAATGAGATCCTCATGCATAGAGATTGAGTTTATGTGTTTGATGTTGGAGATATAAGGAAGATGGTTATGAAGGAAATACAGGAGGTTCCTTATGCCGTACATTCAGGTTATCAGAAAACAATAGCAGTAGTAAGGAAACAACACTATTGGCTAGGGATGAAGAATGATGTTGCAGAATATATAGCTAGGTGCATTGAATGTCAAAAAGTTAAAGTTAAGCATCGACATCCAACAAGATTGTTGTAGCCCGTGCCAATACCAAAATGGAAATGGGATATAGTGACGATGTATTTCATCACCACGTTACCTACACCGATATTACAAAAGTATTATATCATGGTTGTTGTAGATAAGTTTACTAAGGCAACACACTTCATTCTAGTAAAGAAAACTCACAAAGTAGCTAACATTGCAGATATTTACATGGAATAGGTAGCCAATTTGCATGGTATTCTGAAGGATATAGTATGAGATAGAGATTCAGAATTTACTTCTAAATTTTGGAAAGGATTTTTCGAGGGGTTTGGTACAAGTTTAAACATGAGTACAAAATGCCACCCTTAGGAAGATGGACAAACAGAAAGAGTAAACCAAGTGATTGAAGATATGTTAAGGATATATGTGATGGATTAACCATATAAGTCGGAAGAATATTTACACTTGGTGTAATTTTCTTATAATAATGGATATCATTCATCTTTGAAGATGATTCCTTTCGAGGCCATGTATGGAAGGAAGTGTAATACTCCCATTAGTTGGGATAACCTAACAAATAGAGTCAGTGTTGGACCAGAATTATTAAAGGATATGGAGGATTAGATGGTTAAGATAAACCAGAATCTAAAGGTAGCTCAAGACAGGAAGAAAATCTACACAACTAAATAGTTTCAAGTTGGAGATCATATGTTTTTGAAAGTTAGACCCATGAAGAGTTCATTAAACTTGGGAATTGCTCCAAGCTAGCTGCTAGATACTATGGACCTTTTGAGGTCTTAGCTAAGGTAGGACCTATTTCTTATGAGTTGGCCCTACCAAATTGCTTTAGAGTACATAATGTGTTTCATGTGTCTTTATTGAAAAGCATATACCTGATACTAGCCATGTAATTGATTGGAATGTGATCCAGGTAACTAGAGAAATTTTATTTCCTTTACTGATATATGTGTGTGTGTGTGTGTGTGTGTGTGTGTCTATGTATGCATGCATGCATGTATATATCTATGAATGTCTCTATGTACATGGTACTAATCATGTGATTGAATGTATTATGATCTACGTGGAACTGGAAGGGGATTTTCTAGTACAAACTGTTTCCAATTTGGGAAACAAGGTCAAGCTGCTTCAGAATCAAGAAATCAGGCAGGTAAAGATCCAATGGACCCATTACATTCCTGATGATGCGACTTGGGATCTTGAGGATGCCATGAGGGAAACATACCCTCATCTATTTTGAATTTTTGTGGCATGTATCTAATATGCATCGAGGACGATGCATTTTTTAAGGGGGAGGGGGATGTAATACCCCAATTGTTAAGCTGAGACTTATGATCCTTCATGTGACTTATGTTCTTTTGAATTATGGACTTATAATATTTTTAATGGAATTATTATCCTTCACATGATTAATGTGATTAAGGACTTATGATTATTGTTTGATAACATGAGTTTGAACTTTGGTGACTATTATTAATGTTAATGTTATTACTAGCATATTTTCTATCTTTGAATGTTGTTACTATTGATAAACAACTGGCTCAACAAAAGGAAACTAAAAGAGTATGGGATACCATGGATTCCACAAAGTGAGGGGGAATGGGGACATCCCTAGCACATTATAACTTTTTGTTTGCTTAAGTTTAACCATCCCAATTCATATTTGCACCTTGGTGACATTAATAATGTTGGTCACCCAAACCTTGTACAACGAACCCTATTCTCAATATTTATGGACTATGGAGTTAATATTGAATATTTTTCAAACCTTAGTCGACCCCTCTTTCCTAGAGTTCCCTCATTGAGAAGATATTCCATCACATTTATGTGTGTTTGGTCAATTATGAGCCATTTTCCTAGTTTTTAGGGGTTGTAACCTATTTTCTAGCTTCCACTCTTACACTATGCATTAATGATCCTATTTTTGTGCTTCCATAATATATATGACCCTATTGGATTCCCTCTGTCACCTATTTCACCCTACTTGATGTTTTGTAACCCCCTTTATGCAATTTATGTTTGTGAGTGATATATGGCACACATATGCCAATGTCCTTGTAGGACTTTTGCACCAAGGTTCAAAAGCTTCTTTTTTTCCTTTACAAACCTTTGTATCACACACCTTTCTCCTTGTGTTAGTTTTGTGCACCTGTTTGTTTCTTTCATCCATAATTCTCACAAATTGTATCTGCGCATATATATCATTTTTATTGTGCTTCATTTATGTAGTATTGAATGTGTATTTGCGACCACCATCCACGCATGACATGTTCATGTTGTTTATGTGTGCATTGTTGTTGTTTTCATATTGTCATTGACATACATATTAATAAAAAATTACTATTTGCACACACATTTATAAACATATATCCACTATACGGGAGACATACATACTTTATCATTACTTTGCATTATGACATATGATAGTAGATTTTACATCTTTGAAATCAATGACAATACATTGTTTAACAATCTCCCCCTTTTTCATTGATTTCAAAACCCATAGACTCCCCTTGAAATATGTTGTTCTAAATGTAACTTCAGAATATATTCTTCACTGTATTATTTGTATTATTATTATAAAATTTATTGTACTTTTATTGTACCTCATATCGAGGATGTTTTCCCTCCGAACGGAAGGTGTCATTAATGTAATTGCTCATGAAAGAGTCAAGGTAAAAACTCTGTTGTAAGTCATGGAAATAGTCCCCAAAAGAATATTGTAAAATATATTTTTTTGAGTCCCCCTAGGATAGGTCGTTCCAATAAGGTACAAAAGTCGGTCATGTTGGACCAAAAGGTCACACATGATTAGTATAAACAGGGAGGATTGCTCCCTCATTTGGACACACTACAAGCTCAAGGAAGTTCGCTCAAAGGAAGAGGAAGACAAGTTCACTCGTGAAGAAGAAGAAGTAAGATAAGAAATATTATATTTGGGTTTTCTATCTTTGTATGACATTGTACTAAGTGATGAATCTATATTGGAGAATTTTTTGGGTTTTCTCTCTTGTGGTTTCCTAGGATAAAATTCCTGTGTCTTTATGTTGTGTTGTAATTGTCTATATTTCAGTGATCCTATTGCATATGCTTATGATGTTATCATGCTAAATATCTTAAGATCTTGATTAACCATTAAACTCTAACATGGTATCAGAGACACCATGAAATAAGTCTTTGTGAAGGAAAAAAATTTCTACAACTGTAGCTACTAGATATTAGGGTTCCGTGCTTGAAAACCCTAGAATGCAAAATCTAGTCATCTTGGAATTTTCCCTATAACTCGAGTTTGGAGAATGATCAGGAGATGAAAATTTGACAGGAATAATATGATATATTAATGTACCTTGTGTGTGAATTTCATCTTCGTATTCAATATACTTCAAGAGATATGATCCCTCCAAAATAGGGTTTCTGCCTCTTCTAGAATTCAGTCTTAAATAGGTGATCTAAAGAAAATTTCTATATATTTGGATAGGAAGATCCAAATGATATTTCATAAGATGTTTCAGGAAGGAAATGGATTGTATCTTATTTGGTGAAATTTTAAGAACCCAAGGATCAAATAGTGACACATGGAATTTTGTACAAGTTTGCTATACTAAACCAATCCATAAACCAATCACCTTGGGAAACTTAACATAAGTTCCACTTGGTGAATAGAATATTGCTCTAAACTATGGGGTTTGAAATAATATATATTAGGATAGCTTAGGACTAGTTTTCATACCGATAAGATCATAAATTTTGGAGATACATCATAATTAAGACAGGACAATTATGCAGGAGAAATCGAAGAAAGTAGGGCATCAAATATTTTACAATTCTATCCACAGTTTTGGGAAAGGGAGTAGACTACTCATCTATCCTTGAGGAGGTGCATATTTCTATCCAATTAGAGCTTCAAGACACCAAATTTGAAAAATTAGGTTTCATCTATCAAACCCTAGGTCCACCAAAAGTAGTCTTCCAGAAAAGCATTGAAGCAAGCATCTAGTTGAAGCAATCTCACTGGTAAGTTCTATTCACTCTATTTTTGTTTAAGGTTCTCACTTTATCATGATGACAAATAGTACCAAGCTTTATCACAAGCTTGAAGGAGCAAGAAATTCCAGGCATGGAAGTATACAGTGATTCTCATACAAAATAGGATGACTTGGAACACTATGTCAAAAAGGAAGTTGAAAATCCAGAGGGAGATCAGGACAAAGCTAAGAATAAGAATAACTTGATCAAAGCCAAGAAAATTATTTTATATTTCATCAAGTACCATTTGATCCCACATGTGTCATATTTGAAGAATCCCAATAATATGTTCGATGCATTTAGTAGCTTATATGAAGGAAAGAACATCGAATGGGAAATAACCTTGAGAACTCAACTCAAGGGTGTGAAAATGTACATGTTATAAAGCATTCAATCCTACTTCACAAGGGGACTATCCCAAATAAATGAGCAAATAGAATCCAATGGAGACAATGTTGAGGAAGAGAAAGTGGTGATGACGACATTTAATGGTCTCCCAAGATCATGGGAATCATCCATTCAAGGAATTTGTTCTAGAAGGAAGCTCACCTATGGAGGAATGCATGCAAAAATAAGCTCGATCAGTAGCAAATGAAAAATAGATGGTGATGATGACAATCATCCCTAACAACTCATTCCACCGAAGATGATGAACCTTCCAAGAAGAGAACAAGGGAGGATTTTTCAAGTGATGAGTAATATGTACTTTGATCCAGAAGGATTCAACCCATGATGAAAAATAACTTATTATCCATATCAGCATTGAATAAGAAGGGGCGGCAGTTGTGACTAATTAAAAAGGGGCACTCGAATCTATGGTTTAGAATACTTGCTCAGCATTGCTGATCATGAGCAAGACAATCAGAGATCCTTAGAGTGAGACAATGGAGTAGATCACACTGTCATAAACTCCAGTAATTCCTGCAAGGAGACAAGGACCAAGAGGGAGTCTTCCAAACAAACAAACATAAGTGTTTAATTGTCATTTAATTCTTGTATATCTAGTTACTTAAATGATATTTTTTTGTGTACATATTCATGTTCCTAGATTTAGGAAATGTATTATGCATGTTAGAATGTTTGTATTCAAGAAAAATATACTAATAATATGCATGTGATGGGTATGTGGCCTATGGTTTTATACGACATTCTATTTCTACTTATCTAGAATGAAACGTATGTACTAACATATTGGGAGTAGTGCACACTCTTAATAATGTTTTGGTATAGATGGAAGACATCTAGAAATTTACTATATATGATCAATGGTGTAGCATTGGCTAAGATAGTTGCATGACTGTGTGACATATGTCTTTGTGCATAAGAACTTGTCATTATTAATATGTTTTGAAAAATTTGAAATGTGTCTTATCATGCAACTAAATTTCACTTGTAGGAAGGATTGTATGCAATCACCTACAAGAGAAGAATGACGAGTCTTGTTCAGAAGAACAAGTGATGATGGTTCAACCATAACACTCAAGGAATATTCACTACAAGAAAGTACATGAAGGGGAACCTAATATGACCGAGCCACAGAGACCTGTAGATCTACCTCAAGAGGTGAACACCCACAATAGAATACCAAATTGGGCACAAGAGACCATCCAAGATGAAGAAAAATATGGTGCTCTAGATCGGAATTCCAGAGAAAGTAAGAAGCCTTAGACATACTCTATTTATGTGGCACTGTTGTGTGACATCATTGATATATATCCTTCTAGATATGAATAAGAAGTCAAGAAGAAAGAATGGAAGGAGGCTATGATCGAATAGTATCAGTTGATCATGGAGAATGATGTCCAGGATGCAGTTTCAAGACCCGAAGGAAAGTTCATAGTGTATTCCATGTAGATCTACAAGGTCAATCATGCAATATATGGAAACATCAAGAAATACAAACCAGTATTCATGGTTTCTCTTAGAAAGAGGGAGTATATCATGGAGAGACATGTTCCATTGATGAGACACACTTCTCCAGTGAGGTAGAAGTCCATATCAAGCAGAGAACCACATGTGCGTAGAAGGATTTGTACGATATCAGAAGGAACCCATGGGATAGCACATACAATTATATGAGGAGCTTAACGATCACCTAGAGTGATGGATATCTAAACCTTTGCTACAATGTTGAAGTTGGAAGCCTACAGAGGATGAGAATATCATAGATGGGTGCAAGATAAATGTTAAACAAAGTTCAAGATGGAGGCTCTTGGTATCCAATAACCTTGAGAAATAACATAGATGGATACACATAAGATTGGTAGCAGAGGAATCTACATATCACTCCAATATCCCAATGTAGAGAGTACAAGATGTAGAGGGAGTATGATGCTCCACTTTAGAGGGAGTGACTATGAACACGAGGTCATATATATGCTTTGTAGAGAACACTTTGTGCTAGTACATGGTGGAGTTGAGACATGTATCACTATATCCTAGATATGGTGTAGATATGAGCAGTGAAGCTCTAGTATGAGGTGACAGATGAGCATAAAGTCGATGTTTGACCAATTCATTTACAAGAGTAAAGTTTGATTACTTCAAAGAGAAGCTTGGTGTCATCTAGATCGATGTTCCTCAAAAGATGGAAATGATGTGATATGTCCAGAAGATGCAAGTGCACTTGTTCTTCTCTCTACATGTTTGGAAGAGGCAATTGTGTGATCCTGGGATTCTCTCCACATGTCTATAAGACATAGGTGGTATGAGGGTCGTAATAGATTCGGGATGCTCTCCACTGGGTGGAAGACACAGATGCTCTTGGGATTCTCTCTACATGTCTCGAAGATGCAATTGTGTGATCCTAGGCTGATCTCCACATGTAAATAAGACACAAGCTGACCAAGGGACGTAATACATCTAGGCTACTCTCTACATGTTTGAAAGACACAGGTGTGTGATCCTGGGCTGCTCTCCACATGTTAAGAAGATGCAGATGTTCCTGGGTTTCTCTCTACATGTTAGGGAGACACGGGTGTGTGATCATGGATTGATATCCACATGTAAAGAATACACAGGTTGACCGAGGGATGTGATATAGGCACTTTGGATACTTTCTATATGGATTATGTCACATATGCTCCTATGATTATCTCCACCGAGTGGAAGACATAGTTTGTCTGGGAACATAATGTAGGCATACGAGATTATGAGGTGATCTAGATATATTGGGATTCAGTAGGATACATAGGTTATTTCTTGGGAAATATAAAATGAGGACTTGGGATGTACCTACTTTATGGATTTCTCATAGAGTTTATGAATTCCTAAGTGAAGTTGGGCCTACATCCAGTATGAAATAGGACTAGTTATGTAGTGGATGAAGTCTTGGTTGGATATGGGCCTACATCCATTATGGAATAGGATTGGATTTGTAGATGATGAAGCCTTGGTTAGAGCCATGCCTACATCCAACATGAAAAAGGGTTGGATCTGTAGAACTTGTGAGGACGAATAGATTCGATATATTTCACTAGTCAATGGTTAACAAGATGAGAGTTGTTGCAACCATGATAATTATATAGTGCTGATGATCCAAGGTAACGATGATCAAGCAATGATGATCCAAAGTGATGATGATCTAATAATGATGGTGTCCATATATTGTGTCCATTTGTGGTGATGTCCGGGTCGGAAGAATACATTCCTTGTTAAGAGGGAATGTTGTTGTAAATGTAACTTCGAAAGATATTCTTCATTGTCTTATTTGAATATTATTATTATATTTTATTGTACTTTTATTTTACCTCCTTTCATGTATTTTTTCCCTCCGATCAGAAGGTGTCATTAATGTAATTGTTCATGTAAGAGTCTAGGTAAAACCTTCATTGTAAGTCACGGAAATAGTCCCCAAAATAATATTGTAAGATGTATTTTTTGAGACCCCTTAGGATAGGTCATCCCAATAAGGTCCAGAAGTTGGCCATGTTGGACCAAAAGGTCACACACATTATTAGTATAAGTAGGTAGGCACACTCTCTCACTTAGACACACTGCAAGCTCAAGAGAGTTCGCTCCAAGGAAGAGGAAGACAAGTTCATTAGTGAAGAAGAAGAAGAAGAAGCAACATGGGACATCTTATATTTGGGTTTTCTATCTATGTCTGACATTGTACTAAGTGACGAATCTATACTGAAGAAGTTGTTGGGTTTTCTCCCAGGTAGTTTCCTAGGAAAAAATGCTTGTGTCTTTATTTTGTATTGCACTTGTCTATCTTTTAGTGATCCTTATATTTCATATGGTTATGATGCTATGATGTTAAATATTTTACTATCTTGTATAACCATTAAAACTATAATAAAATATATAGGTATTTCTCCCCTTGTCATTTGGATCTCTCTTCCTCTTCCCCTTTCACATCAATGGCAAAGGGACCTTCTTCTTCACTGACTCAACCTAGCTTTGTACTCATTTTCACGTGTTCATCTTGATACGAGGTTTTTAGTTTTTGTAATATTTTCGTTGCAGTAGTGATTTCTTCTCTCAAATAATTTTCTTTATCCAGAGTATCATGTTCTGCTTGTTCATCAAGGCATGACTTCAGTCTTTCTATACATACTTCGACATTTTTTCTAATTTCCTTTTGTAAATATAAAAAGGGTTCTGCAACCCAATCATCTTCTTCTTGCGTATGTCTAAGTTTGCTAAATATTTTGGTGTGTTATTCCTTGATGTTGAAAATTTCCTCTTGCTGACTTTTATAGTCTTTGATTGTGTTCGTCTTCTCATTTCCTAACAATGTGGCTAAGCAATCTCTTAGTTTTTCTTCTATTTCTTTTGTTTTTCGTAACCTTTGTCCTATATTATTTATTTTCTCATCAACAATTAGTTGTACCCATAGTTGAGCACACTCATCATATGACTCACTACAATCTTTTTCTAGAGTTTTGATGTTCTCAACTATGCTACTTAAATATTCCATCTTCCTTTCTTTTTTGCCTTAGTTTCTGGAGGAGTGACGGGATGCCTTTTGTTGGTCTTAGCATGTAGATATTCGATCACCTTTTCCAAATTCATGATTTTATTTTTTGGAGATTCTTCTTCATCATATTGCGACTTTGGAATCATGTCGTATACTTACTCCACGACTTTCTATAGTTTTACTTTTTTCTACCGTGCTTTATCAGCTTCATGTTTCAAGAGATCACTTATGACGGTTTTTTTTTCTACTTCTTAGTTTATCTCCATCTCTCTGTAGATAGTCTTTTCCTATTCTATTTTTAGTCTGGAGGACTCTTCTTGTAGAGTTTCCTTTTTATTTTGACTCTTATACCAGTAAGTTTTTGTATCCTCGTGTATCCATATGATTTCTTGCACTATTGCAGTGTGTAGTGCATGTACCTCATTCATAGATAAATGTGACAGAGTGGTATCAACATGACTTACAATATTCTATATTTCTTCAGGAAGGATCACATCTACAGATGAGATCATTACATGTTGAATTGGTTCTATCTCTGTTTCTTGTGGACTATCCAGATGTATTACTAAGTTTGATTTCTCAGTGATTTTCTCTTTCCTTTTCTGCAGTATTAGTTTTTTTATTTCTACATATGTTTCTTCAACCTTTATCATAACTTCTTCCCACCTAGAAGGAATATCCTCAGTTTTGGTCTTCGTTTCCACACTTTCAATTACTTCATCAACTGAATTTTGGGTTTTTGTCATGATTTGAACTATATCATCCATTGTTAATGTATGGGTTGTCTTGATTTTGTTATATTTTGTTTCTTCTTTGATGCTCCTTCTGAACGAGTCACTTCTTTTCTCTTTTCAACAGGTCTAGTCTTTGTGGATCCTTCAAATCGTTGTTCAAAAGAAGTCCTTTTGTTGGTAGCCTCTTCTTCCATATGCATTGTCTTGTTTAGTTGTTCCTGTTGTTTGGTTTCTTCCTCTTTTTTCAGTGGGGTCTTCTATTTAGGATCCCATTTCTAAATAATTTGTTCAATGTCATATTTGGAACATATGTACTTAGAGGAAAACCATTTGTATTTAGGATAGCTCTCATCCTGTATGTATGTGTCATGCATTCCAATCTTGAAACACACAAAATCCTTGAAAGACTCCATAGTGTGAGGCTATATCCGTGGATTATTCTTTAGGATACCTATAATATCTTCTCCGTGCAAAAAGAAGTTGATATTATTGTCTTTTTTCCTTTCTGAAGTTGTGGAAAACCAGAAGTTTGTATATCACAATGATAGAAAGGGTTTTATATTTTTGTCAAAGAAATGACCTCCTTTTGGTTCCTTCTAGGCGATAAGAGCAATACAAATCAGTAACCAAGTAAATTGAAATGGGTTAACTTTTTCTTGTTATTCTACATAGTCATCGATGAATTCATTTAGTAGAAATATTGACCAGTTCATATGTACTCTCGCAACACACTTTTATACGGATGCAATGACTATTGTTAATACTTGGCCAGGTTAAATTTTCTGAAAGATTTTGCATGCCATCAATTGGACAATGAATATTACTACATAATCCTTCATTTATGCAAATGAGAATCCCCTATCGGCTCGCTTGGTTCCATATTCGATGCAAGAGCATCCTGCTCTCCATTTCAAATTCCAAATGTTTAATGTTTGATCAGGCCTAGAAGGGCTCTTAAGTTCTAAACTAATGGTCTTCGAACCATTAATTTGTAAATAAACCTATGTTTTATTTAGATATATGGTGAGTCACTAGGTGGATAACGATTCAATTGATGAATCATGTACCAAATCCCTCAATTAGGGCAACGAGTTATAGGTAAGATTTAATATTTGTTGTAATCAGAATTTGCTAGTAGATTATGTGGATCTGAACCAGAATGGTTCATGAATACAATTATGTATAAATGTAAGCCTGCGAGGCATAGACAATAGATAGATAGGTAGATAGAAGACAAAGTTAGATAGACATGGAGATCTATAATACCTATGGAAGGGAAGAAATGTGGCCTAATAATGTAAATCTGGACATAAAGAAGAGTTGGTCATTATTGTACCAAACTAAGAAAATCAAGATGCAGACTCTGAATAAATGTGAATGTATAGTTTCATTGTGTGATGAAGAAAATCTTGTTTCGGCTAAATTTCTGTGTAAATTTCATCTCTATTTGAATGTGTGGAATCATGAATTATATGCTTGTTTAGTTTCCTTAACAAATTGACAAATATGTGTATGAGTTCAGGATTTCTAAGAGATTGATTAATCGAGTCTCTGATCAATCGAAGGGTGGAATTTGATGAATAATCCACTTTGGATTTCATGAATTACTGATGCATATGAAAAATCGTTGAAGATTTCATTAATGGAGCACGCGTACAAAATCAACCTTGTTGTAAGTCAAGGAGTGAAATCGATCAGTGAAGAGTCGAGGAGAAGGAGTTAATCCTATGCGTGGTTTGGACGATGCATAAGAAAAACATATCGACGGTGAGAAAATTAGATATGCAAAAGAATGCAAATCTAACGGTCAGAAATTAGATCCGCAAAGAAAAGAGATCAACAGTCTAGATCTCTCTCGTAGAAGATCGATGGTGTGGACAAAAGGTTGCGGAAGTTGAAAATTTCAAAAGAATTAAAAGGTACATCCCGCATCCCTCATGTGGGATAGGCTGTTGCAGGTTCGTAGTAGAAGGAGGATTGTTTTGGGAATTGAAATTCCACATCCCTCATCTCGCAAGTTGCGAGAACTGAGTTGTGGGAAATCTGTTGCGGAAAGGAGAATGCGAAAATGCAGAAACGAAATTGTGGGATCTCGACGTGCCGAAACTTAGTTGCGGGAAAGGAGCTTGCGGTAATTGAATTTTGGGATTTGAACTTGCAAAGGTAGTAATGCGGGGAGGACTTATCAGACAGCTAAGTTTAGAGGTTCTGTTAAACTAGAACCTAACTAATCCTGGGAGGGACGATGTCAATTGGTTTACTAGTTCAATTAGGAAGTTTGAATACAGTACATTGGTACACATTGGCATCATTTGGTATCAAATATTAAGTCTGATATATTTCTATGAGAATTCATGCTGATACCATTTTGTATCATATAAGGGTGAAAGGTATTATGCATGAAAGGTAAATCAATCTATGATTGCAGTATTTATTTTAAAATTGAATACTGACGATTATGTGAGAAGGTTAGTTAGGTGGAAGGTAATCAGAATTGATTGCATACAAAGGATGTGAGGTTGAAGTTGATGATTAATCACATAGGAATGCAGAAGAATCCTTGAAAGGATTTGAAATTTTTTTGGATTGATGAAAGATCATAGATTGTGGCAATAACAATTGGGGGGATTTGTGCTCAAGGAAAATTTTGTTCTTGATAGAGAGGAATATATTTTTAAGATAGCAGTGGAGATATTACAGCCAACTGTATGAGTGGAAGAATAATACTGATAGTATTAAAGGTATGTACTGATTAATGTTTATATTTTAACTCTGGTAATGTGAATTTATAGCAGCAAAGAAGAAGGAAGTTCTTAAGAAGAGAAAGTAGTGGCAAAACGCATAAATCCAATGGGGGTTGGAAAACAGAGGACTAGTGCATGCTCTCAAAAGAGAAGTTGACCCGTAGAAGCCCAGAAGAGAAAAGGAGATGCTCAAAAGGCTCTAGAGGAGAAGAACCAGAGATACCAAAAGGACAAGCTCAAGGAGAGATAACTTGTTGAGGTATAATAGACAAGTGTGGAGACTTGTTAAGGGAGGCTTAGGAAAGTAGTACACAAGTGAACATGATGAAGTTCACAAAAGAGGAGAGGGAGATAGAGACAATGACTACTAAAGGTCATTGTAGGGGTTCAGAGAAAATCCACGGCAGAAGAAAGAAGAAGGAAAGACAAAAAGAAGATTAAAAAGAATTGCTAGAGTTATCAAAAGACATTTTGTGCTTGGAGAAGTAGATGCAAGCTGCTAAAAAAAAGAACCGTAGGTATGGTTGGATTGTTGGGTAAAATCATTGATCAAATTATAATAAAATTCCAACGATTAAATTTTCAACCCAAAGACAGCGTAAACTTATGAGGTACAGACAAAATATATGCAGGTCCAGAGTGTCGTTGAACTTAATATAGAACTGAAATTAAAATTACATGGCTGAAATTAAATTAAACTTGCAAAAGCAGGAAACGGCATAAAAATAAACCTAATCTAGAAAAGCAGGAAATTATAGAAAATATATCTGATCTAAAATAGCATAAGAGTGCATGAAATAAACTGGTATAAACCAATTAACAATAACTGGTATAAAGCAATTAACAATAACTGGTGAGCTCACAATAAACCTATACTATCAATTCATAAGCAAAACATAACTGGAAATCTACACTAACAACTCATAAAGAAAAAAAATACTGGAAATCTACATTAATATAAGAGAGTCAAAGGAGGTGCAATAAGCATCATCTCCATTACATAATACTCAGCATCTATTATATAATTAACTTTGAAAGAGATCTAGACTATCTTCTACTTCCAAACCACTAGAGAGGCCTCTAACCAAAATGAGGAGAGAGCCCTCCTATTTATACATAAATCCAAGATAATTGATCATAATTACAGATCCATTATTCTCTCAACCTATCCCTTAAAATTCTCAACAAATAGATAACTCATCCCCCCAAATCCTCAACAAATCTACAACTCATCCCTTTAAATCCTCAACCAAATATTGGATGAGATATTCTCTCCACATGTCCATGATCTTCTCCTTGAAGTTAGCTCATATCTAGAAGATGAAATTCGAATATGAGGCTAGGTGGCCACTTTCGGGGCTTCCTAAAGTCTTCAAATACATATGTACACATCACCAAACTCACCCAACTTTAAAGTATAATGAAAATATGTTATTTTCTCAATAATTAAACATAAATTCACTCAAAATACTCAAAAATAAATGATTTGGAAAAGTAATATAAACCCATATTTATTATGAAAGTGATGAATATTAATGGTTTTATGGAAGGATATAATGGAATAAGGTGATAAATAGTATGTGAAATGATAAATAAAAAGTGGTCTTTTTGCGGCTCAACATACCCCCCAACTTGAATGTTTGCATGTCCTCATGCAACTATGCCTTGATTTTCTTTAAAAATTTTGGCTTGTAGCTGAGGCCTTACATGATGATGGTATGTAATAGTAAATCATTCCATGATTTTGAAATGCATGAGTGGCAACGATTTTTCTCTTTTTTTCTCTTTTTTTATACATTGTTTGTGGCTGGTTCTTGTGTGACAACCATAACAAATGTTGGTTCTTGTGTTAACAACATTCGCTCGTTTTATTTGTATTTTTTCTACAATACATAAGATTTTAAAAGTATACATGCATTAGAAATGATAAACCATCAATATATAGTAAAAAGCATTTTCTTCATATTATAAATCATGCCAGCATAGTTTGGGACAAACATGTTGATTAAGGGTAAATGAGATGATGAATGTGTAAAATGATAATGAATAGTCCCCCCCCCCCCCCCCCCCCCCCCCCCAACCAACTTAAGATGTATTAGGTTTATGAAAAGGAGAAAGTAGATGTAACATGGTGTGGGAATTTTTCAAATTCATTGATTTTCTGGCATTTACGGAATTACATGGCTAAACATTAGAAAACAACATACCTCCACTTACCCAAAAGTTGATGAGCTATACAATAGGAATGTGGCTGTTGCTGCTGAATAATGGAGTGTGAAGTGAAGGAACTGAACTGTTGCTTGGTTGGATGAAGTAGAAGATGAAAGATGAAAGTAGAACTGTGGTACTCTCGTATGGTTGAAAGTATGCTGCTGTAAAACTGCTGATGATGTCATGAAAAATTATATAGTCTTCACCTGCTACAAAACCCAATGGTACAATCCTTACAATGCGAATGAATGTGTTGATGTAGAACATGGAAAGAAGTCATTGGATTATCGACCATTGATTAATGTCGTTAACCAATGTGAGGCAGATCTCGAGCCACTTGCAAGATCTATAACGATTAAGGGACATTGATGTATTCCCATGATTGTCAGTGAGAGAACTTGCCATTAAGGCATGCAAGCCTCAATGTACTGAAAATAAACTCTAGTCTCTATCCCAGATAATGTGCTGAGGTCAATGGGGCAAGTCTTGCTGAAAGGTGAGCCTTAAGGAATCCCACATCAATCAAATCGAGTTGTACATAATGAGTGGTAGGACTATAGATGAAAGATCTCACAGTCAAACAGTTTTTATGGCAGGGATAACAAAGCAGTTAGTCATGGAAAGGAAGTTGAATGGTTTTATTCAGAAGGAAAAAGATAAACTGAAAATGAAGAAAAATGTGTGTGACTAAGAAAGGTAGACATGCGGGAAGCCATGATATATAAGGCAAGGAAAAGTAGACTCTAACATGGATGATGAATAATCTTGGAAGGAAAAAGGGGTAAGTAATCATGAGACAACGTAATTGATTTCTGAAAGGATTCTTTGTGGCAGCAAATGTCATGACATACATAATGGAAATTCAGCTTCTCCAAGCTTTCAATGGAACATTTCTTTTGAAAAATCTTCTGCGATTCTGGAAATTATTTATGCATGTCATTTGTTCGTCTTTAAACCCGAAAAAGGTTAGTATTTCCCTGCAACAAACTTGTTAGAGCAGTAAAAATATAGAAAAATATGTGCTTAACAAAAAGTTAAAGAGAATAAATAAAATGCTCTTATAGCTGAAAGTAGCAACGCATGTTGTCACAACCTATTTCTAAGCGACTTGCAAAAACAAGTTAGCACAGTAATCATAAAATTTGAGAAGATTAAAATTTAAAATTTTATGATTTTATTTATTACCTAATACTTTTTGTTTATTTATATGTTTTTAGTTTTTAATTTTATTTTATTTTTATAATTTTATTATTATTTCCGAAATTGTTTTTGTTTATATATATTTTTAAATTTGATTTATTTACAAAAACAAATTTTATGTGTTTATTTTAATCTTATAAGTATATAGATATGAATATGCGTCTTTATGTAAATGATTGCACAATAGGGAGAGATGGTCGACCCTTTAAGTGGTCGACCCCTCTAAAAGCAAAATATCTTAATAATTTGAAATAGAGGGGAGTGTGTGAAATAGACAATTTCTCAATAGTAATTTATTTGATGTTTACTATGTGTAATCTAATTTATGTTCTTTTAATTATTTCCCCTAAACTTTTTGGGTAAATTTACTAAATTATTTTTATATGAAATAAACATTGCCACCATCCCAATAAATCCATTCATATAAAAGAAATGAATCACATCTACTCCTTTATCAAAATTCTAGATAACGTAAAAATGAATGTATATTTTTAAATATAATCTTGAGGATAATAATGGGCATCCTATTCAATTTGAATATAACATTTTTTTATCCCTATTTTAATTTCACTTAAGATTGAGATTTACATTCTTTAATTGTTAATTCATGATTTTTAATTAATTTTCAAAAAGATATAAAATTTATTTCAACTTTATAGGTGATTACGGAATGTCTTGCTTGTATCACATTAAAGTTCTCTAAAACTGAATATTTTTGTGTTTTATGAGGTTTATTTATTTATTATAACTGGAAAAGGTTGTATCATTTTCCTTGACGACACCACTGAAATATTCTAGGAGATGACTCCACTAGGGAGACCGGTGGTTAGAAAGACAAATAGAGGGAGCGGTTTCAAATCTTCACTAGATATCAACGAAACATTTAGATCTAACTATTGATGGTGAAAAATGGTCAGACATCAAGAAGGTCATGTCTCTTTTCACCTGCCAACTACATCTACGAAGAATCCATTCTTCATAATCTTCTATGGTAGCTCCACTATCAAAGGAGGTTGCAAAGTTTGAGGAGCTGATTCAATTTCTCCACCATCAAGATGACTTCTTGGGCTGCAAGGTATGCTCCTATGAATTTTTATGTCATTCTTGGTTATCCAAATAGAATACCTCCTATAAATTGGAAAACATATATTCCACTATTTAAGGATCAAAAGGGTGACGATGCTGCCATTCATTTGTTTATATTTCATAAAAATATACATAAGCTGGGGGTTGGATGGCGTGAGGACTCTTTAATGAAAATATTGAGGGCTAGTTTAGAAGAAAATGATAGGTTATGGTATGAGGGATTACCATCAGGTAGTTTATCCTCCCTTAAATAATTTCATACATCATTTCATGAACATTTCAAAAGGCATTATCCTTCTTTGTTGTTACCTCAATATTGTTGCACACATGATAAAGAGTTCATTGAAAATGTGAAAGACGAATGTGGCGATGATCAGTATTTGCATGAAGAGGTTTTAGAGATCTTACATGAATACTCCGCTCAAGAAGAAAGACAACCCAATTGCCATGATATTCAGGGAAATTCCCCGTAGTTAATACTGTCTTCCTTGATTGAAGTTGACATAGCTCTGTCTCTACCATTTATATCTCTCTTACTAAAAATGAGGACGATTTGTAGCATTCTGGTCATTCTCTGTGTGACCAAAAAAGAGGTTGCTGCTATCAATCAAATCCTTCCTTATATTATTCAACTTCTAGAATTGTGTTACAAAAATAGGCCGCCCCTTCCCAACCAGAAAATTCCTCTTTGCAACAACAATCTCTTCAAAGTTACAATACTTATGTGAGTGATTACATAGAAAATGATAATTCTGGAAAATCTCGATTTTGTGGTCCACCCACATGTTTATTTTCTGAAATTGCAAGTAATGAGAAATCAGATTTTGAAAAAATGGTTGAAAGAATACCTTTGCATGTTGATCAAATTCAAATTTCACCTGAAGATTTACATGAATATATAAAGCCCTCTTTGCTTGTAGAAGATGATCATCCCATTGATTTGAAAGGTGTAACAAACTTAAATAATAACAGCAAACAATATATATATATATATATATATATATATGAATTATTAATATTAATACATATTGATATTCATAATTAATGACGCATCCATGAAAGGATGCGTCATTTTAGAATAGTTTAATAATAACTATTTATTAATTATTAATTATGAATATCAATATGTATTAATATTAATAATTCATATATATATATATATATTGTGTGTTGTTATTATTTAAGTTTGTTACAAAAGAAGATAGTTGTACTAATTTGTTTTTTGAAGAATGCAATCAACATCTCACAATTTCTGTTAGTGATAAAAATCCCATTGCAATCCAAGACCAAAAGGATGAAAAAAGAGTGGACAATAAACATGTTGAAAGTGATTTTTTACCTTTGTGTTTTTCTTCATTTGAGTGGTTGAAAGAGAGACTTAAAGTTTCTGATAAAAAACAAAAATTTGAGATTGTGGATGAAGGTATAAAATTTCTTGGAATGGATGATAAGCAAGAAGAACAGTTATGCAATCAATCCCAACCTATAGAAAAACCAGCCGTATGCAATGAAAATTTGAATAACGAAGAAGAAGATGAGGGTTCTCTAACGGATGTTCCTTTCTGTTTTTCAAATTCAGAAATTTTTTGTTAGGAAAAAATATGTTTGCTTGATCCTATTGAAGAAAGGAATGATGTTTCTGCTGAAGCATATAAAGAATATGAAGTCGTAAAATCAGAAATTTGAATGAATTTTTGGAGGTCTTGGTTGAGGATTGTCATGAGCATTCTTTTCAGGGATCTTTTGAAAAACAATTTGACGATGTGCAAGAGGAGTTACACTTTGAACAACCTTCTCATGGTAAGCAAATGATAGAATTTTTTGAAGACTGTCATGGTTTTTATGATTTTGTGGCAAAGTAAATGGAGAAGCTCGGTAGTGGTAATGGCTGGTTATATCTCTACTATGAAGATCAATTTATTTATTATAACTTTGTGCCATTAAGTCTGTCTTTTCTATTATTTTATCAAGTATGAATATAAAGTTTGTTTATGGGATCATTTGCTTGATTGGCTTCACTGGAAATCAAAAGTTACTTGACTGAGCATTGATCCTTAGTAAGTAGGGTAGGTAAGTAAATATGAATAAGCTCGACATGGCGAGCATTTCCTTTCAGCATTTTTCAGTATGAGTTTAGTTTTAGTTTTAGTTACGGGTGACATGTTACAGGTTGACAGGGGTTTGTTTATAGGATGGTTTCAGTGATGGTTACAGATCAGAGTAGGTTGAGGATTTCAGAGAATTTTGGGATCCTCCCAATGGATTCAGCACCTATTCTACGGGGTTATTTGCTACCTTATAGGGAGGATAACATCCCTAGTTGGATCCACTTGTTAGCACTGTTTTTGTGCTAAGGAGTTAGAGAGGTATAAAGTAGTATAAAGAGAATTGAGGTTTGACGAGAAGAAAACATTTAAAGGCGTGTGGTTAGAAATGAAATATTTCATAATCAAGGAATAAATTTATTCATCATGGATAAATCTTATCAGAGTTTACAAAGTGTATTTTATGGAAAGTGGGGAAAAATTATGTTTTTTAAAAATAAATGAAATTTATTTTTATAAATCCAAAAAGTAAATATGAAATTTTTTACCAAAAGGTGTATTGGGATAAAGTGCATGCATAACAAATACCACGTTACTTTGTTACTTGGCATAAAGTAGAAAAGGAATCCACCGCTCACACGAATCAACATGCTTCAAGTCAACTCGTGCTATCCAAATCCAAGCTCCAATATCCCAAGGAGCATTACCATCATTTGTTCCTTGATATATTATAAAACTTCCAGGACTTATAAATGGTAAAAAGGTCAAGCATCCGGTGCATGTGCGATAGAATTTTCTGCAAAAAACAAATAAAATGCAACTATTGATAGAGTCTATTTTGCTTGGGAAGCGCAGCTAGTTTATTAACATGAGAATTCTCTGGTAACTAAGCGAGTGATATTTATTTGTTGCATAGCCTCAGTTATTGCTGCCGCTCAAGGCCGAGCATCCTCCTCCAGCCTTGCTTACCAAGAAATTGTGAAAAAGCTTGACCTTTGGATCAATGTTGATATCTATCTTGCAAATGTGTTGATGGAGATAAGTCGTTTTGGTAATGTTAAATGAGAATATGCAGCCGGTGGAATAAGTAGACGTATTCACCAGAATTTCGCTGGCAGTTGGGATAAGAATTTTCATTTTCTCATGCAATTTTCAAATACCACTAAGTGGTCGCAAGGCAGATGGCAGACAAATTCAACATGATTTTGATTATTTTTAATGGGCTTATTCTTGGTGTACAATGGGTGACCACAGTGATTTACAAAATGCTCTAAGTAAACTGCGATGAGTTTCTGGTGTCAATTGCAAGAACTAAAAGTGAGATGTGTGTGCCAAGGATTGAGTATTCAGGGAATGAATCTAGCAATGGGGCTTGCCACACAAACACTTAGAATTGTGGTTTGAAAAGATTTCAAGAAATGGTCGTTGGAAAATATTTCATCAAGCGAAAATAAAACGGAGCTAATTCACCTGCAAATTAAAGGAAAAATAAATGGAACAGATAAAACCAAATTTCATCCAATGGCCAGAAGAAATTTCGCTACATCAACTTGCATGGTGAAAAGAAGTTTTCAAAATTGCGGAATAAAGATGCTTATGGTGAAAAGGAAAACACGTGTCAAAGCAACATAGTTTGACCAAATAGATCAACAGTTCACTCATAGTTCGCAAATTGAAAGTGTTGTTGTTTTAATTTCTTAAAAATCAGTGGAATGTTTTAAATTGCATTTGAATGTTTCCATGATGATTTTATGCCTATAAGATTGACAACTCAACAGAATTTTGCTCCTAGAAAGAGAAGGGAGGTCATTGTTCAGAGATATCAGTGAAATTTTGTGCAGTAAGGAATCTTGAGACATGTGTTAGGTTGCCTGAATGGATCAACGAATTTGATTTATTCCTCTAGAATAAGTTGAAATGAAGTTTGTATTGTAGATGGGCGAGGCGGTTAAATTCTGGAGGAAGCACATTTGCAGCTCTATTTCACAACACCTGGAGGATGAAGCGACCTGGTGCACATTGGTGTGTCATAATTATAGCCAGAACCAAGTTTATTGCAGCTAACATAGTGAAAGAATGAATTGGTGTCCATGATTAAACAACAAACAGAGGATCAAACGTCAACTGCAGCAGCAGAACACACTAGTTTTTATGGAATTGATTGTTTTAGTCATTAACTTCCGAGACTTGTTCCCGCTAAACTAAGATGATTTTTTAGAAACCGAGATATATTTATATTCCTAACATACATGTCTATAATAAACTCTCTCATTTTTCACACAGCTTCTATGGTTTGGGATAATCGAATTGATCTTTATAGGGCAAGTTTCAGCTTTTCAACTGACTATTTTAGTCATCAAATTAAAAGAGTTTTTTTCACCAACTGGGAATGAATTTAATAAAACTGAGAGAGGTTTTTATTCATCACATGACAATATTAAAACAACACCTTTAGGTTTTACATAGGTAGCACATATTGGGAGCATTTGAAGAATCTTCAGATTGTATTTTTCCATAAATTTGAAGCTTACAGTCCGAGTCATCAATTTCCAAATTAGATCCTGAAGACCTGGAGGTGAATCAAGGAAAACAAAGACATGGGTTTTGACAAGGAAAAATTCAAACACAATAACCTATCTAATATTTCACACATCTATCACCAGCTGAGATATGCAAGATGGGATTTAATTCCTATTTTTTCAGCAGTCTGCATCATATTTTTGTTTTGTGTAAATTGTGGCAAATATACCACGTTAGAGTTTGTTAGAACTTTTTTTTTCAATTTGTAACTAATTTTGACCTTGAGGTCGGTCTCGAGGGCCAAAAAGACTATAAATTTTCTCCCCACAGAGGGAGAAAGGATTGGTTGGTTTTGAATCTGTAAGACTGTTGTGTTTATGATATTTTGAATTAATACAAGTTATAGAGGCGAATGTTGGTAATATGAATGCGAGAATTCTTACATGTTTCTAAATTACAGTCTGTGATTTTCTTTTCCTTATGTGCATGTGCCTCATGTTATCTCTTTACATTATGTTTTCTTCATGTCGTAGAATTAGTGTATAACGGTTAGGAATACATACTCATATGATCCTGCAATTGTATCCGATATCCAACAGATACTTCCTCCAAAATTGGCATAGAATTCATTTATGTGGTGCTCTACGCTAGTGGACTGTCATCATTCTGCATTTCCTACCAAACCCCAAACATAACGACCGTGATAAAAGCACTACCTTGCTCTTGCAAGCGTTTTCCTGTGCAAACTGCTCTGTTTTCTTGGTATTTTTGACTCCATATCCCAATATATATTTAATTTGTTTCCAACCACCAATATTTTATATTCATTCTATGACTATATGGCTGGCCTTGTTATACATCTGTGAGATATCCCTCTCTGGAATCGAAGAAGCCAGATTCCTTTCTTAAAGTGGTTTTGTTGTTGCCTCGATGTCCTCCTTCCCACAACCTTAGGTGTGATTCGGAGTGCTGACACCATGCACCATTGTTTGAACATAACAACTTGCAAACAACAGAACCCAACGACATCCATTAGAGGAAATTTCAATTTAAAATGGGCCTTCCAAAAATAATACAAATTCCATGTTATCATGTATTAGCCAATCAAAATGCTTTAAAATTCAAAAAGGGAGCACCTCTTAAACATTTTTTAATATAAATTTTGAGATAGGTATCATAAACAAAACTACTTTTTTTGTTCGTATTTTCGAGATATGTCGAAAATACGAACAAAAAAAGTAGTTTTTTCTTTTCTTCCTCCAAAATTAATAAATATTATTTTATTATTTTAACTATTATTTTATTAATTTTCCTTAGGAAGCCCATTTTGAGTTGAAATTTCCTCGAATGCATCCAGATGTTCAAGAACCTCTTCTTTACGACACCATAATGGGACGACGCATATGCCTTACAAGGATGAGCTCCATTCCCTTGTTTCAAGTGGATAAAGCTAGACAGCTCCACACATAAGGAAAATGGTACTCTGCTAATGAAGTAGCCAACAAGTTTCCTCACCTAAACAAATTCACAATGGAGACCATTGTTTCTTATGGAAGGAGGAATGATCCAAATAGTAGTTAGCAGGTTTTCAAGCTTCTACAAATTCTAGCACTTCAACTACTTCTCCTAACTCGACTGGTCCGTCTCAACAGGTTCGCCTCAACAGGTCCACCTCGACATATCAGTCTCGACAAGTTCTCCTCGATAGGTTTTCCTCGACATGTCTGCCTCAACGGCTGGACTTATAAATTGTTATAACTTATCTTTAACCAAACATAATGGGTAGTCACCCAAGAGTATCAGCATCCTATATAAGCATGTACACTAATGTAATATACAGATTTCTTATTCCTCCATATTTCATAGAGAAGAAGTAATAAATTGGTTCAAATTCTTGCATTTTGTTTGTTCGTATAATCTCTGTCGACCTAAGTGTATTTCCTTCTTTGTTGGTTCTTTTTATATGCTTTCTCCATAACCGAACTCGACTAATTTAGTCGACTATTTTTCCAACGTACACCTAGGCACGGCTTGGATCAAATCCACTATATAGGGAATATCATATCTGAAGAAGGCATTACAGTGGATCCTAAAAAGATAAGAGCCATTATGGAATGGCCAACACCTAGGAATGTATCATAAGTGAGATATTTCATGGGATTAGCTGGGTGCTATCAAAGGTTCATCAAAGGATTCTTGAAATTACTCATCCTATCACATCTTTGCAGAAGAAGGGTGTAAAGTTCAACTGGACTCCTAAGTGTGAAGATAGTTTTCAAAGGTTTAAGGAAATGCTTACAAGTACACATGTTCTAAAGAATGCATATCGTGAAGGAAACTTTTTTGTGTGCACATATGCAAGTAAGAAAGCAATTGGTGGATTATTGATGCAGGATGGACATGTGATCAATTATGAATCTATAAAGTTGAAGGAACATGAGAAGAACTATGACACCCATGACTTAGATCTTGAAACTATTATTCATGCTTTGACGATGTGGATACATTATCTAGTGGGTAAAAATTTTGAGTTGAGAATTCACCATGATGGGTTAAAATACTTGTTTGAGAATCCTAATTTGAATGCAAGACAAAGGAGGTGAATGGACTTATTATGTGAATATGACTTTTACATCAATCATATCAAAGGTAAGGAAAATAAAGTAGTTGATGCACTTAGTAGGAAGATACATGTGATGCATGTAGAAGCTGTCATCATTAGCACATTATATTTAAAGGATAAGATCATTTAAGCCAGTGTTATAGATTAACTTTAACAACAGGTGAAGGAAGGATTGAAACAACAAAAAATTCCACTGAAACTTGATAAGTATAGGTTTAAATAAAATGGGATCCTCATGCATAGAGATAGAGTTTATGTGTTTGATGTTGGAGATATAAGGAAGATGGTTATGAAGGAAATGCATGAGGTTCCTTATGCCGTACATAATTTCAGGTTATCAGAAAACAGTAGCAGTAGTAAGGAAACAACACTATTGGCTAGGGATGAAGAATGATGTTGCAGAATATATAGCTAGATGCATTGAATGTCAAAAAGTTAAAGTTAAGCATCGACATCCAACAGGATTGTTGTAGCCCGTGCCAATACCATAATGGAAATGGGATGTAGTGACGATGGATTTCATCACCAAGTTACCTACACTGATATTGCAAAATTATTCTATCATGGTTGTTGTAGATAAGTTTACTAAGGCAGGACACTTCATTCTAGTAAAGAAAACTCACAAAGTAGCTAACATTGCAGATATTTACATGAAATAGGTAGCCAATTTGCATGGTATTCTGAAGGATATAGTATCAAATAGAGATTGAGAATTTACTTCTAAATTTTGGAAAGTATTTTTCGAGGGGTTTGGTACAATTCTAAACATGAGTACAAAATTCCACCCTCAGGAAGATGGACAAACATAAAGAGTAAACCAAGTGATTGAAGATATGTTAAGGATATATGTGATGGATTAACTATCTAAGTGGGAAGAATATTTACACTTGGTGTAATTTTCTTATAATAATGGATATCATTCATTATTCCTTTTGAGGCCATGTATGGAAGGAAGTGTAATAGTCCCATCAATTGGGATAACCCAACAAATAGAGTCATCGTTGGACCAAAATTACTAAAGGATATGGAGGATCAGATGGTTAAGATAAACTAGAATCTAAAGGTAGCTCAAGACAAGAAGAAAATCTACACAACTAAACAGTTTCAAGTTGGAGATCATATGTTTTTTAAAGTTAGACCCAAGAAGAGTTCATTAAACTTGGGAATTGCTCCAAGCTAGCTGCCAAATACTATGGACCTTTTGAGGTCTTAGCTAAGGTAGGACCTATTTCTTATGAGTTGGCCCTACCCGATTGCATTAGAGTACATAATGTGTTTCATGTATCTTTATTGAAAAGAATATACCTGATACTAGCCATGTAATTGATTGGAATGTGATCAAGGTAACTAGAGAGATTTTATTTCCTTTACTGATATATATATATGTGTGTGTGTGTGTGTCCACGCGCGCGCGTGTGTGTGTGTGTGTGTGTGTGTGTGTGTGTGTGTGTGTGTGTGTGTGTGTGTGTTTATGTATGCATGCATGTATGTATGTATGTCTCTGTGTACATGGTACTAATCATGTGATTGAATGGATTATGATCTAGGTGGAACTAGAAGGGGATTTTCTAGTACAACATGTTTCCAATCTGGGAAACAAGGTCAAGCTGCTTCAGAATTGAGAAATCAGGCAGGTAAAGGTCCAATGGACCCATTACATTCCTGATGATGCGAATTGGGATCTCGAGGATGCCATGAGGGAAACATCCCCTCATCTATTTTTCATTTTTGTGGCATGTATGTAATATGCATCGAGGACGATGCATTTTTAAGGGGGAGGGGGATGTAATACCCCAATTGTTAAGCTGAGAATTATGATCCTTCATGTGACTTTTGTTCTTTTGCATTATGGATTTATGATATTTTTAATGGAATTATTATCCTTCGCATGATTAATGTGATTAAGGACTTATGATTATTGTTTGATAACGTGACTTTGGACTTTGGTGACTATTATTAATGTTAATGTTATTACTAGCATATTTTCTATCTTTGAACGTTGTTACTATTGATTAAATAAACAACTAGCTCAACAAAAGGAAACTAAAAGAGTATGGGATACCATGGATTCCACAAAGTGAGGGGGAATGGGGACATCCCTAGCACCTTATAACTTTTTGTTTGCTTAAGTTTGTCAATCCCAATTCATATTTGCACCTTGGTGACATTAATAATGTTGCTCACCCAAACCTTGTACAACAAACCCTATTCTCAATATTTATGGACTATGGAGTTAATATTGAATATTTTTCAAACCTTAGTCGACCCCTCTTTCCTAGAGTTCCCTCCTTGAGATGATATTCCATCACATTTATGTGTGTTTGGTCATTTATGAGCCATTTTCCTAGTTTTTAGGGGTTGTAACCTATTTTCTAGCTTCCACTCTTACACTATGCATTAATGTTCCTATTTTTGTGCTTCCATGATATTTATGACCCTATTGGATTCCCTCTGTCACCTATTTCACCCTACTTGATGTTTTGTAACCCCCTTTGTGCAATTTATCTTTTTGTGTGATATATGGCACACATATGCCAATGTCCTTGTAGGACTTTTGCACCAAGGTTCAAAAGCTTCTTTTTTTTCTTTACAAACCTTTGTATCACACACCTTTCTCCTTGTGTTAATTTTGCGCTCCTATTTGTTTCTTTCATCCATAATTCTCACAAATGGTATCTACGCATATCTATCACTTTTAATGTGCTTCATTTATGTAGTATTGAATGTGTAATTGTGACCACCATCCACGCATGACATGTTCATGTTGTTTATGTGTGCATTGTTGTTGTTTTCATAATGTCATTTACATACATATTAATAAAAATTACTATTTGCACACACATTTATAAACAGATATCAACTATACGGGAGACATACATGCTTTATCATTACTTTGCATTATGACATATGATAGTAGATTTTACATCTTTGAAATCAATGACAATACATTGTTTAACAATCTCCCCCTTTTTCATTGATTTCAAAACCCATAGACTCCCCTTGAAATATGTTGTTCTAAATGTAACTTCAGAATATATTCTTCACTGTATTATTTGTATTATTATTATAAAATTTATTGTACTTTTATTGTACCTCATTTCGGGGATGTTTTCCCTCCGAACGGAAGGTGTCATTAATGTAATTTCTCATGAAAGAGTCAAGGTAAAAACTCTGTTGTAAGTCATGGAAATCGTCCCCAAAAGTATATTGTAAAATATATTTTTTTGAGTCCCCCTAGGATAGGTCGTTCCAATAAGGTACAAAAGTCAGTCGTGTTGGACCAAAAGGTCACACATGATTAGTATAAACAAGGAGGATTGCTCCCTCATTTGGACACACTGCAAGCTCAAAGAAGTTCACTCAAAGGAGGAGGAAGACAAGTTCACTCGTGAAGAAGAAGAAGAAGTAAGATAAGGCATATTATCTTTGGGTTTTCTATCTTTGTATGACATTGTACTAAGTGATGAATTTATATTGGAGAAGTTTTTGGGTTTTTTCTCTTGTGGTTTCCTAGGATAAAATTCTTGTGTCTTTATGTTGTGTTGTAATTGTCTATATTTCAGTGATCCTATTGCATATGCTTATGATGTTATGATGCTAAATATTTTAGGATATTGATTAACCATTAAACTCTAACATGGTATTAGAGACACCCTGAAATAAGTCTTTGTGAAGGTGAAAATTTCTACAATTGTAGCTACTGGATATTAGGGTTTTGTGCTTGAAAACCCTAGAATGCAAAATCTAGTCATCTTGGAATTTTCCCTATAACTCAAGTTTGGAGAATGATTAGGAGATAAAAATTTGATAGGAATAATATGATATATTGATGTACCGTGTGTGTGAATTTCATCCTCATATTATATATACTTCAAAAGATATGATCCCTCCAAAATAGGGTTTCTGCCTCTTCTAGAATTCAGTCTTAAACAGGTGATCTAGAGAAAATTTCTACATATCTGGATAGGAAGATCCAAATCATATTTAGTAATATTTTTCAGGAAGGAAATGGATTGTAGCTTATTTGGTGAAATTTTAAGAACCCAATAATCAAACAGTGACACATGGAATTCCGTACAAGTTTGCTATACTAAACCAATCCATAAACCAATCACCTTGGGAAACTTAACATAAGTTCCACTTGGTGAATCGAATATTGCTCTAAACTATGGGGTTTGAAATAAGATAGATCAAGATAAATTAGGACTAGTTTTAATACCCATAAGATCATAAATTTTGGAGATACATCATAATTAAGATAGGACAACTATGCAGAAGAAATCGAAGAAAGTAGGGCATCAAATATTTTACAATTATGTCCACAGTTTTGGGAAAGGGAGTAGACTACTCATCTAGCCTTGAGGAGGTGCATATTTCTATCCAATTAGAGCTTCAAGACACCAAATTTGAAAAATTAGGGTTCATCTATCAAACCCTAGGTCCACCAAAAGTAGTCTTCAGAAAAGCATTGAAGCAAGCATCTAGTTGAAGCAATCTCACTGGTAAGTTCTATTCGCTCTATTTATGTTTAAGGTTCTCACTTTATCATGATGAAAAATAGTACCAAGCTTGAAGGAGCCAAGAAATTCCAAGCATGGAAGTATAGAGTGCTTCTCATACAAAATAGGATGACTTGGAAGACTATGTCAAAAAGGAAGCTGAAAATTCAGAGGGAGATGAGGACAAAGCTAAGAATAAGAATAACTTGATTAAAGCCAAGAAAATTATTTTATATTTAATCAAGGACCATTTGATCCCACATGTGTCATATTTGAATAATCCCAAAAATATGTTTGATGCATTTAGTAGCTTGTATAAAGGAAAGAACATGGAATGGAAAATAACCTTGAGAATTCAACTCAAGGGTGTGAAAATGTAAATGTTATAAAGCATTCAATCCTACTTCACAAGGGGACTATCCGAAATAAAGGAGCAAATAGAATCCAATGGAGACAATGTTGAGGAAGAGAAAGTGGTGATGATGACAATTAATGGTCTCCCAAGATCACAAGAATCAGGAAGCTCACCTATGGAGGAATGTATGCAAAAAAAATCTCGATCGGTAGCAAACGAAAAATAGATGGTGATGATGACAATCATCCCTAACAACTCATTCCACCGAAGATGATGAACCTTCCAAGAAGAGAACAAGGGAGGATTCCTCAAGTGATGAGTAATATGTACTTTGATCCAGAAGGATTCAACCCATGATGAAGAATAACTTATTATCCATATCAGCATTGAGGATTCCTCAAGTGATGAGTAATATGTACTTTGATCCAGAAGGATTCAACCCATGATGAAGAATAACTTATTATCCATATCAGCATTGAATAAGAAGGGATACAGTTGTGACTAATTAAAAAGGGGCACTCGGATCTATGGTGTAGAATACTTGCTCAGCATTGCTGATCATGAGCAAGACAATCAGAGGTCCTCAGAGTCAGACAATGGAGTAGATCACACTGTCATGAACTCCAGTAATTCCTACACGGAGACAAGGACCAAGAGGGAGTCTTCCAAACAAACAAAAATAAGAGTTTAATTGTCATTTAATTCTTGTATATCTAGTTACTTAAATGATTTTTTTGTGTACATCTTTATGTTCCTAGATTTAGGAAATGTATTATGCATGTTAGAATGTTTGTATTCAAGAACAATATACTATTAATATGCATGTGATGGGTATGTGGCATATGGTTCTATACGACATTCTATTTCTACTTATCTAGAATGAAACGTATTTACTGACTTATTGGGAGTAGTGCACACTCTTAATAATGTTTTGGTATAGATGGAAGACATCTAGAAATTTACCATATATGATCAATGGTGTCGCATTGGCTAAGATAGTTGCATGACTGTGTGACATGTGTCTTTGTGCATAATAACTTGTCATTATTAATATGTTTTGAAAAATATGAAATGTGTCTTATCATGCAACTAAATTTAACTTGTAGGAAGGATTGTATGCAATCACCTACAAGAGAAGAATGACGAGTTTTGTTCAGAAGAACAAGTGATGATGGTTCAACCATAACACTTAAGGAATATTCACTACAACAAAGTACATGAAGAGGAACCTAATATGACCAAACCACAAAGACTTGTAGATCCACCTCAAGAGGTGAACACCCATAAGAGAATACCAGATTGGGCACAAGAGATCATCCAAGATGAAGAAAAGTATGGTGCTCTAGATCAGAATTCTAGACAAAGTAAGAGGCCTTAGACATACTCTAGTTATGTGGCACTATTGTGTGACATCATTGATATAGATCCTTCTAGCTATGAATAAGAAGTCGAGAAGAAAGAATGGAAGGAGGCTATGATCGAATAGTAGTAGTTGATCATGGAGAATGATGTCCAGGATGCAGTTTCGAGACCCGAAGGAAAGTTCGTAGTGCCTTCCATGTAGATCTACAAGGTCAATCATGAAATATACGGAAACATCAAGAAATACAAACCAATATTCGTGGTTTCTCTTAGAAAGAGGGAGTAGATCGTGGAGAGACATGTTCCATTGACCAGACACACTTCTCCTGTGAAGTAGAAGTCCATATCAAGTAGAGAACCACATGTGTGTAGATGGATTTGTACGATATCAGAAGGAACCCATGGGATAGCACATACAATTATATGAGGAGCTTGAGGATCACCTAGAGTGATGGATATCTAAACCTTTGCTACAATGTTGAAGATGGAAGCCTACAGAGGATGAGAATATCATAGATGGGTGCAAGATAAATGTTAAACAAAGTTCAAGATGGAGGATCTTGGTATCCAATAACCTTGAGAGATAACATAGATGGATACACATAAGATCGGTAGCAGAGGAATCTACATATCACTCCAATATCCCAATGTAGAGAGTATAAGATGTAGAGGGAGGATGATGCTCCACTTTAGAGGGAGTGACTACGAACGCGAGGTCAGATATATGCTTTGCAAAGAACACTTTGTGCTAGTACATGGTGGAGTTGAGACATGTATCACTATATCCTAGATATGGTGTAGATATGAGCAGTGAAGCTCCAATATGAGGCGATAGATGAGCATAAAGCCGATGTTTGACCAATTCATTTACGAGAGTAAAGTTTGATTACTTAAAAGAGAAGCTTGGTGTCATCTATATCGATGTTCCTCGAAAAATGGAAGAGATGTGATATGTCCAGAAGATGCAAGTACACTTGTTCTTCTCTCTACATGTTTGGAAGAGGCAATTGTGTGATCCTGGGATTCTCTCCACATGTCTATAAGACATAGGTGGTATGAGGGTCGTAATAG
>LPNX011210150.1:164984-259180 GCA_001517045.1 Pseudotsuga menziesii
TACATCTAGGCTACTCTCTACATGTTTGAAAGACACAGGTGTGTGATCCTGGGCTGCTCTCCACATGTTAAGAAGATGCAGATGTTCCTGGGTTTCTCTCTACATGTTAGGGAGACATGGGTGTGTGATCATGGATTGATATCCACATGTAAAGAATACACAGGTTGACCGAGGGATGTGATATAGGCACTTTGGATACTTTCTATATGGACTATGTCACATATGCTCCTATGATTATCTCCACCGAGTGGAAGACATAGTTTGTCTGGGAACATAATGTAGGCATACGAGATTATGAGGTGATCTAGATATATTGGGATTCAGTAGGATACACAGGTTATTTCTTGGGAAATATAAAATGAGGACTTGGGATGTACCTACTTTATGGATTTCTCATAGATTTTATAAATTCCTGAGTGAAGTTGGGCCTACATCTAGTATGAAATAGGACCGGTTGTGTAGTTGATGAATTCTTGGTTGGATATGGGCCTACCTCCATTATGAAATAGGATTGGATTTGTAGATGATGAAGCCTTGGTTAGAGCCATGCCTACATCCAACATGAAAAAGGGTTGGATCTATAGAACTTGTGAGGACGAATAGATTCGATATATTTCACTAGTCAATGGTTAACGAGATGAGAGTTGTTGCAACCATTATGATTATCTAGTGATGATGATCCAAGGTAATGATGATCAAGCAACGATGATCCAAACTGATGATGATATAATAATGATGGTGTCCATATATTGTGTCCATTTGTGGTGATGTCCGGGTCGGAAGAATACATTCCTTGTTAAGAGGGAGTTTTGTTGTAAATGTAACTTCAAAAGATATTCTTCATTGTATTATTTGAATATTATTATTATATTTTATTGTACTTTTATTTTACCTCCTTTAGGGGATTTTTTCCCTCCAATCGGAAGGTGTCATTAATGTAATTGTTCATGTAAGAGTCTAAGTAAAACCTTCATTGTAAGTCAGGGAAATAGTCCCCAAAATAATATTGTAAGATGTATTTTTTGAGACCCCTTAGGATAGGTCATCCCAATAAGGTCCATAATTTGGCCATGTTGGACCAAAAGGTCACACATATTATTAGTATAAATAGGTAGGCACACTCCCTCACTTAGACACACTGCAAGCTCAAGAGAGTTCGCTCCAAGGAATAGGAATACAAGTTCATTGGTGAAGAAGAAGAAGAAGAAGCAACATGAGACATCTTATCTTTGGGTTTTCTTTCTATGTCTGACATTGTACTAAGTGACGAATCTATACTGAAGAAGTTGTCAGGTTTTCTCCCAGGTAGTTTCCCAGGAAAAAATGCTTATGTCTTTATTTTGTATTGCACTTGTCTATCTTTCAGTGATCCTTATATTTCATATGGTTATGATGCTATGATATTAAATATTTTAATATCTTGTATAACCATTAAAACTATAATAAAATATATAGGTATTTCTCCCCTTGTCATTTGGATCTCTCTTCCTCTTCCCCTTTCACATCAATGGCAAAGGGACCTTCTTCTTCACTGACTCAACCTAGCTTTGTACTCATTTTTGCGTGTTCATCTTGATATGAGGTTTTTAGTTTTTGTAATATTTTCATTGCAGTAGTGATTTCTTCTCTCAAATAATTTTCTTTATCCAGAGTATCATGTTCTGCTTATTCATCAAGGCATGACTTCAGTCTTTCTGTACATACTTCGACATTTTTTCTAATTTCCTTTTGTAAATATAAAAAGGATTCTGCAACCCAATCATCTTCTCTTGCATAGGTCTAAGTTTGCTTAATATTTTGGTATGTTATTCCTTGATGTTGCAAATTTCCTCTTGCTGACTTTTATAGTCTTTGGTTGTGTTCATCTTCTCATTTCCTAACAATGTGGCTAAGCTATCTCTTAGTTTTTCTTCTATTTCTTTTGTTTTTCGCAACCTTTGCCCTATCTTATTTATTTTATCATCAACAATCAGTTGTGCCCATAGTTTAGCACACTCATCATATGACTCACTACAATCTTTTTCTAGAGTTTTGATGTTCTCAACTATGCTACTTAAATATTCCATCTTCCTTTCTTTTTTGCCTTAGTTTCTGGAGGAGTGATGGGATGCCTTTTGTTGGCCTTAGCATGTAGATATTCGATTACCTTTTCCAAATTCATGATTTTATTTTCTAGAGATTCTTCTTCATCATATTGCGACTTTGGACTCATGTCGTATACTTACTCCATGACTTTCTATAGTTTTACATTTTTCTACCGAGCTTTATCAGCTTCATGTTTCAAGAGATCACTTATGATAGCTATTTTTCCTACTTCTTACTTTATCTCCATCTCTCTCTAGATAGTCTTTTCCTATTCTATTTTTAGTCTGGAGTACTCTTCTTGTAGAGTTTCCTTTTTATTTTGACTCGTATACCAGTCAGTTTTTGTATCCTCGTGTATCCATATGATTTCTTGCACTATTGCAGTGTGTAGCGCATGTACCTCATTCATAGATAAATGTGACAGAGTGATATCAACATGGCTTACAATATTCTATATTTCTTCAGGAAGGATCACATCTACAGATGAGATCATTACATGTTGAAGTGGTTCTATCTCTGTTTCTTGTGGACTATCCAGATGTATTACTAAGTGTGATTTCTCAGTGATTTTCTCTTTCCTTTTCTGTAGTATTAGTTGTTTTATTTTTGCATATGTTTCTTCAACCTTTATCATAACTTCTTCCCGCCTAGAAGGAAGATCCTCAATTTTTGTCTTCGTTTCCACACTTTCAATTACTTCATTGACTGAATTTTGGGTTTTTGTCACGATTTGCTCTATATCATCCATTGTTAATGTATGGGTTGTCTTGATTTTGTTATATTTTGTTTCTTTTTTTATGCTCCTTCTAAATGATTCATTTCTTTTCTCTTTTCAACAGGTCTAGTCTTTGTGGATCCTTCAAATCCTTGTTCAAAAGAAGTCCTTTTGTTGGTAGCCTCTTCTTCCATGTGCATTGTCTTGTTTAGTTGTTCCTATTGTTTGGTTTCTTCCTCTTTTGTCAGTCAGTTCTTCCATTCAGGATCCCATTTCTAAATAATTTGTTCAATGTCATCTTTGGAACATATGTACTTAGAGGAAAACCATTGGTATTAAGGATCGCTCTCATCCTGTATGTATGTGTCATGCATTCCAATCTTGAAACACACAAAATCCTTGAAAGACTCCATAGTGTGAGGTTGTATCCATGGATTATTCTTTAGGATACCTATAATATCTTCTCCGTGCAAAAATAAGTTGATATTATTGTCTTTTTTCCTTTCTGAAGTTGTGGAAAACCAAAAGTTTGTATATCACAATGCTAGAAAGGGTTTTATATTTTTGTCAAAGAAATGACCTCATTTTGGTTCCTTCTAGGCGATAAGAGCAATACAAATCAATAACCAAGTAAATTGAAATGGGTTACCTTTTTCTTGTTCTTCTACATAGTCATCGATGAATTCATTTAGTAGAAATATTGACCGGTTCATCTGTACTCTCGCAACACACTTTTATACGGATGCAATGACTGTTGTTAATACTTGGCCATGTTAAATTTTCTGAAAGATTTTGCATGCCATCAATTGGACAATGAACATTATCGCATAATCCTTCATTTATGCAAATGAGAAACCCCTATCGGCTCACTTGGTTCCATATTTGATGCACAAGCATCCTGCTCTCCATTTCAAATTCCAAATGTTGAATGTTTGATCAGGCCTAGAAGGGCTCTTAAGTTCTAAACTAATGGTCTTCGAACCATTAATTTGTAAATAAACCTATGTTTTATTTAGATAGATGGTGAGTCACTAGGTGGATGATGAGTCAATTGATGAATCATGTACCAAATCCCTCAATTAGGGCAGCGAGATATAGGGTAAGATTTAATATTTGTTGTAATCAGAATTTGCTAGTAGATTATGTGGATCTGAACTAGAATGGTTCATGAATACAATTATGTATAAATGTAAGCCTGCGAGGCATAAACATTAGATATATAGCTAGATAGAAGATAGAGTTAGACAGACAGGGAGATCTATAAGACTTGTGGAAGGGAAGGAATGTGGCCTAATAATGTAAATCTGGACATAAAGAAGAGTTGGTCATGATTGTACCAAACGAAGGAAATCAAGATGCCGACTCTGAATAAATGTGAATGTATAGTTTCATTGTGTGATGAAGAGAATCTTGTTTCGACTAAATGTCTGTGTAAATTTCATCTCTATTTGAATGTGTGGAATCATGAGTTATATGCTTGTTTAGTTTCCTTAATAAATTAACAAATATGTGTATGAGTTCAGGATTTCTAAGAGATTAATTGATCGAGTCTCTGATCAATCGAAGGGTAGAATTTGATGAATAATCCACTTTGGATTTCATGAATTACTAATGCTTATGAAAAATCGTTGAAGATTTCATTAATGGAGCACGCGTACAGAATCAACCTTGTTGTAAGTCAAGGAGCGAAATCGATTAGTGAAGAGTCGAGGAGAAGGAGTTAAGCCTATGCGTGGTTTGGACGATGCATAAGAAAAACATATCAACGGTGAGAAAATTAGATCTGCGAAAGAAGTCAAATCTAAAGGTCAGAAATTAGATCCGCAAAGAAAACATATCAATGGCCCAGATCTGTCCCGCAGAAGATCAACGGTGTGGAAAAAAGGTTGCGGAAGTTGAAAATTTCAAAAGAATTAAAAGGTGCATCCTGCATCCTGCATGCGGGATAGGTTGTTGTGGATTCGTATTAGAAGGAGGATTGTTTTGGAAATTTAAATCCCGCATCCCACATCCCGCAAGTTGCGAGAACTGAGTTGCGGGAAATCTATTGCGGAAAGGAGAATGCGAAAATGCAGAAACGAAATTATGGGATCCTGATGTGCCAAAACTCAGTTACGAGAAAGGAGCTTGCGGAAATTGAATTGTGGGATTTGAACTTGCGGAGGTAGTAATGCGGGGAAGACTTATCAGATAGCTAAGTTTAAAGGTTCTGCTAAACTAGAACCTAACTAATCTTGGGAGGGCCGATGTGAATTGGTTTACTGGTTCAATTGGGAAGTTTGAATACAGTACTCTGGTACACTTTGGCATCATTTGGTATCAGAGCTTAAGTCTGCTATGTTTCTATGAGAATTCATGTTGATACCATTTTGTATCATAGAAGGGTCAAAGGTATTCTGCGTGAAAGGTAAATCAATCTATGATTGCAGTATTTATTTTAAAATTGAATACTGACGATTGTGTGAGAAGGTTAGTCAAGTGGAAGGTATTCAGGATTGATTGCATACAAAGGATGTGTGGTTGAAGTTGATGATTAGTCACATAGGAATGCAGAAGAATCCTTGAAAGGATTTGAAATTTTTTTGGATTGATGAAAGATTGCAGATTGTGGCAATAACAATTGGGGGGGGTTTGTGCTCAAGGAAAATTTTGTTCTTGATAAAGAGGAATATATTTTGAAGATAGCAGTGGAGATATTACAGCCAACCATATGAGTGGAAGAATACTACTGATAGTATTAAAGGTATGGACTGATTAATGTTTATATTTTAACTCTGGTTATGTGAATTTATAGCAGTAAAGAACAAGGATGTTCTTAAGAAGAGAAAGTAGTGGCAGAACCCATAAATCCAACGGGGGTTGGAAAACAGAGGACTGTTGCATGCTCTCAAAAGAGAAGTCAACCTGCAGAAGCCCAGAAGAGAAAATGAGATGCTCAAAAGGTTCTAGAGGAGAAGAACCATAGATACCAAAAGGACAAGCTCAAGGAGAGATAACTTGTTGAGGTATAATAGACAAGTGTGGAGACTTGTTAAGGGAGGCTTAGGAAAGTAGTACACAAGTGAACATGATGAATTTCACAAAAGAGGAGAGGGACATAGATATAATGACTACTGAAGGTCACTGTATGGGTTCAGATAAAAGCCACGGCAGAAGAAAGAAGAAGGAAAGACAAAAAGAAGATTAAAAAGAATTGTTAGAGTTAGCAAAAGACATTTTGTGCTTGGAGAAGTAGATGCAAGCTGCTAAAGAAAAGAACCGGAGGTATAGTTGGATTGTTGGGTAAAATCATTGATCAAATTATAATAAAATTCCAACGATTTAATTGTCAACCCAAAGACAGCGTAAACTTGTGAGGTATAGACAAAATATATGCAGAGTCAGAGTGTTGTTGAACTTAATCTAGAACTGAAATTAAAAATACATGGCTGAAATTAAATTAAACTTGCAAAAGCAGGAAATGGCATAAAAATAAACCTAATCTAAGAAAGCAAGAAATTATAGGAAATACATCTGATCTAAAATAGCATAAGAGTGCATGAAATAAACTGGTATAAAGCAATTAACAATAACTGGTGAGCTCACAATAAACCTATACTATCAATTCATAAGCAAAACATAACTGGAAATCTACACTAACAACTCATAAAGAAAAAATTACTGGAAATCTATATTAATATAACAGAGTCAAAGGAGGTGCAATAAGCATCATCTCCATTACATAATACACAACATCTATTCTATAACTAACTTTGAAAGAGATCTAGACTATCTTCTACTTCCAACCCACTAGAGAGGCCTCTAACCCAAATGAGGAGAGAGACCTCCTATTTATACATAAATCCAAGATAAATGATCATAATTACAGATCCATTATTCTCTCAACCTATGGCTTAAAATTCTCAACAAATAGATAACTCATCTCAACAAATCTTCAACTCATCCCTTTAAATCCTCAACCAAATATTGGATGAGATATTCTCTCTACATTTCCATGATCTTCTCCTTGAAGTTAGCTCATATCTAGAAGATGAAATTCGAATATGAGGCTAGGTGGCCACTTTCGAGCTTGTTAAGGTCTTCAAATACATCTGTACACATTACCAAACTCACACAACTTTAAAGTATAATGAAAATATGTTATTTTTCTCAATAATTAACCATAAATTCACTCAAAATACTCAAAAATAAATGATTTGGAAAATAGTAATATAAACCCATATTTATTATGAAAGTGATGAATATTAATGGTTTTATGGAAGGATATAATGGAATAAGGTGATAAATAGTATGTGAAATGATAAATAAAATGTGGTCTTTTTGCGGCTCAACATGGATCATGAGAAAGAAGGTATGATGGCATTCAGTACAGGTGAAGCTACAACAAAAGATCTTTGTTGAATTGGAGAATGAACTCAAAGAAGCTAAATCTGAGATAGAGGTTTCATATTGTGAACCTGAACAGGGTCCTTTGCTTGGAGAGGATGATGAAGCGGAAAAAGAGAGACCAATTGAAAGTCTCATGAATTTTGTAAAGAGTACAGATCTATTTATGGAGAAGGTGACTATGAAGTCAAATAAGACCAAGAGGTCTTGTGTTTTTGAGACTGATGATTTGTTTGTGAATGCAGGTTTTGTTGCAAGTAATGGACAGTCCTTTGAGATTGTCTTAAAATTTGATGAATTCAAATATGATGAAGATAGTCTCTCAAATAAAATGGTATAAAGCAATTAACAATAATTGTTGAGCTCACAATAAACCTATATTATCAATTTATAAGCAAAACATAACTGGAAATCTACACTAACAACTCATAAAGAAATAAATTGTTGGAAATCTATATTAATATAAGAGATTCAAAGGAGGTGCAATAAGCATCATCTCCATTACATAATACTCAGCATCTATTCTATAACTAACTCTGAAAGAGATCTAGACTATATTCTACTTCCAAACCACTAAAAATGCCTCTAACCAAAATGAGGAGAGAGCCCTCTTATTTATACATAAATCCAAGATAATTGATCATAATTACAGATCCACTATTCTCTCAACCTATCCCTTAAAATTCTCAAGAAATAGACAACTCATCCCCCTAAATCCTCAACAAATCTACAACTCATCCCTTTAAATCCTCAACCAAATATTGGATGAGATATTCTCTCCACATGTCCATCATCTTCTCCTTGAAGTTAGCTCATATCAAGAAGATGAAATTCGAATCTAAGGCTAGGTGGCCACTTTTGAGCTTGCTAAAGTCTTCAAATACACTTGTACACATCCCCAAGCTCACCCAACTTTAAAGTATAATGAAAATATGTTATTTTTCTCAATAATTAACCATAAATTCACTCAAAATACTCAAAAATAAATGATTTGGAAAATAGTAATATAAACCCATATTTATTATGAAAGTGATGAATATTAATGGTTTTATGGAAGGATATAATGGAATAAGGTGATATATAGTATGCGAAATGATAAATAAAATGTGGTCTTTTTGTGGCTCAACTTACCCCCCAACTTGAATGTTTGCATGTCCTCATGCAACTATGCATTGATTTTCTTTAAATCTTTTGGCTTGTAGCTGAGGCCTTACATGATGATGGTATGTAACAGTAAATCATTCCATGATTTTGAAATGTATGAGTGGCAACAATTTTTCTCTTTTTTTCTCTTTTTTTTATATATTTTTTGTGGCTAGTTCTTGTGTGACAACCATAACAAATGTTGGTTCTTGTGTTAACAACATTCGCACATTTTATTTGTATTTTTTCTACAATACATAATATTTTAAAAGTATACATGCATTAGAAATGATAAACCATCAATAAACAGTAAAAAGCCTTTTCTTCATATTATAAATCATGCCAGCATAGTTTGGGACAGACATGTTGATTAAGGGTAAATGAGATGATGAATGTGTTAAATGATAATGAATAGTTCCCCCCCCCCCCTCCCCACCCCCCGCAACTTAAGATGTATTAGTTTTAGGAAAAGGAGAAAGTGGATGTAACATGGTGAGGGAATTTTCCAAATTCATTCATTTTCTGGCATTTACGGAATTACATGGCTAAACATTAGAAAACAACATACCTCCACTTACCCAAAATTTGATGAGCTATACAATAGGAATGTGGTTGTTGCTGCTGAATCATGGAGTGTGAAGTGAAGGAACTGAACTGCTGCTTGGTTGGATGAAGTAGAAGATGAAAGCTGAAAGTAGAACTGCAGTACTCTCATATGGATGAAAGTATGCTGCTATAAAACCGTTGATGATGTCATGAAAAAGTATATAGTCTTCACCTGCTACAAAACCCAATGGTACAATCCTTACCATGCAAATGAATGTGTTGATGTCGAACATAGAAAGAAGTCATTGGATTACCGACCATTGATGAATGTCATTAACCAATGCGAGGCAATCTCACCATTAATTTCAATGAGTGCCAAGGTACCTAAGTACATCGTGCGAATAGATGAGCATATGGCGAGCCACTTGCAAGATCTATAACGATCAAGGGACATTGATGTATTCCCATGATTGTCAGCGAGAGAACTTGCCATTAAGGCTTGCAAGCCTGAAGGTACTGAAAATAAACTCTAGTCTCTATCCCAGATAATGTGCTGAGGTCGATGAGGCAAGACTTGTTGAAATGCGGGCCTTAATGAATCCCACATTAGTCAAATCGAGTTGTATATAATGAGTGTGTTGTACAGGATTATGCATCTAATAACCATAGGTCTGGGGTTACCAACATACTCAATCACTTGCAGACAATTGACTTCTAAAGTGCAGAATAGGAAATAGGAGGGTTAAAAGGACTTACTTGCTAAACGAAGGTCGATCCTTTCTTATCCTCTTCCGCTCTGCTTCACTTCCAAATTCTTCAGTATTGCTCCTCTTTCACCTGTCAAGAAACACTCTTCCAGATACAAGATGATTCATATACATATAGGCAGGTTAGGCAAATCAAATATTATACTGAAATATAAACATTCGTCAAACCACAAGACATGAAACACATATGGAAGAAGTAATCTCTTTATTATCAATAATGGAAAGAGTTTAGGTTACAACCCAACGTCTGAGACAAGGACTCCTCTGCAACCAAAGGATTCTGAGTTTCACTGCTCCAAAGACTTCTATATACAATCCACCAGCATAACTTTGCTCTCCAAGTGTAAGTATCCAACACCCTCCCCAATTCCTGTATTTATATGGGTGAAATAAGGCAGTTCTCGAAAGTTAAGGAGGTTATAGCAGTTAAGGAAATTAAGTTAAATAACTTAACTAATCTCCCATTAGCGCGTGTTTTTATATTTTAATGTTAAGAGGCACATTCACGGGTCTGTAGTAGAGCAACCCGTGAACGATTCGCGACTATGTATAAGTGCAACCCGCGAATACATGGATTCGTGACTTGCTACAAAGGAGACTCGTGAATGATGCGTGAGTTGTCTATAAAGAGAGTCGCGAATACATCTCAACATGGAAAAAATGGCAAAGTGACTAGGTGGATGAAGGGAGAATGTATTTCATGACAATCCAATCTATAGTGTTTTGGGCAAACCTCTATCCATAAGTGTCCTTTTGTGTGCCAACCTGAGGGATGTCAGCACTCAGATGGAGAGGTGCCATTCAGGTGTATAACAAAGTGGTAGGACTATAAATGAAAGATCTCACAATCAAACAGTTTTTATGGTAGGGATAACAAAGCAGTGTAGTCATGGAAAAGAAGCTGAATGGTTTTATTCAGAAGGTAAAAGATAAACTGAAAATGAGGAAAAACGTGTGTATCTAAGAAAGGTAGACATGCGGGAAGCCATGATATATAAGGCAAGGAAAAGTAGACTCTGACATGGATGAGGAATAAACTTGGAAGGAAAAAGGGGTAAGTAATCATGACACGGCATAACCGATTTCTGAAAGGATTCTTTGTGGTAGCAAATTTCATGACATACATAATGGAAATTGAGCTTCTCCAAGCTTTCAATGGAACATTTCTTTTGAAAAATCTTCTACGATTCTGGAAATTATTTCTGCATGCCATTTGTTCGTCTTTAAACCTGAAAAAGGTTAGTATTTCCCTGCAACAAACTTGTTAGAGCAGTAAAAATATAGAAAAATATGAGCTTAACAAAAAGTTAAAGAGAATAAATAAAATGCTCTTATAGCTGAAAGTAGCAACGCATGTTGTCACAACCTATTTCTAAGTGACTTGCAAAAACAAGTTAGCACAGTAATCATAAAATTTGAGAAGATTAAAATTTAAAATTTTATGATTTTATTTATTACCTAATACTTTTTATTTATTTATATGTTTTTAGTTTTTAATTTTATTTTATTTTTATAATTTTATTATTATTTTCGAAGTTGTTTTTGTTTATATATATTTTTAAATTTGATTTATTTACAAAAACAAATTTTATGTGTTTATTTTAATCTTATAAGTATATAGATATGAATATGCGTCTTTATGTAAATGATTGCACAATAGGGAGAGATGGTCGACCCTTTAAGTGGTCGACCCCTCTAAAAGCAAAATATCTTAATAATTTGAAATAGAGGGGAGTGTGTGAAATAGACAATTTCTCAATAGTAATTTATTTGATGTTTACTATGTGTAATCTAATTTATGTTCTTTTAATTATTTCCCCTAAACTTTTTGGGTAAATTTACTAAATTATTTTTATATGAAATAAACATTGCCACCATCCCAATAAATCCATTCATATAAAAGAAATGAATCACATCTACTCCTTTATCAAAATTCTAGATAACTTAAAAATGAATGTATATTTTTAAATATAATCTTGAGGATAATAATGGGCATCCTATTCAATTTGAATATAACATTTTTTATCCCTATTTTAATTTCACTTAAGATTGAGATTTACATAATTCATTATTTTTAATTAATTTTCAAAAAGATATAAAATTTATTTCAACTTTATAGGTGATTATGGAATGTCTTGTATCACATTGTAAAACTGAATATTTTTGTGTTTTATAATTTTTAAATTAGACTAGGTTTATTATTATTATTATTTTATTTTATATTACAAAATGCAAAAAGTGTGTGTGTGTGTGTGTGTGTGTATATTCCAAATTTTATAATTCAGAGTTTCTTTAATTTGTAAATGATGATAAGTGTTGCTTGTATCACATTAAAGTTCTGTAAAACTGAATATTTTTGTGTTTTATAATTTTTAAATTATACTAGATTTCATTATTATTATTATTATTATTATTACTACAAAATGCTATATATATATTCCAAATATATATATATATATATATATATATATATATATATATATATATTCCAAATTTTATAATTCAGAGTTTCTTAAATTTGTAAATTATGTATCATCAGTAACAAACATTATTATTGTTTAATCAAAACATTGAATACCATTTTGATGGATACGTTCATATACATATGATATCTATATATATTGATATAAAAATTTTAAATAAAATACATAACCATATGTGTGTATATATATATATATTCCAAATTTTATAATTTAGAGTTTCTTAAATTTGTAAATTATGTATCATCAGTAACAAACGTTATTATTATTTAATCAAAACATTGAATACCATTTTGATGGATACGGTCACATACATATGATATCTATATATATTGATATAAAATTTTAAATAAAATACATAACCAAATAGTACACGGGGACTTCACTTGGTGAACCTCTCACATAGCACGTGTGATCGTGGGATATTAAAGAATACCCTTAATTTCGAGAGATATTGACCCAAACTCTTTTTGTTGAAACCCCCTCCCAATACTTAAAACCTCCTCCCCACCCCTTTTTATACCTCAATCTTTATAAACCACCCTACCCACCCCCACCTTAAACCCCTCATCCCCCCAATACCTGCAATATATTGGTTCGATTTTTTATAATTTTAAAAACCACAATATGAACTAACGTGATAGGATATTGGTCAATAAGTGAAGCCCCGGTGAAATAGTATAAGTTTTATAAAACTCCAAAAATTCAACATAAGTATATATATATTATATAATAAAAAACTCTATTAAAAACAACAAACGCCCCACGAAGAAAGAATATGTGGTGAATTCATTGAGTAAAATGTTGAAAAGTGAATGTAATTCGGGTATAGTTGAATTATTTCATTAAAGATAATGCACAGAAACATGCCACAATATCATTTTGCAGCTAAGAAATAACTGAATGTGTTAGCCAACGATAAAGATACGCGCCAGGTTATGAACATATCTTATCTTACGAGGAGTAGTAAAGAAATGTGGAGTTGTTACGAAATTCACCAAGGGACTTACTCGATGTAAATATGCAAATAATAACACAATCATCTTATCTTCTACCGCATTTTTCTAATCTTAATTTTTATACAGGTTTTGCTATATGTTTGCAGAATTACTAATGTTCTATTTTATATGAACGTAGGTGTCTAATGAAGATTCCTAACTTTGAAGCTCTGGATCTTGGAAAGGATCAATCGAATTAAAGTTGGAAGTTTAATGGAGATTATAAAAAAAATATTAAGAATTATTGAGAACCTACGGAGAAAGGCGCCTTTGTAAATTTCAAAAATGGGTGCCGAGATTCTTCACCAACACTTCGGACCGATGCACAACACAAGACTCTAAAGGTAGAGGATTATTTATAATTCCAAACTGCGATAACATACTGTAAGGAGAAATTGGAAATCTGCTCGTTTTCCTTGTGGACCTCGGGAACAGTGGCATCAAGCTCATGATGAGATGGACAGAGATGGATTTTGTTGAAATATGAAATGGGGAAGGAAGTTGAAAAGAGTCCATTGTCTCCCTTCTGAATCACTTCACGAATGCACATCCACCACCCTAGAATCTTAACGCTGATTCCTTTTATCTTTTAATGGAACCGCTCTGGATTTGGGCCAAAATTTGGCTCCCGTGCTTTATGGTGTAGCCGGATTCGATCTTGAATTTGCAGGAACTGGTCAGATTAATAATAAAGTCGCTGTGTGGGCTGAGCGTATATGTGTCCCAATGAGTTGGCAAGAGCCCTCGAGGAAACCCAAACGCCTCCAGTACTTCGTAGGCCGAGGGCTATCAGCAAACACCAGCAAACGTCTTTATGCCAAACGGCTATCAATGGTGAAAGAGAAGCCACAATGATAGTTGCAGAATTCGCTTAATGAATGAACTCTTCAACAGATACAGACTAACATAAAACCATTAATATTCTCCTATTTTCTCGGCCAAGAAAGAAGCGAGATTGGTGCAGTGGTCGCCTATTTGCTCAGCTTAAGATAAGCCTCGCACCTAAATTCCTGTTTCATATGGGGAGCATATATCTGGGTTTAAACTCAGTGGCAACCTTCTCATGAGCAGAACTGGAAGAAGAGATAGGCGCCAGAAGGACGATTCTCACTACTTTGTCGATCATGAGGTGAGCTAGTTGGTTTTCAAATTAAATCAAGTAGCTTGCCATTCAACACGTTTCAAGCTTGGCATGGAAAATGCGCTTCAAAACTACCTTAGAGTTGACAGCAAATCCCTAATATTGAGTTATTGAATGTTCAGTTATTAAATTCAACTAAGTTGTTAGCCGTCTGCATGGATACTAATTAAAAAATGGAACGTAGAGGGTCTCAAGACAAAGTCATGGCGATGGTTCCATGATTTGTTGAATTATTGATGGGCTGCAGTCAAAGATCATGTCAATCACCCAAAACCTTATATGAGCGCAATTTCCTCTATTAGGTGGAAGAAGCAAGCATATATCTTACAGAGGCGCTATCATCCTGAACCGGTTCATATCGGCTCAATGCAATTGTTTTTGCAGGTATTCAGTTCCCCTAAAAAGCAAGCATATATCTTACAGAGGCGCTATCATCTTGAATCGGTTCAGATCAGCTCAATGCAATTGTTTTTGCCGGTATGCAGTTGGCCTAGACAACAGTTGGCCTGGGCGGATTGTTTTGGAATCAGGCGGTATGAACAGATCAAAAATGGGCTGAAGGAATAGGCTAGATCGAAAGATGGGCTGAAAGGCTCTGCCGTTTACAGATTCAGTACAATAGACTGTTTGCAAGGCTGTTTGTGTTTGAGTTTGCAGGTTGAGTAGCAAGGGATGAAGAGTGAGTTTGTGTTTTTTTAAATTTTATTTTATATATATCAATGTCTCACATTTATAATTGCAAGTTTTATTAATTTAATAATATATATTTATTACTAACCTATTAAAATTAAAACAAAAAGACTAACAAAGAAACATTACTTGATTTAATATTTCTATGTATAAATGTTCAATATTATTAGGTTTTTTTTAATTAATTTATAAAAACTAGAAAACTGAAATGAGGGGATTAATTAAGAAAAATATTTTTTTAAGATGTCTTCTTTAAATTTATTTTAAAATATTCCTAAATAGAAACTAAATGATAAAAATTAAACTTATTTATTTTAAAATAAAAACAAAACAAACAAAAACATATAAAAGTAAAACAAAAACTATATAGATTTATTCTATTTTTTGATTTGTTTATTAATTAATTTATTTTATTTTCTAATTGTTTATAGATTTAGAAAAAAAAACTTAATTCCTCATGCATTTTTATTCTTAGTATGAAAAAAACTTATTAAATGAAAAATGTAAATGGAAAGAGACCAAAGATTTCATAAATTTAAAATATCAAAATTTTTTAATTCCTAACAAAATAAAAAACACTAGTAATTAAGATTATTAAAAATTAATAGATGGAAATATTAAAGTAAATTAAAGCAAAGCATTTTATATTCTAATTTTTAAAACAAAAACTAAAACCTGCCTCCTTTACTCTAATTAGAATTAAAGATTATTTACATAAAATGAAATTTCGAGTGTAACCATCTATTTAAAAGAAGTAAACCGAGTTTATCTTTTAATTCTGAAAAACTAAATATAAAATATAAAATAATATGAAAAATTAAATATTGAAAATGTGAATTAATAAAATAAAAGCGAAAAAAAAAACTTATCTAACTTAACACTTACTTGGAACCGATGTTTGATGCAGCTCTCATTTGCATGATGATCACCTGAGATCCCTTCTTCATCCTTCTCGATTTTCTTCTCACATAATTGCTCCTCATATGATGGGCATAATTCTTCAAATGTCAATTCTTAATTGTTGGAATTAGGAGTACTTACATCTTTGACTGCTATCAAGATCTCCTCTTCTTGAGAAGAGGAGATCCCGGCTTTTGCCAGGATCTGAGTGAGCTACTCTAGGATTAAGCTCAACATTCTACTGAAATCAAATCAAATGCTTAAAAAGAAAAATGAAAACGAGTACATGACAAATGTAGAAAAAAAAACAGTACAAAATGAGTTAGTAAAAAAACAGAAAAATAAAAAGTGCACCAAAAATCTGTATAAAACAAAAATAAACATATAAAATTAAAACAAGTTAGTATGAAATAAAGGCGCTAAAAAACGAAAGCAGTCCAAACTTTAAACTACAAAACTGTAAATGAAAAATGAAAACTTGCATTTGCAGAAAAAGAAAAAACTTGCAGGAAAATAAACACTTTACAGAAAACAATCAAGGCTTTGGGGCAACCCACTAAAGTGGATGCTTCTGGCTGTTACACCACAGAAATTTCGTGGTGAAGTCGCCTTTGTGTCTTAAAGTTTCCCCTCCCCCTTTCTATCTAATAAAAACAGACTATCTACCCATCTAAACTCTGATCCCTTTTAGCACCTCCCAACGATGCCAAAATGTTGGGTAAGAACATTGATCAAATTATAATAAATTCCAACGATTTAATTGTCAACCCGGAGAGAGCGTAAAATTGTGAGGTACAGACAAAATATATGCAGGGGAAGAGTGTCGTTGAACTTAATCTACAACTAAAATTAAAAATACATGACTGAAATTAAATTAAACTTGCAAAAGCAGGAAACGACATAAAAATAAACTTAATCTAGAAAAGCAGGAAATTACAGGAAATAAATCTAATCTAAAACAGCATAAGAGTGCATGAAATAAACTGGTATAAAGCAATTAATAATAACTGTTGAGCTCACAATAAACCTATACTATCAATTCATAAGCAAAACATAATTGGAAATCTACACTAACAACTCATAAAGAAAGAAATTGTTGGAAATATGATATTAATATAAAAGATTCAAAGGAGGTGCAATAAGCATCATCTCCATTACATAATACTCAGCATCTATTCTATAACTAACTTTGAAAGAGATCTAGACTATCTTCTACTTCCAAACCACTAGAGATGCCTCTAACCAAAATGAGGAAAGAGCCCTCCTATTTATACATAAATCCAAGATAACTGATCATAATTACAGATCCACTATTCTCTCAACCTATCCCTTAAAATTCTCAACAAATAGACAACTCATCCTTCTAAATCCTCAACAAATCTACAACTCATCCCTTTAAATCCTCAAACAAATATTGGATGAGATATTCTCTCCACATGTTCATGATCTTCTCCTTGAAGTTAACTCATATCAACAAGATGAAATTCGAATCTGAGGCTAGGTGGCCACTTTTGAGCTTGCTAAAGTCTTCAAATACACATGTACACATCACCAAACTCACCCAACTTTAAAGTATAATGAAAATATGTTATTTTTCTCAATAATTAACCATAAATTCACACAAAATACTCAAAAATAAATGATTTGAAAAATAGTAATATAAACTCATATTTATTATGAAAGTGGTGAATATTAATGGTTTTATGGAAGGATATAATGAAATAAGGTGATAAAAAGTATGTGAAATGATAAATAAAATGTGGTCTTTTTGCGGCTCAACATGGATCATGAGAAAGAATGTATGATGGCATTCAGTACAAGTGAAGCTACAACAAAATATCTTTGTTGAATTGGAGAAAGAACTCAAAGAAGTTAAATCTAAGATAGAGGTTTCATATTGTGAACCTGAATAGGGTCATTTGCTTGGAGAGGATGATGAAGCAGAAAAAGAGAGACCAATTGAGAGTCTCATGAATTTTGTAAAGAGTACAGATCTATTTATGGAGAAGGTGACTGTGAAGTCAAATATGACCAAGAGGTCTTGTGTTTTTGAGACTAATGATTTGTTTGTGATTGCAGGTTTTGTTGCAAGTAATGGACAGTCCTTTGAAATTGTCTTAAAATTTGATAAATTCAAATATTATGAAGATAGTCTCTCAAAAGAAGATAGGTCTGAAGTATTGCAGCAAAAGGGACTCATTGATGAGTTGCTTGATGGAGGAACACAATCAATTGAAGATGATCTAAGGATGAAGGCAGAAGAAGAAATATGCAAAGACATTTTTACAAGGCATGATCAGAATTGTATTTTGATGAAGGAAGAAGTTGAATAGTCACCTTGGACTGTCATGAAGTCTGAATAAGAAGAAGATGTGATTTTCAAAAGAATGATAGTGGAACATGATTAAAGGATACCATATGAATATGGTATGCAACCTGTAGCTCAAACTGTTAGAGAAATAGGTGGTGGTGATAGATTAATGTTGTGTTCAGACCAACACAATAAGGGGATTTCATAATAAATATAAACAAGGACTTCAAAGTCTCATGTTTTTAAATCTAATGGTTTGTGTATGGGTGCAGGTATTGAAGAAAAATTACATTATATGTTTATGCGGGATGATAAGGAAATGAAGCATAAGATGGATGCTTTGGAGAAGAAAGGAAAAAGAAGAATTGGACCATTGACAGAAGAATATGTTCAATGTTTTGAAGCAGAACATAAAGTCATCTTGGAAAAAGATAGTACATATGGGGGACTAGTTGAAAGTCTCGTGAACTTTTGGGAGAGTTCATATCAGCAAAAGAATGTGTCGATGAGTGATGAAAATTTCAATATTTTTTGAATTAATGAATTGTGTATATTTGCAGGGGTAACATTTGATAAAACTTGTGGGGTTGTCCCAGAGGTAAAGGAAGAAGAGAAGTATCCATGTACTCTTGACATGGATCAAAGCCACAAAATTGTTTTAGAATTGAAGGATGAGATGACATGGTCTCATGAAGGTAAACCAGAAAGAACACTTGCCTATGTGGATAAATGTGTTGCTGACAGAGAGGGGAAATTTGTCATGAGACAAGAAGAGACTATATTGTCTCAAAGGGGTGATTAGTACCTGAATGAATTTGTTGTTGCAGGATTGACTACTAAAGACATAGAAGAATTTTCTAACTTCAGACAATATGATGATGAATTAAATATGTTAGAAGATTGGTTGAATAATCCAAGGATTGATAAATATGACTGTTTAATGATTGATTGCAGAATTGAAAAGGAGCAGATAGAAGGACAAAACACTGAATTATTTTATAATTTAGTGGACAGCAGCAGAAAATCAAGAGGACAGCAACATTTTCACAAAAAGAAGATGCAGGTGTACCAGCCAAAGGATAGATTGGACATGGAGATTAAAGAATTAAGGTTGTTGATGGTGAATATGTCACAAAGAAGGAATGAGGAAAGAATGAGTATTTTCTTCATCATAGCAAAGAAGCAAAGCAACAGAGGAAGATAGATGACAAAAAAAAATTCCAGAAGCAAGGTTAGTGGAGCATTGCAACAGAAAATTTGGAAACCAGGAGAACTGGAGATGACAAAGACAGAGCAACATGATGAGATGGATGATCAATTACAAAATAGGGTTTGGAATCCAGGTATATTGAAGATGGAATTATATGACCTGAAGATCATATTTCTTTCTTCCTGGGGAGTCTAATGCAGGAGCATCCTGCTCTCCATTTCAAATTCCAAATGTTGAATGTTTGATTAGGCCTAGAAGGGGTCTTAAGTTGTGAACTAATGGTCTTCGAACCATTAATTTGTAAATAAACCTATGTCTTATTTAGATAGATGGTTAGTCACTAAGTGGATGATAAGTCAAATGATGAATCATGTACCAAATCCCTCAATTAGGGAAGCGAGTCATAGGGTAAGATTTAAGGTTTGTTGTAATCAGAATTTGTTAGCAGATTATGTGGATCTGAACCAGAATGGTTCATGAATAAATTATGTATAAATGTAAGCCTGTGAGGCATAGATAGTAGATAGATAGGTAGATAGAAGACAGAGTTAGACAAACAGGGAGGTCTGTAATACCTGTGGAAGGGAAAGAACGTGGCCTAATAATGTAAATCTAGCCATTAAGAAGCGGGTCGTGATTGTACCAAACTAAGGAAATCAAGATACAGACTCTAAATAAATGTGAATGTACAATTTCATTATGTGATGAAGAAAATCTTGTTTCTTCTAAATGTTTCATCTCTGTTTGAATGTGTGGAATCATGAATTAAATGGTTGTTTAGTTTCCTTAACAGATTGACAAATCTGTGTATGAGTTCAGTATTTCTGAGAGAGAGATCGATTGATCGAGTCTCTGATCAATTGCAAGGGAGAATTTGATGAATAATCCACTTTGGATTTCATGAATTACTAATGCGTATGAAAAATCATTGAATATTTCATTAATGGAGCGCGCATACAGAATCAACCTTATTGCAAGTCAAGGAGCAAAATCGATTGAAGTGAAGAGTTAAGGAGAAGGACTTAAGCCTGTGCATGGTTTGGTCGATGCAGAAGAAAAACAGATCAACGGTTCGAAAATTAGATCCACAAAAGAATTCAAATATAACGGTGAGAAATTAGATCCGAAAAGAAAATAGATCAACCATCCAAATCTGTCTCACAGAAGATCGACGGTGCGGACAAAAAGTTGCGGAAGTTGAAAATTTAAAAAGAATGAAAAGTTGCATCCTGCATCCCGCATCCCGCATGCAGGATAGGTTGTTGCAAGCTCGTAGTTGTGGGAGGATTGGTTTGGGAATTGAAATCCTGCATCCTGCATCCCGCAAGTTGCAGGAACTCTATTGCGGAAAGGAGAATGCGGAAATGCATAAACAAAATTGCGGGATCCTAAGGTGCGGAAACTTAGTTGCGGGGAAGGAGCTTACGAAAACTGAATTACGGGATTTGAACTTGCGGAGGCAGTGATGCGGGGAGGACTTATCAGACAGCTAAGTTTAGAGGTTCTACTAAACTAGAACCTAACTAATCCTGGGAGGGTCGATATGAATTGGTTTAGTGGTTCAATTGGGTAGTTTGAATACAGTACTCTGGTTCACATTAGCATCAATATTTTTCATCCATTTTCTTCCCTAGGGATTTTTATTAACTTCGATCCATGAGAATGTTTACATCTTCTCCATTTGCGATAAATTTAGTGACTAATTATATTAGCTTGGAATCAATGGTAATCATATTTTCCATCCATATATTTCCATTGTGCACTTGCGTTAACAAAAGTCTTGCACAAACCTTTACCAAGGGAGTTTTTCTGAAAAAGAAGAATTCCAACATATTTAATATCCCTGTTTTTAACAACCCTTTTGCCTAGGTTTGGAATTCCATAACAATAGGTTCCTTGGGATATGAACTAACCCTTTTGTTTAGGTATGTATCCTAAGTTAGACTTGGAAATATTTCTTTGTCTGTAAGATTGTAATTTTCACAGGTAAATTTGTGCAGTTGTCCATATCGCCCTTCTTCCACAATCACTCCTTCAGTACCCTTCCTCAGTGGAACCTTTGGGTATTCAAAGTTAGGGATACTTACGAGTGGTGCATCCACCCTTGTAGAGGGAATATAATAATTAATATCTTCAATGAAGTTTGAGGAAGATGAACAAGAGGTTAGGATGGGTTTTCCCACCATTTATACAAATGGATTATTTCTTTAGCATTGTCTTTCGGGGGCCATGGATTTGAGCTTCAGTTTATTCTTCACTAGATCTATCAGTAATCACGGATGAGATTTTGACTATGAAATTTACTCCTTATAAGGATCTATCCACCTTGTGTATTATAAATTCATTCCATACTTTGCAGATTTTCCCTAGATTTGGTCCATCTTCAGAATTGGAAAGTTTTGAAAAAGATGAAGTGGTTCGGGCTCAGTTAATCATTTACTGTCATTTAATGCTTCTAATACCCAATATTAATTATCACTACTCACACCACTTTAATGAATTGTGAATTCATCCCTTTCTGTCATAGTATCCTTGACCGCACATAATTTACTATGATTGGTTCGTTTGTTTAGGGATCAATATGGAGAAGGATTGGAGATTGATTGATCGTTCGGACTTCTTATTGTCTTGGAAGAGTTGATTATTTCAGGGTTATCACTTTTTTTTTCCAAATCGTGTACTTATTTTGAATTTAATCATTACTCTTAAAAAGGATTGTCAGGCCATCCTTGCTTATGTTCTTTCTCCAAAAAAATTGAGATTTATAGCTTCCAGATTTATGGCCAATCTTGTTGCACTTGTAGCAGATTGAGATTTTACAAGTCTTCCCGATATGTCCAGTTCTTGCACACTTACAACATGATGTAGTTTCTTATTTTCCTTTTTGTCTTTTGATTCACACTTCTCTTATCTAAGTGCCACCCTTATATCCTATACCAAACCTGTTGGGAAACAAACATTGCTTTCTTAATATCTTATTTAATATTTTCGTACTTTTGGAAATATTGTCATTCGTTTTAAGTTGTATTTGAAAATTTTCAATTTCTTGCTCCTTTTCTTTCAAACAAATATTTTGTTTGTCAAGCAATTTTTTGTATTCGAGGTTCCTTTATTTAAGCATGATGATCTTGAGTTGTTCTGCTTGAACTTTACTTTGATGTGCATTAATCATTCTGCAGGTTTCATCACTTTGCGCTTGAATTTTTTGGGGTTGGTATTTTAGTGACTGGATTTCTTCACTTGAATTAGATACACAATTTCTTTTCTCTTGCTCAGTATCTTCCAACTTCTTTCTTAAAATCATGATTTCCTTGTATAGTTTCTGATTTTCTGTTGTTGCTTTCTCCAATTTTCCTTCTAGTACATTGATTTTAAGTTTCTTAAATTTTCAATGTTTATCTATTTCTTGTAATTGTTTGGTAAAGTATGTTGTCGATGTATTTGATTCTTCTTCCGTTATTTTTAGTGTCTCTGTGGCATTTGTCGCAACTCTTTTTACATGTTCTATGGTATTCCTTTGGGTGCGGTAATGACCCTTGCTTATGTGATGGAAGGATTCTATTCATTGCCATTTTCTTGTATCCATTATGCTTCCTTCATGTCCATAACTACACAGAATCTATATTCGAAATGTTAGTCTGTTACTGAAGACACTCGCTATGATACTAATTGTTGGAAAAAAATTATTATTGAGAGGGGGGGTTGAATCAATAACAATGCATATATTTATTTATGACATATTTTTACCAAATTAAAATTCTCTTTAGAAGCATAACAAAATACAACAACACACATATATCTGAAAATAATTGTATATATATAAATATAAGCTTAATAATAATTACATCAGTGGGAGAATGTAGTCTCCAAACATGATCACCCACTCATTTCAGGTTTAGCCTGGTCCTAAGTACAATATACAGGTTGCTAGCACCAACCTACAACAACTTCAATCTGTATGAGCACCAACTCAAAAACTTTAGGCAACGACCTGAACAAATCCCTATCTAACTACGCAAAATATGACTTGTGACTTCAAGCTTTGGCTTGTCGATAACTGTGTCCTCCAGTTGTGGAAGCACCAACTTTTTTTTTATGTTCTTTAGCACCAACTAGAAGGAGGCTTTGACCCCCTAATTTTTATATGCTCCACCAAAAATATTTCTATAGTACCCTGATTATATTCTCCATCACTAATTGGAAGGAGGTTGCAACCCCATGTTCCTTACCTCGTTTGACTTCCCTGATATGAAGTAAGATTCTATTGAAATACTGCAAATCTAGGATTACCTTGTATTTGTGAATATATTCTTAATCCACAATTGCTACAACTTATTTGATCTGCATCTACAACTAAGTATACCTATGTCTGCATCTCACCAAGAAGTTGCTAAGAACATGATGTGTGATAAGACTGAGATCTATGTCTTTTCTGTGTATCTTTTATCTGCATCTTTTTTGTGAATCTCTGTTCTACGTCTGAAAATAGTTTCTAGCTCAGATATATCTGCTTATTCTATGGTCTGTGTCTTTCACTGAGCAATAATATTGCACAGAAAAAAAAAATGCATGTATCCTTTACATATATCACACTTATTCACTGATCATATTTGACTTATTTGCACATTGCGGCTCCACTGCATAAAGATAATCACTGCGTTCAATGAGCCATTGATACCCCAAATAAATTCTCAAGCTTGTTCAAACAATTATCTACCAATATTCATTCTTCACAAGATTACTTCACCACAACCATCTCTTACCTATTTATATTCTTCTTGTCTCAAGACACGTATGCACTTAGTGAAGTTTCTTATTCTTAGGTGATGCCCCATAAGTTTGTGTTCTCCACAAGTTAGGATCTATGTCAGCATGTTGATGACCATGATTCATATTTTTGTGGTGTATGGCACACATATGCCAATGTCCTTGTGGGACTTTCACACCAAGGTTCAAAAGCTTATGTTTGTCTTTACAAATCTTTGTATCGCATAACTTTCTCCTTGTGGTATTTTTACACACATGTTTGTTTCTTTCATTCATAAGTCTCACACATGGTATCTGCACATATCTATTATTTTTAATGTGCTTCATTTATGCAGTATTGAATGCGTATTTGCGACCAACATCCACACATAGCGTGTTCATGTTTTTTATGTGTGCATTATTGTTGTTTGCATATTGTCATTTACATACATATTTATAAAATTTACTATTTGCACACACATTTATATACAAAGATCAACCATATAGAAGATAAACATACTTTATCATTTCTTTGCATTATGACATATGATAATACATTTTACATCTTTGACATCAATGACAATACATTGTTCAACATTTTTATTATTTATTCATGTTAATTTTGGTTACATATGATTTAGATAGATACAAAAGATGCATAAGGAGATGGAAGAAGGAGAAATTCCCCTTTAAGATATGCAAACCAACGTAGAAATATAATTTTTATCATTGAGGGTTATGCATTTCATCTTCATTTCCATTCAAATTTCCCTCGGATTCACTAAAAATCAAACTCATGTTTTAGTTATTGTTATTTTGGTGGTATTTTTTAGAACACTTATTAATTTTTTGGTGGAGGCTCCATCTAAAGTAATTATTACAATAATGGAACTATCATTTGGATGGACATTTGATGAAACTAAGTGCTATGGAAAGAAATATTTATTAGGGACTTTCATCCCACACATGCATTCAAATGATATCAAGTATGTTATGAGTATTATGTGATGTATTATAATGACCCAAAACCTTAATCTTCATTGTATATACTGATGACATGAAATTTGGGCTAAATTGTTCAGGATGCGATCCATGAGGCCATGAACAATATGTAATTTCAATTCGCATAGAGCTTACTATTGAAATTGGTTTTTTAATTAATGTCAAAGAGATACTTGAACTTGGTGATGGCATTGAAGTCTTAAATATAGTTTGAAGAAGTATATAAACAATATTTTCACAATGCCAGTTTGAAGAAGTATATAGAAAACATGTGTGAAAGTCCCACCAAGTCATGGAACACTTGCGCGCAAAACCCACCAAGTCATGGAACTCATGTGTGCAAAACCCACCAAGTCATGGATCTCATGTGCGCAAAATCCACAAATGGCCGAATTATCGTAAATATACAAAGATGGATGCCGATGAAAGAAAAAGAAGGGTTGTAAGTATGACTGAAGAAAAAGGAAGAAGGGTTATCACCGACTTAAAGAAACCACAACTTATGGACACATCAATTGAGCGAGATTAGTATTAATAAGAGAAAGATTGATGTGTATTAATATAAGCTTGAATGCATAAATAGAGTATTATACTAAAATTGAAAGATTCGAAAAACAAATGAAATGGTCAAGTGAATCAATGGAAGTATGATTTGAGGAAGTGTGCAAGAAAATAGGACGTGCTAAAATACAAGGAGTAGTTGCATACTTGCACATATATACAAGGATTTGTCGCACATATATACATATATAAGGAGAATTTGCAAGGGAATCCAGAGGTACATTTGAATAAGAAGAATATGTACAAAAGAATACAAGGAGTGGTTGCATAGAGAGACTCAAAAGTGTGAAGTGTGAAGATTGGTTCCTTCCATAGGTTGGTGCATCGAATTTTAGGTAGGCTCCTCACTGTGCAAGCTGTTGATTTCTTTGTCATAATAGAATTGGTGTCCTCACAAATTGGTGTCTATAAAATAGCAAGTTGGTGTTTGCAAGGAATTGATGTTTCTATCTATTTGGTGTCAGTAAAATTAGTGAGTTGGTACTCACACTAATTTTGGAGATTGGTGTCTCCCAATTTGTAATAAGAATATTATATATATTGTGCAGTGTTATTTGTATTAGAATTTACTTATTATACATGATATGCTTGTTAATGAAATATTGCATGGTATAATAATTATTTGAAAAAGAAAATTGTGCATGATATTGATTCACCCTGCCTCTAAGTATCACTTGGGGTTCAACAATTGGTATCATAGCAGGTTCTTTCAAAGACAATATAACCACCGGAAGGAAGATAATAGTGCAATCTAGATTTCTGCACAAATATGGACAGATGGGAAGGTATATGAACCAATAGAGTACAATGTTCTAATAGGTAGAATTATTCCTTTCGTAGTATGAATATGGAGGTATTCATACAGTCACTTGGAACTGATATGTGTCTGATATTTGTAAAAGGTTATAAAGTTTGAGACACACCTCCAACTGATGCTTCTGATAAAAATATGTATGAATGCAATTCAAAAGCCAAAAATGCAATTCTAAGTTTCTTAATAGACTCAAAATTCACAAAGGTCATGCAGTGTAGCTTGACAAAAGAAATATGGGACAAACTTCCCAGTATTTATAAAGGATATGACACTGTGAAAAAGGAAAAGATACAAAATTATAGAGGTTAGTTCAAGAGCCTAAATATTAAGGAATGTGAGAACATTTCATCCTAATTTCTTTGATTGTATGATGTAGTAAATACTCTTAAAGGTCTCGGGGAAACAGTTCCCGAAGAATCAATTGTAGAAAAAGTGCTAAGATCTCTACCTATGACATTTGACTCTAAGGTATCAGTCCTGGAAGATAGAAAGGATCTTGACAATTTAACAATGGATAATATTCATGGTATTATCACTACCTATGAAATGAAAACTAAGAAGGATAATCCTTCGAGAAGAGAAGCAACATTAAATGCCTCCAAGAAGACAAAAGGATGCAAGCAATATTCAAACAATAATTCTTCTAACGAATTTGATATTGAAGAAGAAAAATTTGTGAAGAAACTTCAGAAGAGGATGAAAAAGCTATTATCAAACAAGAAGAATTTTGAGAGCCATAGCAACAAGGACAACTACAAGAAGAATTACCACAAAATGAATAAGAATTTAAGTGAAAGGATACCAAGACACCATCCAAAAGTGTGAAAAGGAATCACCTGATGATTTAATCATTGGTGATAAGTATGCGAGAGTGAAACTAGAAGTAAGAAATTGTTAAAAACATCCAATGAAGAAGTCCATGTTTCTCTATTATCACAAACAAAAGCTAGTAGTTTTGAGGAATACAGAACAAATAAACACTCAGAAAATTCCATGAAGGAAGAATTTAATCAGATTAAGAAGAATGAAACATGGGATCTTGTTCCAAGACCCAAAGATAAAAATTTCATTGGCACCAAGTGGGTTTTTAGAAAAAAATAAAATAAATTAAATGAATATGGGAAGGTAATAAAAAATAGAGCAAGACTTGTGTGCAAAGGATATGCACAAGTTGAAAGGATAGAGTTTGATGAGACTTTTTCTGATGTTTCCATAATAGAGGCAATCATAATGTTCTTGGTATACATGTGCTCCAAGGATATCAAAGTATACTAGATGGATGTAAAATAAACATTTTTAAATGGATATTTGAAAGAAGAAGTATACATAGAACAAACAAAAGGGGTTCAATTATCAGAAAGTAAAGAATATGTATGAAGATTAAAGAAAACCTTGTATGGACTAAATCAAGCTCCTAGAGCTTGGTACTCAAGGTTAGACAATTACCTTCGGCAATAAGGATTTTGAAGAGGAGGAGCTGACATTAATTTATATATAAAAATTGATCATGAAAACGTGATTATTGTTGAAGTTTATGTAGGTGTTATGTAGATGACATTATCTTTAGAAGTAATGATGATAACGTGAGTAAAAAGTTTGCAACATAAGTGAATAATGAGTTTCAAATGTGAATGTTATGATAACTGATATTCTTTTAGGATTAAAAATATCCCAACTCAAAGAGGGCATCTTTATTTCTTAGACCAAGTATGTAAAAGAAATGTTGAAGAATACAAACCAATATGTACTCCGATGATAATTGGTTGTGAGTTAAACGAATAAGATAAAGCTAAGGAAGTAGATCGAAAAACCTATAGCTCATGCTATAGTTAAATTAGCCTTCTAAACCTTGAATTATATTCTTTATTTGCATCCTAGGTGTTTAGACATGTGTTATTTCGCCACCTAGAGCACAACTTTACCCTCTTTTGAATTTTTATCCAATATAGTGCCGCCTTTCCTATTTTTATCTTGATTTTATGGGACAGAATACAGATTCTACAACATTCTACTTTACTACTGCGTTTTTGAGTTAAATCCTGCTTTTATATGCTTTTCTCCCTTTACCCCTTCTTTTTTTAGTTAAAGCGTGATTTAGGAAGCCCAGGTGTGCTAGGATGTCTTTGGAAAGTTTTGTTGTTGTTTTCTAAACTCCCCTCCATGGTTTTCTCCTAAAAATACAGCTCTTGTTTGATTTAGGGTCACTCATAAGGCAACTTGGCCTACCAAACCAATTCATGACCTTCTTGTATGTGTTGGATATTGATTTTGTGTAGTTGGGGAATTTTTTCCTATTCTAAGCTTGTCACTTGTGAGCCATTCAAATTGCCTTCAAGGGATTCGATTTTTATCTATGAATATGTATTATATATGTACTCTTATTAATGAATAATAATGCATGGAATATATTCCAATTGTTCTTCAGTTCTCTTGTGTTTATTCACATTAATTTATTATCTAGTTTTCCTTTAGTATCTGTGAGCATTATTCTTGTCTCAAGATCTTCTTGTTAAATTTCATAGGTCAATGATTGGAAGTATATTGTATGTAACGACTTCAAGACTAGACAATAAGCAAGTTGTAGGGATAGTTTCCAAGATTCAAGAAGCCCTTACGGAGACACATGTTCAAGTTGTTAAAAGAATCTTCATATATCTAAAAGGAACCTTGGATTTTGGGCTATGATATCCACGAAATGAAGACTTGAATCTGGTAGCATATACTAACGTATACTAGGAAAGAAGTAACGATTCTAGAAGAAGTACAAGTGGTTCCCAATTACTCCTATTAAAATGATTACTGTCTTTGCTAAGTAAAAACAATATTCAATGTCATTATCAACAATAGAGGCATAATACATTGCAGTAGTGGCATGTTGCACTCAAGTTCTCTTGATGAAGCAAACCTTGAAGGATATTCATGAGTAATTTGATCAACCTATACCTATCTTATATGACAATACAAGCACAATCAATTACATTTCCAATAATCATGTGATGCACTTGAAGACAAAACATATTACCATCAATGACTACAAGATAACAAGTTACTTAAAACACTGTCAAGTTAGACTACAATGACACCAGGGAGTAGATTGTTGATATATTTACAAAGCCTCTTCCAAGGGATTTATTTGAATATATCAGATAGAAATTAGGAATGATCCCCAATCCTCATTAAATTGTGCAAAGAAAAAGTAACCAACATGGAGGAGAAACAAGAGACAGGAATAAAAGCATAAATTCAGGGTGAGAACCTATGATTGCGTAGGGGGAGAATTCAGGATTATACATTCCCTTTCCATTGATGTCAAAGGCTGAGAGTAGCAAGTAAATATGAAAACATAATTTTCCAACACAAGAGTTCAATGAAGAACTAGTATTCAAAAGTAGCTCATCTTTGCATGGTGTTGACATCAATCCGAAAGGGGGAGTTTGTTGAAATTGGTTTTGCCATTGATGTCAAAGAGATACTTGAACTTGGTGATGGAATTGAATTCTTGAATTCATTTTGAAGAAGTATATAAACAATATGTGCACAATGCCAATTTGAAGAATTATATAGAAAACATGTGTGAAAGTCCCACCAAGTCATGGAACATTTGTGCGTAAAACCTATTAGTGTTTGAGAAAATATGAAGAAACTTGAACTTTAAAATTTTAATCTACAATTACAGTGCATATACATCTCATCAATAATCCAAATAGATAAATAAATAAAACCATAGAACACAAGATATACCCTCCGAAAACCCTCCATTGATTTGGAGGATAAAAAACCCAGCAAACAATCTTAGAGTATGATTGATAATTGGTAGAGAATGATTACTACACAATAGAATATTGCTTTCACTGAGAGCACCAGAGAGTGGAGATCAAATGAAAGATTGTATCCAACTTTCCAAGTGTATTACACTTTAATAACAAGTCAAATTAGGTTATACAAGGAGAATATAATGGTTGCATGCATTAGTAACTTGTTAACTCTGAGAACACTCTTTTCACTTCATAATTAACTCCCACACTGAATATATGCACCCTCCATTAATTCATCAAGTTTAAATACCTCTAACTGAGTTGTTAACTGATTGCACTGAACTAAACTGAATGGAACTGGGATGAACTGAATGTAACTGAACTTAATTGAATGTAACTGATCAGAACTGAATGTAACTGAACATAACTAAATGTAACTAATCAGAACTAAATGTAATTGAATAGGACCAAATGTAACTGATCAAAAATGAATGTAACTGAACAAAACTTAATGTAACTAAACATAATTGAATGTAACTGATCAGAACTAAATGTAACTGAACAGAACTAAATGTAATTGATCATAACTAAATGTAATTGAATAGAACTGAATGTAACTAAACAAAACTGATTGTAATTGAACAAAACTGAATGTAACTAGTGCTTCTCCATCAGTGTCATCTTCAACAACTGCTTGCATAAACTAGAAACAACCATATTAATAAGATTAATATGTTTGGAATGCGCCGAAACGTATATATTTGACATATTGAGATATATAATAAATTATTAATGCATAGTTTTAGATTGCATTGGGCATATCACCTTGGAAGTACATTACCTAACCTATTGTTCTCATGATGCTAAATTTCCAAATGGAAAGCTTATTGAGCGTTGCATATTTTCACTGCAATGAACTTCGACTTTTCAGGCTAAGAGATGGAGTCAAGAGTACAACTACACATTCATCTAAAAGTTTTTTATTACCACATTCATCTAAATTTAATTTAATAGTTGTATCACTATTTGAGTTAACCTAATAGTTAATATAATAGTTATCCAATATAATTGGGATTAGAGTTGAAGTTAAGTTAATAGTTATCCAATATAATTGTGATTAAAGTTGAAGTTAAGATAATAGTTGTATAATCATTGGAGTTAAGCTAATAGTTGTATCTAATAGTTAATTTAAAATGTAATATATTAGGAAGTGCAGTTCAAGTAAAAGTAATTATTGGAGTTGAAGTTAAGCTAATAGTTGTATCTTCAATGGAATTAATCTCATAGTTGTATCTAATAATTGAGTAGTTGAAGTTGAAGTTTAATTTTTCCAACTATAATGAATTGTACTTATAAGATGTTAACTAAGCTATTTTTTCTTTTTTTGAAATTGTTAATTATGAAATTTGGGTGATGCCCATAGAATCAATATGGGAAGTACACATGTCTCATTCTTGTCCATAGATGAAAAATCATAGATGGTAGTCCACCCCAAAATTCTAAGATATATATGCCTATCGGCCAAATAATCCTATCGACATAACTACGAGATGCGGGAGTTTATTACGAGTTCAAACGATTTTATTAAGAGTTCGACTCTTACATGAATGCACATTAGCAAGAATCCTAGGTTCCAAATGCAATTGGACTAAGCCTTAAGTAATTAGAGTTGAAGTTAAGCTAATAGTCATAGAATCACTGGAGTTAAGCTAATAGTTGTACCTAATAGTTAAGCTAATAGTTATCCAATATAACTGTGATTAGAGTTTAAGTTAACCTAAACATGTAATAAGCACTATATATTAGCTATATGCCCAACTACGAGATGCACAAGTTTATTAGGAGTTTAGAGGAGTTTATTAGGAACTCGAACGATTTTATTAGGAGTTCGACTCTTACATGACTGCACATTAGCTAGACTCCTAGATGCCAAATGCAATTGGACTCAGCCTTAAGTGATTAGAGTTGAAGTTAAACTAATAGTTGTAGAATCATTGGAGTTAAGCTAATAGTTGTATCTAATAGTTAAGCTAACTTAGTTATCCAATATAACTATGGTTAGAGTTTAAGTTAAGATCATAGTTCTATAATCATTGGAGTTAAAGAAACCCGAAGAAAAAGGATGAAGGGGTATCATCGACTTAAAGAAACCCAAATTGGTGGACACAACAATTGAGAAATATCAATATAAATAAGAGAAATATTGATGTGTATTAAGATAATATTGAATGGGAAAATGGATTAGTATACTAAAATTACAAGCTTCGAGGAACATATGAATTGCTCAGGGGAATTGATGCTAGTATGATTTGAGGAAGTGTGTAAGAAAATAGGACATGTTGAAATACAAGGAATTGTCACACATATATACATATATAAGAAGCATTTGCAAGGGCATCCCAAGGAGAATTTTAACAAGAAGCATAAATACAGAAGAATACAAGGAATGGTTGCGCAGAGAGAGTTAGAAGTGTGAAGTGCATTCAGCAGTTTGCGCAAAGAAGAGAAAGCAAAGAAGAAATCACAGAGTGGACTATGATCAAGGTATTAAACAACAAAGCTATATATGCATGATGTGCTCTTGAGGGTATAATGATGACAATACTAAACTTATGGAGACTTTAATAGGGCATGGTTGAGTTAATATTTTGAAGACTAAGATGAGAATGTGTTTTCAATGAATATTTATAACTCAATCCCACTTTGTCCTCAAAAACTACTCCATTGAAATACAAGACAACACAAAGAGTTGAATTTAGAGACATACATATATATATATATATATATATATTGAACATTAAACTGAGAAGTACATTGTTATTGGAAAGTGAAATTTCAATGAGGAGTATTGAAACCTATAATCCTTAATCCAATTGCTAAATTTTTTGTTAGAGAAGCATGCTTTCATAATATTGCATATGAATGAGCCTTTTCCGACCATTGACATTTAATTTCATTTGTATCTATGCTTTATGGAAAATATTGTACAGCCACTGCTTTGTTTCTGGAATGATATCTTTTTTATAGCTTATATGATTTTTTTTTTGGAAATGAAAGGCATGCAATTCAATTTCTTTTCTCGTCAGAAAAAAACCATTTGTGGATTTCAATGATATTGTTAAATTGGAGCTTGTTTTTCTCATCTTAGTTAACTTAGTTTTTTTAACTATTATGGATTCTTGAAGAGTGTTTGAATGTCCTGTGGTCATCTTACATTTAATAAATCTGATTTTTGTCAAGATATCTTAACTTGTGGTACACTCATAAGTCATGAGTGACTTGTTATGCATTGTACAATTGCGATTAATAAAGGATTAAGGAAAGAATATAAGAAGGGTAAGCGACCTCTGGATAGGCGGTCCACCTCGGATTATATCTAGAGTGGGCTCTGAGATGTCTCTACCCTTGCTGAGTCACAAGTTCCTGGTATATCTGACTTGCGGGTTGTTGGATATATCCCTCGGAAGTTGCTAGTTCCCTTGATTCAAAAAAAATAAAGGATTAAGGAAAGAATATTTAAGGTAAAACTTATAAAATTTATTTAAGCTTCTTATAAGAGTGCTAAAACCTAGATCTCTCTAGGGGATTGATTCGTGTGATAATTGTGAGATTCAAATTATTAGTCAATAAATTATCAATATGAGGGGTTCCATTCTCTCATACTAATATTCGTTTACTGGAAAGGTCCAAACCAAACATCCATAGTTTAAAAACATTAAATCGATATTTTTATATTCTAGGCACGACCATCCAATTCTTGAGGTATGATACGCACCTACTTGAAAACATTACAATTTTTCCATCTCATAATTGTTAAAGAAAAATTTAAAAAATGATGGAAAAGAAAGTTAAAATTATATTTTGGGGAGCATACATATCTCTGCCAAGTCTATGGATGCAAGGTGTGTTAAGTCGGTGTGATTTTATTAAAGCTATATATGATCCTTGGTAGTGGAGCATACAAGGGAGTCTTTAAAATATTGATAATCACATTATTCAACATTACTTTCATAATTATAATATGTAGAGAAATTAGGATTGAGAAATTTTAGAAAAAAAAATTCTTATTATTATTCAGTATTCTAAGCTTTGTGAGAAACCCCAACCATGGTAATCTCTGGAGCTTCATGCATCCCCAGCATTCAACGTCTGCAAAGAAGTCAAACAATCCACAACTCGCAATTCTTTTATCAGACGACATCCACTAACATTTAGTGCTCTTATTCGTGAGCCACCCCAACCATGGCATTCTCTGCAGCTTCTTGCAAACCCTAACATCCAACGTCTACAAAGAGGTCAAACGTTCCACTCTTGGAAGGAATTTTATCTCATGGGATCCACTAACATTTAGTGTTTCTAGCTTTGTGAGCTACCCCAACCCTGCTATTCTTTGCAGCTTCTCGCATGCCCTAACATTCAACATCTGCAAAGAATTTAAACGATCTAAACCTGGTATCCTTTGTATCTCATGGCATCCACTGACCTCTAGTGTTTGGAGCTTTGTGAGCTATCTCGACCCTGGTATTCTCTCGAGCTTCTTTCATCCCCTAACATGCAACATCTCCAAAGAAGTCAATTATTCCAAACCTGGCAGCCTTTCTTTCTCGCTGCATCCACTAACATCTAGTGTTTGGAGCTTTCTCAACGGCCCGAACCTTGCTATGATGTGCAACTTATGGCATCCCCTAACATCCAATGTCTCCAAAGAAGTCAAATGTTCCAAACATGGCAGCCTTTGTATCTCACGGCATCCAATGACATCTAATCTTTGGAGGTTTATGAGCTACCCCAATCCTGGTATGCTCTGCAGCTTCTCGCATCCCTTAACATCCAATGTCTCCAAAGAAGTCAAATGTTCCAAACATGGCAGCCTTTGTATCTCACGGCATCCAATGACATCTAATCTTTGGAGGTTTATGAGCTACCCCAATCCTGGTATGCTCTGCAGCTTCTCGCATCCCTTAACATCCAATGTCTCCAAAGAAGTCAAATGTTCCAAACATGGCAGCCTTTGTATCTCACGGCATCCAATGACATCTAATCTTTGGAGGTTTATGAGCTACCCCAATCCTGGTATGCTCTGCAGCTTCTCGCATCCCTTAACATCCAATGTCTCCAAAGAAGTCAAATGTTCCAAACATGGCAGCCTTTGTATCTCACGGCATCCAATGACATCTAATCTTTGGAGGTTTATGAGCTACCCCAATCCTGGTATGCTCTGCAGCTTCTCGCATCCCTTAACATCCAATGTCTCCAAAGAAGTCAAATGTTCCAAACATGGCAGCCTTTGTATCTCACGGCATCCAATGACATCTAATCTTTGGAGGTTTATGAGCTACCCCAATCCTGGTATGCTCTGCAGCTTCTCGCATCCCTTAACATCCAATGTCTCCAAAGAAGTCAAATGTTCCAAACATGGCAGCCTTTGTATCTCACGGCATCCAATGACATCTAATCTTTGGAGGTTTATGGGCTGCCCCAATCCTGGTATGCTATGCAGCTTCTCGCATCCCTTAACATCTAATGTCTCCAAAGAAGTCAAATGTTCCAAACTTGGCTGCGTTTGTCTCTGAAGGCATCCACTAACATGAAATGTTGGGAGCTTTCTGATTCTTGACACAGGCCGTGAAGAACCTCAGCAAATCAATATCTTATTATGTAGATGAGTGTTACATATAAAAGATATCAAAACCGTTATCTACAGTTAGATAACAATATTATTAACTAGAATTTACTAACTATTAACTAAAATATTATTTACAATGTAATCCCGAAGGATTATTCAACATTCCCCCCTTAATATAAAGGGACATCTGACATGCCAAGCTGCATTCTAAACTTTTCACGGCCCAATGCTTTAGTAAAGATATCTGCAATTTGATCTGAAGTAGGACATTGTGTCAGATGAATGGTTTTGGCCTCAACATGATGTCGAATCAAGTGATATTTGGTGTTGATATGTTTAGTTCGATCATGGAATTTTGGATTCTTGGCCAATTGAATTGTAGAAGTGTTGTCAACAAAGAGAGGCGTTGAAGTCATTTGTTTCTCATGCAAGTCTTCAAGTATTTTACGAAGCCAAATGATTTCTTTTGTGTCTTGAGCTGCTGCAACATATTCGGCTTCAATTGTAGAATCAACAGGAACATATTGCTTTCGTGATCTCCATGTGATAGTTGTTGATCCAAATTTCATCAAATAACCTGAAGTAGAGACCCCATGCTCTTTATCTCCATTAAAATCAGAATCTGAATAACTAGTGAGATTAAAGTCTAAAAATCTAGAATATTTGATGCCATAAAATTGAGTGCCTTTTAAATATTTGAGCACTTGCTTTGCTGCATTCCAATGACCTTCACAGGGATGATGCATAACCTGGAAAGTATTCCTACAACAAAAGTTATGTCAGGACGAGTAGTAGTAAGATAAATTAAACTTCCAACAAGCTGTCTATACTTTGTTGGATCTTCAAATGTGCTACTTTCATTTGAAGTAAGCTTTAGATTCTGCTCCATTGGTGTTGAAACAGGATTACAATCCTACATACCAAATTTGTTTAATAACTCCCCAACATATTTTTTCTGAGAAATGAAAATGTGCTTTGGTTTTTGATCTACTTCAATTCCTAAATAATAATGTAATTATCCCAAATCTGTCATATCAAAAATATTTTTCAACTCTCTTTTGACAGATACTATATAATCATCAATATTTCCTGTGATAAGCAAATCATCCACATAGACAACTAGATATACAACCAATCTTCCAACTTTTTTGACAAATAAAGTTGCATCATCTAGATTGAAGTGCTTATAATTCAATTTGAGAAGATGTTGAATTAACTTTTCATACCAAGCTCGAGGTGCTTGCTTCAAACCATATAAATATTTGACCAATTTGCATACCATATGTTCTTGACCTTTGATAGCAATGCCTTCACGCTTATCCATATACACATCTTCTTTTAAGTCTCCATTCAAAAAGGCGGTTTTAACATCCATATGATGTATCTTCCATCCTTTTTGTGTTGCTAATGAAAACAAAGTTCGAATGGTACCCCATTTAGCTGTAGGAGCAAATGTTTCAGTGTAAGCAAATGTTTCGGTGTAATCAACACCTTCTTTCTGTGGATACCCTTTTGCTACAAGTCTCGCTTTGTGTTTGTCAAGTGAGCCATCTGCTTTATACTTATTCTTATATATCCACTTGCATCTAATCAGTTTGGTTCCAATTGGAGGGTCCACCAACCTCCAAGTTCCATTTTTTATGAGAGCATCATACTCTCTTTGCATTGCAGTTTTCCATACATCATTATTTACTACTTCTTGAAAAGATGCAAGTTCATCAAACACATGAAAGTTTAATTCACAATCTAATGTTACAAAGTCATCATACCTTTTAGGAAATGTCTTAGTCTATATCGATCTACGAACTTGTTGTTGTGGTGTTTGCTCTATTTCTTCTTTAAGAGCAGGTTCTGCATTATCTATGATACTTAATTTATCCATTCCATTAATACTATCATCAACTGTCTCATCTTCTATTTCATCAACTTATGCATTAGAATCACCAACTTGTGCATTAGAAGGAAATTCCAAAACTTGACTTAGAACAGGAATCCCCCCTTCAAGATTTGGAAGTTCATTATCCATTTCATGATAGATTTTTTTAGAATGAAATCTATTAAGTTGGGAAAGTTTTTATCAATAGTGAGTGCATCTTTATCAAATTCAAGAAATATAACATCTCTAGAAACAATAAACTTCCTGTTATCTTCATGATACAACCTATAAGCTTTAGAAGTAATAGAATATCCCAAAAAATACACGTCTGACTTCTTGCTTCCAATTTATGTCTTTGTTGCTCAGGAATCAAAACATAACATGTGGAACCGAAAATTCTAAAATGCTTGACAGCTGGAAGATGATCATGCCACATTTCATAAGGTGTTTTGTTTTGTAGTGCAGCAGAAGGACATCTATTCTTAATGTAGACAGCACAAAGAACTGCCTCTCCCCAAAACATTAACTTGACATTTTTTAAAAACATCATTGATCTTACTATATTCAAGATTGTCCTATTCATACGTTCTGCCACACCATTTTGTGGTGGATTATAAGGATCGGTTGTTTGATTTTTAATACCATTCTCCTGCAAATATTTTTCAAAATCTTGAGATGTATATTCACCACCGTTATCAGTTCGAAGGGTTCCAATATTGAGTTGAGCTTCATTTTTAATCCATAAATGAAAATTTATGAATGTATCAAAAGCTTGAGATTTTGCTTTTAATCAATAAACCCAACACATCCTCATAAATTCATCAATGAAAGTCATGATATATTTGTTACCATTTGCTGATGGAATAGGCATGGGCCCACATAAATCTGAGTGAATAAGACCAAGCTTTCTTGAAGCTCGAAACATAGAATCATTAAAAGGTTATTTACTGTGCTTCCCTAAGATACAAGCATTACATGGGGAAAGTTGTCTTGGAATATTAGGAAGCCCTTGAACTTCTTTTTGTTTCATAATCCTGAGACTGTCATAATTAATATGAGCAAATCTAGCATGCCACAATAAGGAGGAAGATAAATTACTATTATGCTTAACCAAATTTGCAAAATTTTGTGAATTGGATGATGTAGCATTCAACTTTAAAAGTTTGTTATCTTCCACTCCATTCATTACAATCACATTAAAAGTTTGCCCCCTTTGTTCTAAAACCTTCTAATAGTTCCATGTTACAACTTAGAGGCCAAAATATCCTACATAGAGGCCATATGTGGTAGGATAAGGGTTTATTCATGGCCCTTGAGTTTCAAAGGTTGCATTTTAGGACTAATTCTAATGTTTCATCTCTCTATATTGGTTTAGGCCTCAATACTTACACATAGTTCTCAAAATACCATAATTGTTCCAGTATTCTCTATTGAAGGTGAATGATCTCCTTGAGAGTCAATTTTTGTTTGTCTAAGGCGTTGGTATTAGCTTTGGAAGTACAAAATATCCCTTTAGGGACTAAGTCCTAGTTTTCCTCCGTCCACCATGTTCAAGGCCTTGTGAACAATACCTTGTTCTCAAGAGTTCATAATGGTGTTCACATCACCATGTTGAGGTCAAACATCTCCTTGAAAATTCATGCATTTTAGCTCAAGGAATAATTCTTGGGAATATATTCCATTAATATGCATTTAATGGATCAGGATCAGGAATTGTCTACCAACCATGTCCAAGGCCCTAAGAGACATACTCTCGGCTAATTATATGCTAGACAGTTTTATGTGTGGTTGATCAAGGAATTGATCTTTAACGTAAATGCATATAACTTTACTTTATAGAATATGGCATAGCGTTCCTTCCTCAATCATGTTCAAATCATAGATACTCATAACTATTATACAAAATGCTCTAATTCCACCTGTATCCCCACTTGAAGGCGAGGATAATCTTGAGAGGTCTTAGGTAGTGGTTTGAGGTATTATTGATGGCCATGAGTACCTATAATATTTATTTCGAGTTATATCCTCACATTTCCTCCCAAAACCATGTCAAATTCCTTGAAATCCATACATACTACTCAAAATATTACAATGGATCCCTTAGCCCCACTCAAAATAAAACAATACCCTTGATAGGTGCTATGTTATTACATGAGTTGTTGCTCTAAGACTTAGATAATTAGAATCTTTCTTTATGACCTAAGTTATATGTTTTCTCCCCCAACATTGCTCTCATATCCAAAACCCATACATAATTTTAAACAACTTTTTAATGTCATCAATATCCCACTATTAGGTGAAGGGTATCTTTCAGAGGTCATGTGTGGTGGGTTGAGGTGTTGTTCTTGGCCCTCTAAGAATAAAAGTTTATTTTAGAGTGTAAAGCCAATAATTTATTTGTAAACCATGTTCACAATCCTGACACCTGTATCTATTATTCAAATCCTTCTAATGCAATTAATATCCACACTAAGAGGTGAAATATTCCCTCGATAGCTCGTGTGTGGTGATTCAAGCCATTGATATGGTCCTTGCATGTATAGAATGGGCCTTTATGTCCTAAGGCCTAAGTGTCATCCATTTACCATGTCAAAGGCATTGAGACCCATGTTTATTGCTTAGTTTTTCCTAATGGAATTGTTTTCTCAACTTATACATCAAGCCTGGATACTCTTAAATGGTCTTGTATATTCATTTGAAGTGTCTTTCTTGACCGTAGATTCCTAGATAGTTCCTTTAGGATCTAAAGTTCAAGTTTCCTCCCTTGTCCATGTCTAGGGCCCCAAGACCCATACCCAGTCCTTAAAACCTTGCAAATTCCACCCTATCCCTATTCTAAGGCCAAGGATCCCCTTGAGAAGTCATGCCTTGTGGTTGGAGGTGTCTACATCTCTATTAGCCTTGAATCCTTGAAAGCATCACTTCATGCCTAAGGCTTTATTTCCTCCCTTAACTATGTCTATGACTCTAGTCCCATTTGTTCTTATCAAAAGTTCATAATAGTATTGATATACACACACATATGCTAAGAATACCCTCACAAATCCATATATATTGGTCTGAGGTGCTTTTATTTCCATATATGTTTAGAAGATTCCTATAAGACTTAAGGTATAAGTTTCTTCCCCCAACCATGTCTAGGGCCTCGAGACCCTACATAATGGTCAAACCTTCCTAATGAAACTAATACCCTTCAAACAATTTGATGATTAATTATTACTATTAATAAAAAAATTAGTATCATTCAAACAATTAAATTTCAATTTAAAACACTTTTATTATCATCTTTATAATCTTAATAAATTAAAATTGATTATCTTTGATCATCTTTCAATAATAATGTTGTAAAAAGAATTTATTTATTTATTTGAAATGCCAATATTATAAAAAGTAAACAATTGAATCAATTATCTCTATATGTGTATGTGGGTGGGGGGGAGGGATAAATCATTGAAGTGGGTTATTTAGAAAATAATTACTAGTGAAATTTTTTTATGGTTGGTGTAAACTCTCATAATTAAAATTATTTGTAAGTGTACTATCACCACTTTAACACCATTTAATTTAAGTGGTGCTTATATCCCCATATTAAAACCATACAATATAAGTCGGGCTAACTTGTGGAGAGAAAGAAGGACTTAAGCTAGTGATTAAAACCTAATAGTGATACTAATTTCCATCAATAAATTTAATAAGCTCGACATAAAAAAATTCAATTGAATAATCAAATGTCAACTTAAACAAGTGAAATTAGTAACAAAGTTGCTATGCTTAGTACCGACCTCTTAACAAAAGTTTGAAAAAATTATAATACGCTCCTAAAGTTGTTTTTTTAGCCTAATAATGATACTGATTTCCATCAACAAATTTAATAAGCTCAACATAAAATAATTTAATTGAATAATCAAATGTGAATTTAAACAAGTGAAATTAGTAGCAAAGTTGTTATGCTTAGTACCGACGTCTTAACAAAAGTTTGAAAAAGTAACAATAACCTCCTAAAGTTGTTTATTAAGATAGATTATTTTGTATTATAAGGGGTTGGTTAGACAATGGTTAAATGATGTATGGGTTAGTCAAAAGTTGCTTAGTATGCCTCCTAAGAAAAGTTTGAAAAATAGTATATGCTTGTAAAGTTGTTTATAAAGATAGAATATTTTGTATAATAAGAGGTTGTTGGACAATGGTTAAAGAATGTATGGGTTAGTCACTTGGATATTAGTTGGTTAGTGGAATCAATCATGGATAATTATATTCCACTATAATCTATTATGTTTGACTATAATAAGACATCGTCAACCATAGTAGTTAGGGAGATAATGGATTAGTGGTCAAGCCATATTAGTAAGATGGTTGGTCAATGATTAGTGGGTTAGTGAGTTAGTAATTGATGGTTAGAAAGTGTGTTGATTAGTAGGTCAATGATAATGAGGTTAATAAATTAGTGTTTAGAGTTATTTTGAGTTAATAAGATAAGGTTAAACTTAATAAAAAAATCTAACTCTAACATATAGCCATGTAACAGATTGATATAGTTTACAATGGTAACCACAAAAATTAAATAATTGTCAAATAGAAGTGTGAAAATGTATAAATACCACATCCAAGTGACATTTTAATTTGGAATTAATTAAAATATATATACCTATCCAAATGACATTTTAATTTGGAATAAAAATTGATAAATATTAATTAAACCATTTAATTTAATTTTATGTATTTTATGAATTTTAATATTAAAAATTATTTATACATTATTTTTAAATAATCAAATTGTATTTTTATATACAAAATTATTATCAATAAATTCATTCAAAAAATATGTCTTTTTTATTAATTTAAATGTTTTATTTTGAATCATAAACATTTATAATTATTAATTACTTTAATTAATATACTTTTACTCATAATTTTCATTAAATTTAATTAAAATTACTATTATGCTATGAAAAGGTAAATCAATAAAATGGAGATTATGGCATCAACAAACTTGGCTTTTGTTTAGGCCACTTTATAGTTGCACTAAAAGTTAGGCCACTTTATAGCTGTACTAAAAAGTCCACAGTAGACTAGCCACATAGTAGAGTAAAAAGCAAAAAGTTAAAAGCTTGCACATGAAATTAGTCTTTTTTTAGATCAAATCACATATTAAATTATAATTATGTTAATTCTTAAGTTAAATATTAATATTATTTAAATTACAAATTAATTGAAAAATAAGATGTTTTTAAATATCTAGCCGCTTACATAATACTCACATAATAGTCTCCCTTTAGCAAGTATAATAATTTTTATTGCTACTTTATAATAAATTAATAATTAAAAATTGGTTATTTTTATTGTTTGTCAATATTAAAGTCTTAAGTATTTCTTTTTAAATTGTATTAAAAATAAATAATTAAATTGAATTAATCATGTGAATTTATTTGTTTAAATAATGTAAAATTAAGAAATTGAATTTGTTGAGATTGTTACAATGTAAAAACTCAAAAATTATTCTTGACCATTTATTTAAATGAAAAAAGTTATAAATAATTAATTCAAATTATAAATTACAAAATAATTATTTGTAAAATGGTTATGTTTATTGTAAAAATGATTATAAATAAATCCTACGTGTACATGTCCGCGTAACAAATAATTATTAGCACCACATTATGGTACTTGTCTACATGGCATTTCTCAGAAGTTCCAATAAACATTTACATCATATTAACATCAAAAAATATAAGGGATGCTAATACCACCACCTTAACACCACAAATTGTAAATGGTGCTAATACCACCACCTTAACACTCTTAACACCATAAACTATAAATACTAGTACTAAAAGATAGATTTTTTTTGTTGTGATATGAGATCTAGTGATCCTACCCTACTCAGTATGTATTCTACATAACCATCTTGAACTGCAATAAATTTCAAATTTTTCGTACCATGGAACATCTCAGGACTCTTTTGGAATGGAGTAAACAACTTAACCGACTATTTGCACCGATCGGACGACCTGGCTCGCGTGAGCGGTCACATCCTACGTTGCCGGCCGTCCGATCGATGCAAATGGTCGGGCCAAGCATCAGGGTTCATCGCTGAGGTTTGTAAAGTCAGCGGAGGAATCAACGTAATTCCGCGATATTGGGATAGTGTCTGTTCGTTCACGAAAAGTATAAAATAAAGACATGCAATTTCTCTCTTACGAATAAACAAAAGATTCGTCTGTCTCAGTAAACAACAGTTTAAAAATATGAAACTGAAGACGAAAGTTGGAAGGATTTTACAGATGACGATTTTTCCATCCAATCATCAACGTTGTTGGTCGTCCCATGCCAAAGCTGACGTGGTATTAATTTCTCAGGGATATTTCTTCCCGAGTCTCTCATTGATTGTCCGCCTCTACAAGGCGTTTGTAGAGGTGAAAAACGCTTATCAATCCATTAAAATGAAAACTCTTATGGATTCGGACGGTAGAAGATACTCACCCATTATACGCCTCCAGCTAGAAACAGCTTATTTCAGACACATGGATAGAATGGCCATCGTGATCTCGATTGCATATTCTCTCTATCCAACGGGCAAGGAGAAAAGTCAACTGTTGACTCTGCTTCTTGCCAGTTAGATGGAGGGAATCAGCAATCAAGATAAGCTTAGGCAAATAGAACGTCCTTCCAATGCTAAATAGCCTGCGAGCCGTATCGTCCTCATGCACAGCGCTTCAGCCTATGATCCATCTTTATCCATGACTGTCCACCTAAAGGCCAAACTTTGTAAAAGGTGTAAGCTAAACTCTCGACCATTTGTATCAGAAATCTGGTAAGTTTTCTAACCAAAATCTAACGGAAATTGTTCAAATGGTAGTTTTCAGTGATTATCCAGGTGCCCCAAGGGTAATCGAGGATCATGAATCCATTTCTGCAATAAAAATTGCAATTTCAACACTGAAAATCTCATTTCAACAACAAATCATGTTGTCAGACTCCGACCAAATAGTCTAGAGTTTATCCAACTCCTTTGTAAAATACAAGAAGCACCATAGCCTTTGACTTTGTCATATAGACGAACGCATGTAGGCACCATTTCTAGTTACCATAGTTTGGAGAAAAAATGGCTATTTAGACGGAGGTGAGGGAATAGCCGCTTCCATTTGTAAGTAACCTCATCTTCAAACATGTATTTCATCTTGTCCAAAAAAACATGCAATTCACGAGAAATAAGTTGACTGAGAGCGGTAGCGAAGGCGTTGGGTTATGGGTCTAGAACACAGTGGTTAACTAATATACCAGCATAGATCTATCTTAAAATAGATCTAGCAAGCTTCGGGATGAAATTTCTTGAGATCCAAACCTATTTTTAAAGTGTAAATTAAATGTTTTAACTTTAATTTGACTAGACATGTTATTGGTGAGTGACCATAGACACAACTAACCACTTAGTTTTGTGAAGATAGTAATTCAATTACCATTGTGATCTTTGATAAACGGAGACATATTTTGTATAGATTATCCTTGCATGGTTTGATCTTCAAATACAACAAAGTTTTGAAATATATATACGGTAGAGGAAAGGTGTTAGTATACAACAAAAAGGCTAAAATGGCAAATTTAGCCATTTTAGCCATTTTAGCAAAAATGGAGATTTTTTGGAAAAAGTCGGGAAAAGTCGGGACTTGCCATTTTTAGCCTTTGCGACTTTTTGGAAAAAGTCGCAACTTTTTGAAAAGTTAAAAAATCGCGATTTTTTCCAGCTGATTTTTTTGGCTTAGGGAAAAAATCGTGACTTTTTCAAAAGTCGACGATTTTTCAAAGAAAAAGTCACGACTTTTTGAAAAGTTAAAAAGTCGCAATTTTTTCCAACCGATTTTTCGGAGAGTTTTTCAACACTGGATTAAATCCCTAACATCAATGATGGCTTATGGATAAACAAGAGGGAGGCCAATGTCACCACACCTAGCCCTCTTCTGCTCTTTAGGCTATTTCATCTCTAGCTGAAGGGAGGAGTCCCTAAATAAGATTACTATAGTTTAGCAATGAAGCACATGGTGAACGTGAAGAGTAACCCTAACAAAACGAAGTGTCTTTATGCAAAGGAAATTATATAGGTGATGAAGGGATTGGAGTCTAGTGTCTTATCAAATTAGCAAATGGAGCCAATCAAGGAACACATAAGGGTTTTTTGGAATGATTAGAAAGGGCTAGGGTTGTACCATATATCACTACTCCTACTATGCTCTCTAATAGTTAGAATGATTTCAAGATCAATCAAAGGGAATGGTCTAGAACATAAATTTCAAATGGACTTTTATGGAGGAAAATTATCATGGAAGGCATAAAAAACACGTGATCTAGAGCAGAAAATGGGCACCTAAACTACACTTCCAACTTCCAAGTGATAGTAGACGTATACATGATAGAGAACTTATTCTTTATTACCTTAAAGCCATTAAAAATTTGAAGATCCATGCATCAAGCCAAGCATGGAAAATAAGAAAATCCTTCAATGGGGCATAAGCGTCAACCATCCATAAGAGGCAATTGATATTTCATTGAGTCTTAATGGGATTTCTCCCCCAATCAAACATGAGAAACGAATGAGGAAGAGACACTTTTATATAGGAGAGGAGCTCAACTTCTTTACAATAAAATAATGATAAATTCTTTGCTTCCATACGTCAAGGGGCCAAGCCCTCAACCAACAAATAGATCTAAGTTTCATAGGGGTGTATGGGAATCTTTCTCATGTGGGACACTCATCTTGCAATGAATCCCTCCAACACTTATGTGCAACCAAAAACTAACACAAATACTATGATACCTTTGTTCATGTTGTGAAACAAACAAAGTTGAATTTGAAGGAATGTCAAATTGGAGATTCAAACAAACATCTCGGAGGGTTAACAACACTTCCCAACTACCATGCTACATATATTTGAGAAGGTGAAGAGGATACATGACCCTTTTCATCTAGTATCACCACTCTCTTCGATGAAAGTGTTGTAGCTCATTTGGTAAGTTATGTGGATGCATTAATGCAAGTCATAAGTTGTCACATGTAAGAATATCAAATGTTATCATATTTTTAGTTAGATGCAATATATTGGCCTATATTTGTAGATGCATGTCTTTTGCTTTGGGTTCATGGCATGGGTATATTGTATAATTCTCATATGTTGACATTCTTACACATGGTAGTTTGATGAGGAGGGCTAGACACATTTGGATCAATACACCACTACAAAGTATTATCCTAGTGATGTATAATTAGCTTCAATACTACTAGGGATTCCTTGGCCTTGGATACTAGGAGTGTCTTTGCCACTTCTTTGAGATCTTTCTTCTCTAACACTATTCAACAAGCTCTTGGTGTTGACTTCTATATTATGGGTGCAAAGGATGAGGGGAGAAAGGTTCCTATCTTCTTTGGTATATATATATATATATATATATATATATATATATATATATATATATTCTAGCTATGTTGTCTTATCACTTATTTGGCTTAGATTAAATTGGAATGAGAATTAACTTCTCTTTTAGTGATTAAGCCCAAAAGACAATGCTATCCCACCCACAACTTAGAAGGGTTATCCATTGTTAGCTCAATAACTTTAGGTTGGCTCTTTTCCAACTCAAAGGGGAATTCCCTAGAATCGGATTGCTAAGGCTATGGCAATAGGGCATGTTACCCCATATATTGTATACAACTTTTGTAGTTGTGATTTTCATCATGAAAGCAAGGGTTGCATGCTGATGAGGCTATGGATCACTCGATGTTGATGCTTGCACTTCATGTTGGTGCCTTGGATAGCCTTGATGATGTATTATGTTTTGGTTGCACCTGGTCATCTGATGTTGGTTCTCTATGGTTGATGATGAGCTTGATGGTTGAGAGCCTTCTAGATGATTTGGGATCATTTGCAAGTGTCTTAGCACCTTCCTTGATGATCTCCATGATGACATAGAGGGCTTGGCATGGTCTCACCTAATGTGCCTTGCTTTGTTGTTGTTTTGATGTAGAATGTGCAATATTAGTGGCTAGTCTTGAGGGGGGTCGTTCTCAAATGCCTTAGCTCGGATTGAGGTGTATGATATATGGATGGAAAGATTGTTTCTTGAGCTATCTCATGGTGGTGAAAACTCTCCTTATTTTTCTAGGGAGTTGTAGCATTTGGGCATTCATTATGAGCAGTGGATTCTGGTTTGTGAGCCATTTTCAATAGTTCGGTAGCCTGTCTTGAGGAGCATTGTTATCCAACACCCTAGTTTTGATGGATGATTACAATATATGGATGGAAATTTGTATCATGACCTTTCTAGTGGTATGAAACACTCCCCCTAGTTCCCTAGGGTGTTGGAGCTATGGTAACTTCTTTCTAGCTTTCTAGTGGTATGAAACACTCCCCTTAGTTCCCTAGGGTGTGGGAGCTATGGTGACTTCTTTCTAGGTTTTTTATTTTATTTTTTGAGCCATTTTAGCACATGCTTGGCATATTCTTATGGTTTTTGGAGACTCTTCTATCAGAGCACCCTTGCTTCCCGACTTATGATTGATATCCATTTTTGGATGAACACTCCTTTGGTTTTGGATGTGGTACGGTCTTATGGGTGGATTAGTGTTGACTTGGTCTAGAGCGCTCCTCCTTCTAGCCCTTGATTGGATTCTATGGCACAGTTTTTATGTAGCTCTCTTGTTTCTAAGCTTGATTGGATTCAACTGCTCCCTAGCTAGGGTTCCCTTCCAAAAGGCTCAAGATCCCAAGGGTCAAACCTCAACATATGTGCAATGATGTACACATATCAACCAACAAGGGTTAGATCCTTGAATCAAAGAGACCTCCAATCAACAAATAAAGCACCCAATCCAAGAGCAAGGTGTCCACAATTAGATGACCACTTCATGAGGAAGAGGACAACCCCTTCTATAATCCCATAGCATGCCTCCACACTTGCCAAGAGAGAGAAATAGGGAGGGCGTTCAACCAAAAATGATGCCCAATAGAACTAAGATGCCATCCAAGTGATAAGAAACAAGGGGGCTCTAACAAATGAATGCCATATGTCATCAAACGTTCTTAGAGGGTGCTCTATGGAAAACCAACCACAAAACATCCATGTCATCAAATTGTGCCAAATAAGCTAGAGCGCTCACATGGACAAGTCTCCAAATAACACATCATCATGTAAACAAGCCAAGCACTCCATGTATAATGATAGTGCATGTGATCTAGATGTCAAATAAGACCAAGAGTAGTAGGGCACTCCACAATAAAGTGATCAATGTGTCATGAATACGTGCAACATCATCCATATGAGATCACATCAGAAATCGAAACATCATGCAAAGACACATCCCATAGCCACTAGCCCAAATATATCACCAATATTTATCAAACAATCATATGCTAGGGCATCATCACAACATGAAGCAACACCCAAGGCATAAATCAGCTCCATCAACCTGTAACCCCACCAAAGGTGTGAAAAAAATCACATGTGGACATCCATGAAAAAATGGGGGTAACTAGCCAATTGTTGATGAGCTATATATGATCTATTCATAAATCATTGACCTGCCTTTGTACTTTGAAGAATATAGGATTTACCTTGGGTACCACCCTTAGAATGAGGGGAAGTGCTTGGGCAATTTCCCTAGGATATATTACCTGGAAAAGAAAGGTTCTATAACTGTCATATATTTCACCTCTTTTGTTGCCTTATTGGAGTATGCTCGTTCTCTAGGAGAAGTATGTGTCTTTTGCAGTTCTTTGTCAGTTTCTTTTGGTTACAATTGACTTTCATCCTCTTCCTATTTTTGGTTATCTTCATTTTTTGGAAAGAAGACTTCAGTATGTTGGGGATCTTCCTTTTCCTGGTTTGAAACTGCTCATTTTCTCCGCCTTTTTAGTGCCTGAAAATCATTCAGTTCTAGAGTGGAATTCCATAGGCATTACAGTTTCTACAACAAAGTATCATGTTCTTGTAATCGCAAATTTGAGTCCAAGAAAATTTGTCCACCTACAAAATTGAAGTTTCTGGAAGAACTTTGAGAATACACGGATCACCATCGTAGAAGGACGGCAAATTGGGAAGTCTTGTGTACATTGGGATGGACTATAACTCTTCTGTAGTTGGTTGAAGAGTTGGTGCCATGGCTTTAAGAAGAGGACAAAGCTTTCCCAAAACTAGGGGCCCTTAGTTATATGACTGCTACTCTGTCACCTTCTGAGGCAAAAATTACAATAAAATTTTGTGTAGCACATTATCTAAAACTTAGCTAACTTGGATGTCAAAGGGATAACTTTTATGTAGCACATTATCTAAAACTTAGGTAACTTGAGATATCTAGATCAGTTGATCTTTTACCAAGGGAAGGAGCACTTTTATCTACAGAATAGAGGAAAAGGCAGAGGTCAAGGAGAAAGAAAAAGAGTAGAGATGCTCAAGGGAAGTGATGACTCATTCCTAGAGACACAGGTGGTTGTGATCTTGGGTAACTGTTGTGAAGTTTGGGCCATTTCTTGATTCCTTGATTGGCTTCCTGCTACAATTTGTCTGTACAATGGCTAGGATGGGGAAGTCAATGGCTGCTAAATCACAGGAGCTGGGGAAACCACCTGCTTTTGCATTTGAAGGGAAGGAAGAATGGTTTTTGGAGGAGATGAAGCAAGCCCTTCCTCTAACTTTGTTCATATGACCATTTAAGAGTGACCAATACTCAAATTATTTTCTCAAATGTCATCAACACATTTTTTGAAAACCAATTACAATATTAAAAAGTGAAATCATATATATTTGTTAGTGACTTGGACCATGAGTACCCAATTCTAATATTTGTAGCTTAGACACTAAATGCACTTACACTCATATGTTTTATTGCAACAACACTAATATGATACATAATAACATGATTTTAAAACATAAAAACTTAAAACATGATTTATCTATATATATGTATGTGTGTGTGTGTGTGTGTGGAAAACTTTGTAGAATTTCCTTATATTTTGAAGAAAATATTACAAGGTTCCCTCATTCTCTAGAGGGGAGATGATGTCAACTAGAAACCACAAGGGACTCAATTGGAGTGCAACCTATAACCTCCCTATTGGTAACATGCCTTTGGTGGATAGTTGAACCAATTTAGCTAACCCTTGGGGCTCACACAGACATTTTTCCAAGGAAAACCTTGTCAAAACCACCCCCACTCTTTTCTAGAATATTCAAATGGAGGGTGGATCAACTTCCAACCAAAACCACTGGTAACTTCAAATGACAGCCAAAATTAACCTCTGACTTATGGCCTCCCCATTGGAAACATGCCTCAACAAAGTTTCAACCAATTAATCTAGCTTTTGTGTGTGTGTGTGTTTCCAAGTAAAACCTCACAATATCTCTGGTATTCATTGGTATATTGGATAGAGGGGTTTCAACCACCAACCATAATAGAGGTATGTAACCTTGAGGAACTTGATCGTATTTGAACCTATGACCTATGGCTTCCTCGTCAACAACATGCCTTGGGTGCATGGTTGCACTGATTGAGCTAACCCATGAGGCCATATATATACATGTCATTACTACTTCAAAATTTGGACATAATATGGATATCACAAATCGAATTATTGGAGCAAACCAACTTAATAATGGTGGTACTCCCTTAGCAACCAAATAATAGGAGCTTGGAAGAGGAAAGGATCTTATAGAGGAGGATATGGAGCACTCTATATCCACTATTCACTATGTACTTCTTTCATTGTTCTTAACACAAAAGTCTATGATTTCTCAATCTTTCCAACACCTTTTGATTTGAAATATTTTTTGCTTCTGCTTCAAAAAGGTTTCTTTTACAATGGAAAGGGTACACAAAATAATGTCACTCCAAATGAAAAATCCTCTCTAAAAGATGCAAAAGAACGCTTTATCTTTTCTTGGAGATGTGAATTTCTCGTATGGGTAATCCCATTTACTAGAATTTAAAAAATAAAATTCTACTACAATATATTATAAAACATTATTCAATACATTATTAAGAACTCGACAACTTTCAATTATATTTCCTATCTTTAAATGTTCACAATTTGTTTTTTTGGTAATGACCATCTAACTTTAATCATTGTCAACTCTTACATTCTTGATTTTTTCTTTCGTTTAGTGAAGGTCCTACCTAATAAACTCTATGAGTGTTAATATGAAAATCCATTTTTTTATGTCTTTCCATAACAATTTCAAAATAAGGTTCTTGATATAAATAATTGTATGGGATTGAGTGCAAGCCACTCACAACTAGGGAAAAATCCACAAAAAAAAAATCCATTGTTATTTTTTTACGTCACCATACCATATATTTTAAGAATTAAAAAATCAAATAATTGTTGAAGATTTTTAAGAAAGTGTTTCTTTCATGTTACTAACACACATATCCTAATTAATGCATATTTAATTAGTTATATCCATCATAGGATGGCGCTTTCAAGTTCAAGAATTATTCTTATTATTCTCACATTTTATTAAGTGATCAAATCTTATAAATTTTATCATAGAAAAGTTAGAAATATGAAGATTCAATAAGAATAATTTTTAAGGGATCAAATCATAGTGACCAAATACTCGAGTAATCTATTGGTTTTCTTTTCATATCACCCATTATATACCTTTTGACAAGAGATGTCAAAGATTTTTTAAAATGCTTAAGTGTTGTTTGGGTTCCCTTGTTGATACAAGAATTATAAGTAATCTTAAGTGTAATTTTAAAACACTTAAGTGTTGTTTGGGTTCACCTCTATTCTAGCCCAATCTTTTCTAGGAGTTTGACAGTGATTAGTATCTAAAAGGATGTAAGCTTGTAACAGGGAAATACTAATGGTTCATAGCTTTAATATCTATCTACACTAGATGTAACTCTACAAATTTATTGAGCATATCTACTTCTGCAATATTCTAATCATTTAACCGATAGAACAAATTAAATAATAAAGCATGACATAAGCAGAAGAATACCTGGACTGATGTAATTTGTATTTAGTTTGGCCTCTTGCTCCAGTAGCCCTTCTCGTCTAAGCATTTGTTACCAAACCGGATGAACCACCCTATCGACCAGCTCCTATCCTGCCCCCGAGCCCACATACCAATAATCCTGAGAGAAGCTTCCTTGCCTTCCGATAAATTTTCAACCCTTTAGTTAACCCCCTCCTCAATATTTTTCTTCTCCTTTGTTACAACACTCCTATCTCTCTTTCTCCCATAAACTTCCCAAAAGATCAATCGCAAAAACCCCTTCAAATTCCTCCCTTTATACCTTCCTCCTCCTTCCTTTGCCTTCCCCCTTCTTCCACCGCCTTCCCCCCAAGCATTCATTTTGATCACCTGTTTTACCAGCTAATTCATATTAAAATATTGTTTATTTTGTCTTCTTTCTCGAGAAATTAAATGGTATTAATTTTAGTTCAGTTTTTTCTATAGGATGGGATGTACATCCTTTAAGTATTCTCGAACTGTCCAATATATGATGGTGGACCCATTATTAACCTTATCCTTTGTTTAATATGTTAAATAAGTTTAATAATTAACAGTTGTCAGGTTGACTCTTCGTAAATTGAAGTGGCAATTTGATTAATTTATAACATCTAACCTTGAATTCTTTGTCATATATGGCAGTACTTTTATATTTATTTTTATGAATCCTATCTTTACGCATATGGTACATTCAATAAGTTAATAATATTGTACAAGGTTTTCAATTAAATCATTTTCATAATATGAACCTAGTAGTTGGATATTTTAACATATCCGTTTATGGATTTTGTAATGGACACTCATTTTAGTGTAATGGCAACATAATGGTAATAATACTAATATCAATTATTGTTTATCGTAATTAATAACATTACTAATAATAGTAGTAGTAATGATAATAATATTAATATTAATTGATTGTAATTAATAACATCAACTGTTTCTTTTCCAAGTACCCTAGTACTAATCTAGCACACTTTTCTTAATAAACAAGGTACATTTGCCGGTTTAATTAATAATGATTAATAGTTAACCATACAAATTTCCAAAGTTAAGGTTTATTAATGATATTTCATATGGGCGACAATTCTCTTAATTGTTTATTACGATGTCTACATACAATTAACAATTATTTTTGTTGACTTATTCTTACACATGCCCTAACAACTAACCATCCATTATCTGAATTGATCAATGAGTAACTACCATATTTTCCTACTATAATTTATACGATTATTCAACATGTTATGTATTTATATATTGATACTAGCGTGGGTGGGTATCCATGTATCACATCATATCAAGAATGACAATCAAACATACATTGTTGTTATGAAATAAATAAATCTCATGGTGACTACAACATAGTAATCACATAAGCATAGTAACATCATGAAAATGATAACATCATAACATAATAATAAGAGCATTTGCATCAGCATGATAACATCATAACATCATAATCAGAGCATCTGCATAAGCATGATAACATCATAGCATCATAATCAATATATAATCAGGTCTAACATGCCAAAATATAGTTTACTCAGTCTAAATGAGTCCAACAGATGATAAGCAAATACAATGTAATAAGATTGATTGATAAACACATCTAGTCAAAATATGGGGCGTTACAGTCAACCCCAAATATTGACCTGGCAGGATTTAAGAAAATGCCATATTTACGACATCTTAAAAACACCTTCCTAAGATGACTTATGTGGTCAAATCTTTCTTTCGAAAAAACAATTAATTCATCCTGATAAATTTCAATCACTTTACCTATAAGCTCCTTAAAGACAAAGTCCATGGCTCTCTAGAAAGTTCCTCCCGCATTTAATAAGCCAAAAGGAATTATTAAAGACTTATAAGTGCCCCAAGGTGTGGTGACTTTTTTTTTATGTTGATCTTATTTATTCACCAACACTTGGTTATATCCGGAGAAACCATCCAACATGGACACCATTCCTAAACATGTTACTCTCTGAAGCAATGTTTCCATGTCGGGAAATGGGTAATTATCTTTTAGGCATGATGTATTTAGATTCCTGAAATCTCTACATATTCTAATTGACCCATTCTTCTTTCTAAGAACAACTAAGTTGGAGCACCACGATGAATGTCTCGTAGGTGTCATTATCCCTGCTGCTAACATCTTCTGTAACTCTTTCTGAACAACGGGAGCCAACTTAGGATTTATTCGCCTAAGTTTTTGTTGGAAAGGTTTGACCTCTTTAGCCTCTTCTTTAAGGGGAATAGTGTGTTGAAACACATCTTCCCGATAATATTTAAGTTCATCATAGCTAAAGGCCAAAACATCTCTATACTTTTTTATTAGATTTATTAGGCTATTCCTTTCCTTTTCTGAGGTACCTTTTCCAATTTTTATTAACTTGGGGTCTTTGTCTATACCTATAGATTTTTAGGTTTTGAAAAAAATAGAGTTTGTGTGTGTTTATTCTTCACCACTTTGCAATCCCTACATATTGTCAAATTGACAAACTAAATTTGAGTGCTTGAAAGAAACCGTGGAAGAGTTGGATGAATCACAGTCCAGATTTCATTCCAGTGGAAAAATCGTCATTAAATCTCCGTCATGTTGGCGTAGTAGCTTAAACCTACCAAATCCTTATTTCATTTCATGTTTTGGTCAAGTTATTGAGTTAATTGTTTAAATAAGAGTTTACATAGATGGAATCAATTGGGGATCACTGTTATTTCAAAAAATGAATTGAAGAAACTAAGCCAATCTGCACAAGGGAGAAGTACAGATAGTCCATCCAGATCCGAGTTTGGTTTAAAAGGATCATTAATGAAGCAATCAGACACCCATGATTTGGATTTAGAGTTCAAGGTTCCTTAACAAAGGTTGTGTGAATACTGGACTATTATTTTATTTTGAAAGTAGAAACACGAGGTTTCCATTAGTTCAAAAGCTTGAAGCAAGATCTATACATAAGAATTCAACTAAGAGGTCTCTACTTCTCCAAAGCTACTAGTTGAAAATTGTGCAAAATTGTAAAGTTGATTCTTGGGATAATAACTAATTATGAGAAACTTTTTTTTGTTTGTGAACTGCATAACATTGCATTAAAAATAAAGTATTGGATTTCTTAACATATTTGTATAGGGAGCTTAGTGTTTTTGAATGATTTACTTAGCCAATCCTTCCTCCCCTTCTTTTGTCATTATGCCTCACCTATTCCCACTTTCCCACAGTAAAGGAGAATGTTGCTAGGTAAGTACCTATCTTTCTAGGAAAGTAATGCCTCACTCATATCATGTCAATTAGCAGAGAGCTCACCAAGTCTCTGGGACACAACTCCATATAATCCCTATCTCACACCCAATCTCCCAGGCTTATCCACACCCCGAAGGACCAAAAAAGGGGTCAAGCACACTCTCTTGTATGCATTTTTTCATACAAATTATCACATTGTTTCCAATTTGACTCCATCAAAAAACAATTCCCGTTGGAATTCTTGGAATTATTAAACAACTCCAGTAAATACAATTCCTACTTGAATTCTTGGAATCACTTGGACATAGGTGAGGGATGATGCCTTGTTGGAGGCCACTTGTCTTTAGAGGCAAGTAAGGTATTTTTCTCTCTAATGGTTTTGAGATGGTCATTGACTAAACCAGTGAGAAAACAAAGGTTGGTATTCTTTCTCATACAATTTTTAGTCTATGGAATGAATACAGGAGATTGTCATGGAACGTTGGAATGAACTTTATTTCAAAGTCACCTTTGTGATATTTGCATGCAACAAATCAAGTATCAACTATGTCATTTGATTTTTCCAATGTTTTAGCTTACACTTTTCTAAGTCAATATGCAACTAATTTTTACATTCAAAGAAAACTTATTAATTTTTCATAAATCAAACTCACAACCATAATTGATCAAAGCAAATAACATTGAAGGCAACTGAAAATTAGGTCAAGACAAGAAGGTTAGGTTGCCAGCTCCTGATATAAATGTATGTAACCCATACAATGGTTTGATTTGGTCAAACAACTACGTTGCAATCAAATAAAATAATTTGAACAAGCTCTATAAAATTGTAACCTAAAGGAACAAGAATCATTGTAAATGATCTCCATTCCTTGTTTCAATCAATTGAAATGACTCTAGATTCTCCTTTGGTTTTACATTCTATCTCATTGTTTAATGCAAATAAAAAAGACGTCATGCCAACCATGTTTGACCCAACTTTGCTGAGAGCTCCAGACTCGCTATATTGGAGAATCAATTCCCAATCAAAACTTAAATTTTAAACACTAAATCTTTAAGGTGATAGTTTTTTCATGCATTGTGAACCGGTTGAAATATACACTGATAACTTGATGGTATACATTTTTAAAACCCTGTTTTGTGCCATTAAATATTGTTTTATGCTATTTATTAAATTTGAAGGCATTTAAAAGAATTTCAACAAATTAACATGGAAAATTAACTTTATGTTCATTAATTTGTTTAAATAAAAAAATGCAGCTTTCATTGTAACTTAAAATGATTGCTCGAGAAAAGTGTCATGTAAGCCATAGTTGAAAATTTGTGAATGCCAACTTACAAAATCATATTATTTATCAAATTATCAAGGTTTAGAGCACAAAAAATATACCATGTCCAATAAATGTACATTAAGAACACATTCAGTATTATGTTTCTTTTTTTTATACTGGAATTTGTCATCAACAGGGATCTTTGAAGCCAAAAAATGTTTCCACTTCTAAGATATAATTGATGCAATTTTGAAATGCAGCTCAATAGGGATTGACATTACAAAGCAACCAATCTCATAAATATTACTAAAAAATTGTAGACATGACATTAAGTCACAGTCAAAATATCATATCATCATCTAATGGGTAGTTATAACATCATCTATGCATGGAATGATACTCCTCTACCAAGAATCATTCACCATTTTATATTTCAAAAATTTGTGTAATTTTCTCTTTACCGAGAGAGAGAATTGTTTCACCAGAGAGAAAATTGTTTAACTGTTAGAACTCATGAAATTCACAAGTGATGCTTTACAAAAATATGTTGTTACTAAGCACACGGATATTCCTACAATGTTGGTATTACACAACATTATGCAAATGCCAGTGAAAAGGAGGGTCAACCATCTTGCTATAGCTTTGGCACTCAATAGTTAGATCTCTTCCTCACTTTTTGTACAAGTATAAACATCATAATACTTGAATGCCCAACCTTCATGGTAACCAAATGCACCCATTGATGTATTATAGTGTGATCTCCTTTGCTTCATGTATGAAGTATAAACATTGTAATATTGGTTCACTTCACTAGGTTCAATAGTAACTTCAATGACAACCTCCCTGTACTAGTTGATTATGTCTCACTTAATTGGGATCAATAGTAACTCCAATGCCCAACCTTCATGTACTACTTGATCCTTGCTCACTTTATTAGGATCGAAAAAATATCCAAGGCCCAACTTTGCAGAAGCTTTGGCACTCATTGATGTATATATATGGATCTCCTTTGCTTCGTATATGAAGTATAAACACCATCCTATACTAGTTGATCTTGGCTTCCATCAAGAAGTGTATTAGTATCTGCATCACAACCTACATATCAAGAGTATTAGTACATTCTTATGTTAACTTTAACTATGGTACTTACATATTTTTACTTCTCTACTCTTCATCTCGTTCACCCTCTATATCAACTAGTACAAGAGCCACCCAAGTGACCACAACATGCATCGAAATTCCATATCACAACTATGGGGAAGTGTGAGCATAAGTCTAGTCATCTTCCCAACTTTTGGCATTAGGATTAAAGCATATTGACCTAATCGAGGCCCCAATGCTCGAGGCCTCATCTACCTAAGCAAGCATCTGGTCTAGTACACTAACTCACATACCCCTAGTATCTTGATAGGATGGTCTAGACATCCTCCCCAACACCTACATAGTACTCAGTCATAGGCATCAAAGTCCAACAGCACAACATCATCGACGAGTAAAACTCTAGCCCCTCTCTGGGACTTCGACATCACCACTCTAGTATCATTTACTATGGCTTTCTCAAGATGTCACCATGTCCATCAAGAATCATTTAAGGAAACATAACCAATGGCATAATTATTGATTAAGTTTTCTCCCATCCCATAAGGTGTTACTTGCAATATTCTCTTTTGTAGATAAAGCCTCCCACAAGGTCCTTGAACAAACTATCCCTCATGTCCGATTGTTGGATTACCTGTAAATCATCACCTCACAACACTACAACAAATTTGACTCTAAGGGGGGGTTGTCTTCCACCTCCAAAAGTCACTTTTGGGGGTGGTTTTGGCTCTGGAAGCGTCTTTACAAAACCACCCCTAATAGCATCGACGCTAAAAGTTTGGAATCTTAGGGGCGGTTTTGATCTCGCCCCCAAAAGCAACTTTGAAGGGCGTTTCTAAACCCCCCTCATAGACACTTTGAAGAGCGTTTCTAAACCCCCCTCATAGACACTTTGAAGGGTGTTTCTAAACCCCCCTCATAGACACCTATGGGGGTGGTTCCAACCCCCCCCCCACAAGTCCTTATTACAAACCTTTGGGGGCAGTTACAAACCCCCATCGTAGGTACCTATGGGGGGCGGTTTCAAACCCCCCTACAAGGGTGGTTCTAAAACCCCTCTAAAACTCCATCTTACAAACCTTTAGCGGTGGTCTAAACAACCCCCCCCAATAGCATCGATGCTAAAAGTTTGGACTTTTAAGGGCGGTTCAGGAAGAGATCAAAACCAATGCTAAAAGTGACTTTTGGGGGCCATTCAAAACCATCCCCCCCTGAAAATGATTTATTACAAAAATTTGGGGGCGGTTATAAACCCCCCTCATAGGTACCTACGGAGGCAGTTCGAAACCCCCCAAAACTCTCTACTAACCTTTGGGGGCGGTTATGAACCCCCCTCATATAAACTTATAAGGGGGGTTTTGAACCCCCCTTGTTGTAACATACAAGGGAAGTGTTGAACCCCCCTTGCAATGACATATGAAGTCAATTTAGAACCGCCCTCGTAGCAACATACAAAAATGGTTTGAAACCCCCCCCTATAGCCATAGAAAATCATAATAAAATATATTTTATAAAAAATAACAATATTGCAATATCATTAGGGCACGAAGGAATCGAACCTTCAACCTCCTGCTTGTAAAGCAGGCACTCTTCCATTGAGCTAGAACCCTTTAAGAATTGGGGAAAGGGGAAATATTAACACCAAGATTGCATTATTTATAATTCTAAGAAAAGACTAATATTCCCAACATTGTTTCTGACTCGAGAGATCTAAGGAAGTAGTCTAAATGGAGGAGTAAAGAGACAAATAAGGATGCTTCTTGTTACTTGTATCTAAGTCAACAAAGGATAGACCCTTTGTTTAAAGGAGGCAATCCTCAAAATACACTATAGAAATAGGAGATGAGTTCTTGGTGCTCAAGTGTCATGCGGAGCCGGCTAGTTCTATTCTAAACGAATGAGCATAAGAATTGCAACTTATCATCTAGTATCAAATGTTAACAAATTGTCTTAGTACAAAAATAAAGACTTAGATAGAAGGCATATGTAATAAGCACAATACTTCCTTAGTTTAATCAAACCATAATCTAGAGTTAAGAAAACAAAAGATACATTTGGCTAATCTCCTTGAGATCTCTATGAACTTACCATGATTGTAGAAACCATAAATGAGAAAAAATTCAAAGTTGCTTACCATGTGTACCACCCAAGCTCTATGCTGAGTTGGAACTTTCATTTCAGAAAAAATATTCTAATATGGGTACTGGACTAGGTTGATCACAATCCTCACTGTAAATAGTCCCTACAACACCTTCAAAATCATCCATGTTTGTATAGCCAACCCTACCTTGAGAAGAAATATGGCCAGGTCTAGACAATCCTCTAGTCCATCCACTGTCAATAATGATGTTTACCTTGTCTACCACCTGAAAGTTGCATGAAACTGTTAAATAATATTCAAAAAATAGTTGTAAAGTTCAATAATTTTATTTGACATCCAGCTATGTAAGCAATCAACTTACGGCCTCCAAACTACCATTCAAATTATAATGCATGATTACTCAACTCAAATGAAATTGATGGATAGTTTTGAAGGCTTGACATATTTATGAAATGCAGAAGCTCCCCACATACTTTAATACAAAGAATAGAATGTTGAATGAATAATTTACAAAGCACACTACTAGCTAAGGTTTTGAAAATGGGATAACAATCTAAGTGAGCTTGACTAGGGGAAAATCTACATGGTTAAGTGCACTTGAGCCAAGTGTCTTGGGATGGATGACCTTCCCAAGAAGTCATGGTTAATAGGTGCAAGTCCTAATCTTCAATACAAGCAGGATGAGTTTCTACCAAACTAATTAAGGAATGATCAATATTGTGCAATCTTTAAATATCTAGAATTGCACCCATTATCCACTTTTTGCAATTTCCAAGTTTGCAAAAGAGGTAGAATCACATAGTTCTACATCAGCATCTAGTTCTTGGTTGTCAAGTGTCGTGTAGAGCTAATTAGTTATATTTTGAATGGATGAGCATAAGTATTGCATCTTGTCATTTGGTATCAAAGGCTAACAAATTGTCTTAGCACAAAACAAAGACTTAGATAGAGGGAAATTGTAATAAGCACAATACTTCCTCAGACAAGAATCTAGATAAGCAAAAATTCCTATGATAGAATGAACATTGAGATCTAGGAAACTGGCTACACAAAGTTGAAATTGGTATTTATGACAAAAGAAACTAACAACACTTTAGAGCCAATCATTGAGTTTCCAAATCAACTTTGGGTGATAGGAAACATAATATAGCCGATGAAAACATGATCTCAAACTCTTGTTTGCAGCAGATGTACTATGCTTTTCATATGACAACCCAAAAAGGACAAGACATTTTGTTCAAAAAAGGTCAAGTGTGATGCTTCGGTTGTGTTCTTGGTTGTTTTCATACTAGACATGGTTAATTGTATGGGCCATTATGACTATAAGCTCTATCTGCATACATATCTTATTTTTACAACTACTTCCAAATATGGGTGGTGGAAGCATCCTATCTTCCTACATACATGGATCGATGTATAAAATTTTGCACCAATTAAAACATTGAACTGACTCTAGGGCCACTGCGTGGACATTTTATTGTTCTTGACATCTTTACAAGAAATAAAGATGTGCAATTATTAGGGTCATCATTCATTCTAATATCAAGTTTTAAGTAAAGTTAAAACCTCTATTATCCTGATTCAACCTGTTTAGTTTCTAACATTAGGCAGGCAAACAATTTACAAAGAATCATGGAACTCAATGCCACCTCTCTCATGTTTCTTTGTGTTAAAACAAAAAATTTCACATAATGGTAAGCAGATGAGTGAGTATATTGTTTTAAGAGAATCCTATATGTGGCTTCTTGGGAAAAGTACTGAAGGAGATTGGTGCATTCTACAACGTGCTCCATGAAATTCTGATTCAAAAATATATGTAGGTTCCATACATATAACAGCAATTACTAACTGTCCTTAATCCTCAATCCAATCTTATAAAAAACGATTTCTGGGAAAATTAATCCTTCGAATTCTTAATTTAGTCATTAATTTCTGGTCCACGGATGTAATTTATGCAATCCCTTTAATGATATTAAAACAAAAATCAATTATCTTGCAAATATTTAAAAGTGGATTTATTGCCGGTTTGAATTGCTATATGTTTAGTTCAATTTGAGAGTTTAACTGTGCAAGCTGTTCATAATTGATGTCACCAACAGAGTTTTCTCCAACAGCAATTAAAACTGGAACAACTCATTAACATGGCAAACAGATACATGCATCCCTATGCATGGATTTATGTGGAACAATTCTCAATTTTAATTTTTCCTCTATATCAATGATTGTAATAAATTGTTGGAGTTAAAACAAAAGTTAGAATTCGGAGAATTGATATCAGCATGACAGGTATGGGTGGTGATATGACATAATTTACTATCCCTTAATAGCTAATATAGGTAAAACTCAACAAGGTGTAATAAAAGATGGCAAATCCAAGCTATCAATAAAACCCTGACTGTAATTTATGGAGAGCAGATAAAGAAGCATTGCTCAAGGAAATCATGGCCTCCATGGAAAAATATATGGAAATATTTGGGAAAATTTTGAACATTTTAAGAACTAGAACAGAAGCCCTATGGCTCGTAGAAAGGTTGCATAACATCAGCAACACCACAGAAGAAGAGCTGGAAAATATGGACAAAGTTTGTTACAGCTTTCCCGTGGTCTCACACAAGCCTGTAGCTCTAAAATCCAAATCTCATATCTCTACTATGATTTCAGTTACTATGACAACCATGATGTTGATTATCATCCTCATTTTTTCTGGCTCAATTACACACATTTACCTGCTTGGGAAAATTATTGATTCTCTAGTAGTAGTAGTTAGAGAGCCAACTACCATGGTTCAAATAGACAAATGGTTGTTCTATATTGACACCCATAGTCCCCTTCCTTTCCCCGCCCACTAGCTAGGCGTTACCTCAGGCCTCACTCTAGCACCATCACAAGCTGCTAGGCTACTAACTCTATCAACACGTCGATGCATTCTCTTGTATGTAGTATGGGGTACAATTTCTCTTATCTCAGGCATGGAACCCAGGGGTACATATATTTCAGGTATGTCTGTATGTCTATGACTGACCATCTATCAACGACTGGAAAATGACCTTAAGTCAAGTACTCCCATCTCTCGGTAATGACCTTCGGGCTATGAGTGGTAATGACCTTAAGTCAATCACTAACTATTGGCTATCGGCTATGACCTCCTGCTGGCTATGATTAACTGTATATTGTCTATTACACCTAGCTAGGACTTCTGACTATGATCGCCTAGAAATGACTAGAGCTTCAACTACCCTACCTTCTAGCAATGACCTTATAGCTATGACTGGTTGACTATGACCACTGGCTACTACATTTGTAGTTATTTCTTTTGAGATACAAGATTTTACTGAAGTGCACTAGTATGTTGTTAAATAGGGTATGGTTAAGCGAGAAACAAGGTTTGCGTATAAACACCCTGCAAATGAGATAGTATTAAAAATTGAGGAAGCTGCAAAGCCTCTTGGATTCAATGTGCAAAAGTGAAATTAAAAGGTAGAACAATCATTTCGTCCATTGCAGCTCAAAATAAAATGACTTCTTCCAGTTTTACTTTCCTCACTCATTGGCATCCATGCAAAATTTTGAAGTACTTCCTTAAATGTTTGACCCTTAAGAAGAACTAATTTTGCTAGGAAAGTGGATCATTATAAAGAAGGTATGTTTTTTTCCAATTTTGATGGAGTTTCCCTTCTTGCTTTCAGATGAAGATGCAAGGTTCAAAGACTAGAAGAAAGGGCCATTTGAATCTAGCTACAAAGGTAATAATTTAAAATATGGTACTAAAAGCTCTATGACATAGAGGAAAGTGTAGTCCCGGTGGAGTTTGTCTCAAGAAGAATAGTATTCTAATCCTCATATTGCAATTTCTTTTGGAGTTTGGAGCTACATGTTTTTGTTTCCCACATAGTTTGTATATGGGTTGGGACATTGATTAGAATCATCTCTAATCTGTTTTCCTTGTGCTTCAGGTGCTTGAAGGAGCTCCTTCTCTTTACATGATGGAATTTTGCAAGGCTGGAGGTAATACCTTGGAATTTCACAAGGTGAAGAGCAGTCATTGTTTCAATAAGGATGTGTGAGGTGAGACAAGGAGGAAGGGTTTTTCACCCAGTCCCTGATAAGCATAAGTGTACTTACAGCTGGAATGTTTCCTGATAAGCATAAGTGTACTTACAACCGGAATGTTTCCTTCAATGAGCACATGCCCTTCCCTTGATACTCTGCTACTTGGGCAGGTGAGAATCATTTCTTTATTATGGTTTTGTGGGGAAAATACCACTAAGGATATTTATTTTAAAGGAACATATACCAATACTGATATCTTTTCCATGGTGATTTGGCGGTGGGAAGAAAGGATGCAGAGGGGTTTGTTCCACTATGACGTCACTACTTGTGACACCAAGGTTGGACTTATGTTACAACCATTTTTCCAATTATCAGTTGTTTGAAGAATACCCTTTGTAGAATATTCTTTTTTTAACAACTGATTCTATATTTAAGGTATGTTCAACTGTTCAAGTTTGGTATGGTTTTGGGGGTAATATTTATAAAGACAAGGTTTGATACAGATTATATCCCCAAACACTGTTGAAATGATTGTAGGTCATACCCGGTGATTATGGTTTCATTGCTCAGCTGAATGAAGGGCGCCATCTTAAGAAACGTCCCACTGAATTTCGAGTGGACTAAGTGCAGCAGGATTTTGACCCCAGTAAATTCAACTTCAGCAAAGTAGGCTAGGAAGAGGCGCTCTTCCATTTTGAAGAAAGTGAGGAAGACAAAGTTCATTACTTGGAAAAGGCCTCTGCCTTGGACAGTCCAAATGTGGTTTTTATCAATGTAAGTGAAATTAATGATGATGGCAGTACCTTTTATGCAGGGTTTGAGATGTTTTGAATGCTAAAAGATTATGTTAATCGATCATCTCAGATGAGTCCAACTGAATATGGGCATGTGCTCCTCGTGCCAAGAGTGTTGGAATGCTTACCCCAACGCATTGACCGTGATAGTTTACTATTAACTTTGCATTTGGCTGCTGAGATTGACCATCTGGGAGCTTTTGCAACTATAAACCATCTGCATTTCCAGGTAAGACTATTGTTAATACATTGTGTTAGTTACGAAATTTGACTTTTCTATGAAATGCTCTTTATCATTTATGCGCCTTTTGAACAGTAAAGAGATGAGTTTAAAGAATACATTGTGTTTTCCCTGTTCGTTTCTTTCTTTCAATAACTCTTTTTGGATTGTAGAGATAAGATTGCAATGATGATATCTAAAAATTTGAAATTTTGCATATTGAATCGAACATTGTGGCAGGCCTATTACTTGGCCCTTCCTTTCTCTGTAGAAAAAGCACCCACAAAAAGAGTAACATGGCAGTCTGAGAAAGGTGGGGTTAAGATCTTTGAACTCTGCAAATATCCTGTGAGAGGTCTGGTTTTTGAAGGGGGTAATACTTTGGAGGACCTCTGCAATGCCGTTGGAAACTCATGCATCTGTCTTCAAGATAATAACATACCATACAATGTGCTCATTGTAGATTGTGGCAAAAGAGTCTTTCTGTTTCCTCAGGTACAATGCAGTAGCATCTTACCATGGTTCCAATTTTGATTGCTTCCTCGTGTAGCGTAGTAGATTGATGGTGTTGTTGATACATTGTTTCCTTTTGTGAAGTTTAGGATTTCTTGGTATATTTCTGAAAATCTTGAGTTGTTTCTGTGACCAGTGCTATGCAGAGAAATAGGCTTTGGGAGAAGTGAACCAAGCCTATACTAAACACTCAAGTTAATCCTGTTGTGTGGGAAATTAGCGGACACATGGTTTTGAAGAGGAAGCAAGACTTTGACAGGGCTTCTGAGGACTATGAATGGAAGTTACTTGCTGAAGTCTCTTTGTTAGAGGAAATATTTGAAGAAGTTAAAGCTTATGTTTTGGAAGCAACAACTACTAAAAAGGTGCAAGTAGAAGATGGGGAGCAAGCTGATGTTGTGGAACATGAGGTTCCTCGTTATGATTCCTTGAAGATTAACCATAATGCCCTTGTGCATATGAATGAATGACTCATGCTACAGTGATCGAACTATTTGCTTTTTGTTTTCAAAACTATTATCTTAGCAGGACCTTGATCCTTATCTATATGCTACATATTGCATATAAAATGCTAGTTGGACAAACATATCTATATTCATATATTTTGTTCTTCTTGTATTTGTATACAAGAGCATGGAAATTTGGCTAGTTTACTGTTATTTATATAAAACTTGTTGCTCTTTTATTTATCTTATGGCTCGAAATTAAACTATTTGCAATGCTACCCATGCTGTTTATGTTAGGAGATTTATCAAATCTTTGTACTATATTTATGCAACTTTTGGATTTGAATGTTTAGAGTAGTTAGTATTTTCTTTTTGGACATTATAGGAGCCCTTGTATTAACTGTTTAAGTGCATATCATTTATATCCTGTAGAAACAATATACTTATCTTGTTAAATCCCTATGATTTTCCACAACCAGTGCTATTCTAAATTATGTGATTTTAATTTATCACATTTTCTGTTTATCTTCATTTTATATGTCTTAGTTTGGTGTTTCCATCAGTTTGTAGTAAAATGATGACTTTAGAGTGCAAGAAAAAACTGTCCCACTATTACTTTCTGAAGAAACAACATCTGTTTTATTTTTATTTTTATTTTCTGAGAGGTATGTGTATCTCCTGAATTGAAGCTGATAAAAATGCTAGTTCATCATATCAAGTAATATTTCAAGGCACCACTTGGTGCATCAACAATACAGCATATAGTCAGTAATAAGAGGTGCTAGGAGGCCAGGTGTAAAACCCAATTGGTAGCCAACTTTTCCAATATATAAAGCTCAACCCAAAATTTCACCTGGTAGCACTTTGGCCAATATTATGAAGCTAACACAAAATCCAAATAGTAGTTAGCCTAGCCAATAGTAGGAGGGTAGGAATCAAATATAGATGGTAAACTAGGGTGGATATTCACTACTATTTCATACCACCGAATCTAAACGATAGCCTACTACAAGAGTGTCAAGAGTGTCCTTGCTCTTAACAGGGATGAAACTTGAGATGGGTATGCGTCCACTTTGATTAGTGTTCCACAGGGACACGTCCCCTAGGGTGGAGAATGCGCCCCCTCGCTCCCCTATGCTTCCGGGATGGGGAAACTCCTGGGGAAACGTTTCTCATGTCCCCCTTTTTGAGGAAACTCCGAGAAACACAATCCCCAGAACGCATTTCCCCTGGGGGGGCTTCTAAGCGCCTCCCCATCCCCCCCAAATTTTCATTTTTCACAATAAAAATAAATGCAAATTAAAATATTAAAAAAGTGTTTAAAAAATTAAAACATAACTAAACGAAAGTTAAATTAAATCCTAGACTAACCTAAGAGTCTAAGATCTTCCTAAACGCTATCCTCTCACTATTTCATTTCATAATCATATTGCAACTAAACTTGGAGCAGTCATCACTGTTCTAAGTTCTGACTTCTTTGTGTTCATTGTTCGGTATCTATTTGACTATTTCAGACTTTAGCATTTGTTGCATTATCTTTTACAAATTTGAAATTTGAATTTAGATATACTTTGCATAATGATAATTATGATATTTAGTTTTTAGTTTTTACATGGGTATAGTGACATAGTTTAGTATCATTTACAAATTTGAAATTTGATATGCTAATAAGTAATAGATGTACACCCAATAATGATGAATTTAGTTTTTAGTTTTACTTTTTACATGGTAATAGTTACTATTGGGTTTTATCATTTTTATATTTTAAATTATTTTTTATGACTCCAACGTCCCCCTATTTCCCTAAAATTTCCCTAAAATTTGGGGTAGCTTCCATACGTCCCCCTTGTGCGTTTCCCCGCTTTCACACTCCCCTGCCCCGAAAACTCTGCGGAACATTGACTTTGACACTGCATTACATGCTCATTCAATAGAGACAAAAAATCAAAATGATTTGGGGACACAAGAAATTAAGAATATTTGGGTATAATGATCTGGTAGACTTTGAAGTTAGGCAATAGAGCAAAGCTTCAAGCTGTTTACAAGTATTTAGCTAAGATTATGTTGAAACATATATTCACACTAATAAAAAGAGCTTGGCAGGTCTATATGGATCCCAACAGCTCGAGTTGAGTAAGGTAAGCAACCTTCATTAGTCAAAATCAAGTGTACATAATTCCATAAATGGGAAGTAATTTCTCTCTCTTCTTCAACTTACTGTAATCTTTTGAAATCCACTTTAACTTTTGAGTTGTTTCTCTTGACACGTATGGGGTGACTTGATCATTATTTCCTATGTGATCTTTCATCACATCCAGCAGTTCCATAGATGAGATCTATGATTTGCTAATGGATATTTGATAGAAACACTTCCAGCATGCCCAGTTCACCAAGATATGTGCCATGTGCCAGAGATTGATGGGAATATATGTTGATTTTTTCCTAAGCAGCATACATTCTCTTGGAGAATGGAGACATCTGGTCGAGTACCAGGATGTGGAACTAGTCTAGCATTGGGGGAACTCAGCCTTGAGCTGAGTATCCATTCTTTGAATGGAGACATCTGGTCGAGTACCAGGATATGGAACCAGTCCAACACTGGGGAAACTCAACCTTGAGCTAAGTATCCATTCTTTGAATAGAGACATCTGGTTGAGTACCAAGATTTGGAACCAGTCCAACACTGGGGGAACTCAACCTTGAGCTGAGTAGCCATTCTTTGAATGGAGACATCTGGAAAGTACCGGGATGTGGAACCAGTCTAGGACTAGGGGACTCATCCTAGGGCTGAGGGCCATTCTCTAGAAAAATGGAGGTGCTTGGTCAGTTACCAAGTATTTGACCTTGAGTCAAATGATGCAGCCTAGGGATGAGGCACCTAGTCAGTTACTAGGACATCACTATAAGTCCTAGACTGGGTTTAGGCATGTGAGGCACTCCTACCCTCGATCTGTGGACTTTGTGACCTTCTCCAAGGATTAGCTACCCTTTGTTAAGACACCTAGTTCCCGATCTTGTTGGAACAAGGAGTTTGAGATAAAAGCATTAGTTATTCTCTCTATTTATGATGATGCACTTTGAGTGGGTATGAAGGACCCCTATGACCACTTGCATTTACTATAGGGCACTTAAATAAGGCTAAAAGATAAAAGTAAAAATACATAAGAACCCTTTGACCACTAAGAAGTCAAAGTGAAAATACAAAAAGACCTTTAGTACCACTAAAGGTAAAAGTCAAAAAGTAAAAGAATAAAATCCTATTATTTTATTCTTTTGTGTATGGCCCACATCCAAGGAACTCAAAGCCTATAAAAGAAGATCAATTTCATTTCATTTACACACACTTCATCATCAAGCTTGACTGCTCCCTTGAAGGATGACAATTTCACTAGTCTACTACAGTTGTTGGTGATCTTTGTTTTTGTGCCCTAGCATGGCAGTTTTGGCTAGCTAGGGCATCACTTCCCCTTGCATACAAACCCTAATCAACTAGGGTATCCTTCCTTACTATTAATGGTCAGCCAGGAGCAGAAGTAGGGCATCTTCCAGGCAGCCCTAAACTGCCCACGAGTTCAAGGAAGCATCCTAATTCCACACAGGTAGACATCTCTTCACTCAGGCAGAGTGATCCCAGTCACGGGAAGCCTATTTACTACATGGGTAGGCTAACCCTAACAACAACAGCCTCATCTTAATCTTGGAATGTGATACAGGCAGGCTTCGGGCAGGAGGACAAGTTCACGAGCAGCCTGTCTGTAACCTCGGGCAGCCTTAACAGACCTCAGTCTGGGTTGCTACAGGCTTCGGGCATCCTTCACCTCACTCGAGAAGTAGAACATGTATCCGAGCAAACCTCAGACTGTCTGCTGCATTCACGAGCAGCAGAAAAAACACTTCCAGGCAGCAAAACAGTAGACCCGGGCAGCTGGATAGAAGATTCGGGCAACAAGAAACTTCATCCGGGAAGTCTACTGGAAATTTCAGCTAGCCCTCTGTTGACTTCGAGCATCAAAAAGAAATCTGGGCAGTTAGCCCTAGATCTAGGTTTTTGGTGAAAATTGTCCTTGAGACATTTTTGGTCAAAGTTGGCTAGGGTTTGATGAGTTGTTTATCCTGTTAGGGTTTGGCAAATTATTGAAGAACATTCATCTTAGAATTCTGAGATTGAAAAACTCAGTCATCTCATTCAAGGGATGAATTACTAATGCTTTTGGGGGTTTTTGTCCTTTAAAGGTTTCCCCATGAAAACATCTTGTGTTCATGTGTGTTGATGTTTTGATTTATCTAATGCACTTGTCCGTGTCTTATTGTTATCTTACAGTCTGCAAAAATTAAAGAATACATGCTAATGCTAGAATTCAACATGGTATCAGAGATTTGCATGTGAAGACCCCGGTAAGAGGCAGATTACTGTTGTCTTCCTAGACCTTGGGACATTTTGCAAACTTATATAAATGACTTGTGTAGCAGAGATGGCTACCAACACTTTCAGGCAAGAAAGAAAAGCTTGAAGGTTCAGCAAATTACAACTGTTGGAAAGCTAGGCTCATAGGCATCCTAGAGGACAATGACCTTAATGACTTGGTATTCAACACCATAGAAGAACCAACATCTAATGCTGGTAGAATCACTTTCAAGAAGAAGCAAGCAAAGGCTAGAAAGATCATCTATGGCTCTGTCAAGGAAACCTTAATGCCCACCATCACACCATTGAAGACTGCCAAAGAATTCTTTGACAACTTGACGAATCTGTATGAAAATAAGGCTCCTAGTCAGAAGAGAGTTTTGAAGAAAAGGCTTCAAACACTGAAGATGAACAAGGATGAAGGAGTTGGACCCTTCTCCACAAAGATTGCACAGGTAAGAGACCAACTTACTCCTATTGGTATTACTATGGATGATGATGACCTTGTACAGATTGTATTCGATGGTCTCCCAAACTCTTGGGAAACCTTTCTGGCATCAGTAAGTGGACGTGAAAATCAGCCAAACTTTGACAGACTTTGGCATGATTGCTTGGAAGAAGAAGGAAGAGTTCAAAGCAAGGCAATTGGCACTAATGAAGGAAACCTTGCTCTTACAGCTAAGACAAGAAAGTTCAAGAAGCCATCCCCTCAGAAAAGGAAGGGAAAGAAACCATGTGCATTAGATATGATATGAGAAATTATAGAATTTCATTTGTTGTGCACAGAAGAGTTGAACTGGTGAGTGACACATTGTTTTGAGCTTCCCATATCCATTATATCTAGCTCTCTTAACACCATAAAATTGAATCTTTCTTTATGGGTGGAAACATAGATACGTAGATACCTTGTGCTCTACTCACCATTTTGGTGGTCGCCTTGTCCCTTCAGTAAAGTAAAGTAGTAATCCATAATGCTTACCATGCCAAAGAGTAATGGGATCCAAGGGAAGTTGCATGATTGTCACATTTCTTTCTGATCAGATAAGGAGAAACTGCCAATCAAATGCAACATGAATGGAAAAAACATAATTCATATTGTATCTGTGATGCAGAGAGAGTATCTAGATTTTAGAACAAACCTTATGCAAAAATAAAAAGATTATCGTTCATTGCAATCGAGTCTTCTACAAAGCACAGTAGGGCTATGTGCAGGTGAGCCAAGAGAAGTAGAGCGTTTGCTGCGACACTTGCTCAAAACATAGGCAACTCTCATACAATCAAAGATGTGACTTAGGGAGGAGAGAAACTACTATGCAACCACAACACGTATAGTTCATGCATGTATGGTTGACATGCATGCATCTACTTATTTTCAAATTACGGGTATCAATGCATAATAATAATTATGCACATCCTCCAGTGTATAGTTCATGTATGTATGGTTGTTTGACAGATGCATGATATTGGCAATTGAAAATGTTACTTGATGAACACGCGCCTCAGGTTTTAGCATGCTGATGGGGTGATAAAATTATGCCAACTATCATGGCTAACGTGATAAATTTTCTATGCATCCTTACCTTTGCTCGTCTATATTATATGAAGTCCTATACCTATTTTGGAGTGGCCCTGTTACCAAAGACAATTCATTAGAGATACCCATTTGTTACCATTTGCATGGATTTGAATATGTGGCATTCTTGTGATGTCCAACATACTAGTCCTAGTGGAGACAACCACTTCAAAATTCATTTTGTGATTCTCATGTCACCATCAGGACTCTAAATAATTAGAACACGGCCGAGGCAAACCCAAAAAATTGAGATCAAAGGGAACAATGCCTCACTTTTAGATTGAGGGCCATATATTTTGGATGAGTAAGTGTGATTCATAAATGACATATGAGGATGGGAGGAGGGCCATATACTTTGGATGAGTAAGTGTGAATCATAAATGGCAGATGAGCTGCAAATTGAAATCTTCAATCGTATGAAAAACTGTGCAAATAATAACCCAGGTTGATCAACATCAGTACCTAGGGCGGTTGCCTAATTTAGTATTTTTGTGCATAATGTGAAATCGACCTTCCCACTTCTTACTTTGGATCTCCTGAGTTTGACTTGGAAATTAGTTTAATATCATTTATGGTAAGTTTAGTTTTGCAATGGTAGTTATTTTTTAAGGGCATCTAAACTTTTTAGTCTAATTTTATGGAAATTGGGTTAAAAAAAAACTAAATTTGAAGTTGAAATGAATACTTAAAAATACCCCAAGCATCTAACTCATAGTAGTTTATAACTGTCACATAAATTTTCAAGAATTTTTGTCAGTTTCTATCCAAAACATACCAAAAAACAAAATTCATTTAGTTTAACAGACTTTTCCAAAAAAAATTTGTTTTCAAATAATGTATCCATTTAAATTCACTTAATGAACATTTATGCATATAAACTTTTACTTTGTATTGTGACAATGGAAGGAGTTCATTCAACCATGCTACTTTACATACACACTTTACAACGAACCGAGCATTGAGCCCGGTAAATCAAGTAAGGAATGGTTTTACTTATGCTTTGAACAACTCATGTTTAGTTTATGCAAATGTATAAAATACATGTATTTGTCATGATCTTTTGCAATCCAGGTATTTTGAAATTCCTTTGCTTTTGCAAGCTTTTACTGAGTTGGATATATACAACATTGCATTTGAAGCATTTCTGAGTTGGATATATACAACATTGCATTTGAAGCATTTCAGATGCAATGCCAGCTGTATATTTTACATTTATTTTATTAAAATATTAATGATAAATCTCAATCTTTTGAGTTTTTTTTTTTTTATTTAAGCGGAGTTAAGTACAGGGTATATGGGGTTTAGGTGCTAAGTCTGAAAATAGGTTGCACAATATCCACATTGATTAATATTTTATAAAACCAAATACTTACAGATTGCAACTTTAACCTGCAAGTTGTTATACCGCAGGGACTTAGCTACCAGTAGCCTTGTTAATCTATGTTAGGTTGGAGAACATGAAACGTTGATGTGAGCAGTTAGTTTTCTTCTACAAAATTAAATAAAAAAGTCAAAGGCCTACCATATAAAAGTTTGTGAAAAATATACAAATTTTAAAAAAATATTTACAGTCCTCATATATACAGTTTGTTAATAACAAAATTATTTTAATAATTAAAAGTGTCCAAACAAGGGTGTAGGTATGCCCAAAAAGGTTCTTATTAATTACGAAGATAGATTTTAGAATTTTGGGGTGGACTATCATCTATGCCTTTTCATTTACAGACAATGAGACAAGTGTATTGTCTAGACTGATTCTATGGACTTCGTCCATTAAACGAGAATGAGAGACAAGTGTATTGTCTAGATTGATTCTATGGACTTCATCCATTAAACGAGAATGAGACAAGTGTATTGTTCAAATTGATTCTATGGGCCTCGTTCAAAATTAATAATTAATAATTTCAAAAAATAAAATAAATAGCTTAATTAAGCTTGTAATAAGTACAATTAACGATAGTTGTAAAAATTAAAATTAATCTTCAACTATTCGATTACTATTAGCTTAACTTCAACTCTATTCACACTTATATTGGATAACTATTAGATACAACTATTAGTTTAACTCTAATGATTCTACAACTATTAGCTTAACTTCAACTCTAATAACTTAAGGCTTAGTCCAACTGCATTTGGAATCTAGGAGTCCAGCTAGTGTGCAGTCATGTAAGAGTCCATCTCCTAATAAAATCATTCGAACTCCTAATAAACTCCTCCAAACTCCTAATAAACTCCTGCATCTAACTAATATACAGTTCGTATTACATCTTGAGCTTTTCCATAATTCATAATTAAGAATTTTGTCCAAAATGATTAATTAATAATCTCAAAATTCATAATTGGGCGTCATCCAAAAATCATAATAATAATTTCAAAAAAATAAAAAATAGCTTCGTTAACATATGATAAGTAACAGTTCATGACAGTTGGAAAAACTATTCAGATACAACTATTCAATTAGTACATGCAACTATGAACTTAATTCCATTGATGATACAACTATTAGCTTGATGTCAACTCCAATCATGAATTTTACTTTAACTGCAATTGGCGATATATTAATTTTTAAATTAACTATTAGATGCAACTATCAGTTGGAAAAAATAAACTTCAACTTCAACTATTCTCTTATTAGATACAACTATTCGATTAATAAATGCAAATATAACGTTAACGCCATTGATGGCACAACTATTGGCTTAACTTCAACTCCAATCATGACTTTTATTTGAACTACAATTGCTGATATATTAACTTTTAAATTAACTATTAGATACTATTAGTTTAACTCCAATGATTCTACAAGTATTAGCTTAACTTCAACTCTAATCACGGTTATGCTGGATTACTATTAGCTTACATATTGGATACAAATATTAGCTTAACTCCAATGATTTTACAAATATTATCTTAACTTCAACTCTAATCGCTTAAAGCTTAGTCTAGGTACATTTTGTATCTAGGAGTCTAGCTAATGTGCACTCATGTAACAATTGAACTCCTAATAAAATCGCTCGAACTCCTAATAAAATTCTCCATCTCGTAGTTGGGCATCTAGCTAATTACGCTGATATGCGTATATATCTTAGAATTTTGGGGTGGACTATCATCTATGCTTTTTCATCTACGGGCAAGAATGAGACAAGTGTATTGTCCAGATTGATTCTATGGGCATCGTACAAAATTAAACGAGAATGAGACAAGTGTACTATCCAGATTGATTCTATGAGCCTCTCAAAATTAATAATTAGTAATTTCAAAAAAATAAAAAATTGCTTCATTAACATGTGATAAGTACAGTTAGTGATAGCTGTAAAAATTAAAATTAATCTTCAACTATTTGATTATTAGATACAACGACAAACCTAACTCCATCAATTATTAGATACAACTATTAACTTAACTCCAATGACTCTAGAGCTATTAGCTTAACTTCAACTCTATTCAGAGTTACATTGGATAACTATTAGATACAACTATTAGCTTAACGTAAACTCTAATCACTTAAGGATTAGTCCAACTGCATTTCGAATATAGGAGTCTAGTTAATGTGCAATCATGTAAGCATCGAACTCCTAATAAAATCATTCGTTCACTCTTAATAAACTCCTCCAAACACTTAATAAACCCATGTATCTCTTAGTTGGGCATCTAGCTAATATACAATTCGTATTACATGTTTAGGTTTTCCATAATTCATAATTAATAATTTCGTCCAAAATGATTGATTAATAATTTCAAAATTCATAATTGGGCGTCACACAAAATTCATAATTAATAATTTCAAAAAAATAAAAAATAGCTTAGTTAACATCTCATAAGTAACATTTCATGATAGTTGGAAAAAATAAACCTCAACTTCAACTATTCGATTAATTAGATACAACTATTCAATTAGTACATGCAACCTTACATGCAACTATGAGCTTAACTCCATTGATGATACAACTATTAACTTAATGTCAACTCCAATCATGACTTTTACTTTAAGTTCAATTGCCGATATATTAATTTTTAAATTAACTATTAGATACAACTATCAGTTGGAAAATGTAAACTTCAACTTCAACAATTCTATTATAGATACAACTATTTGATTAATAGATACAACTATGACCTTAACTCCATTGATGATACAACTATTAGCTTAACTTCAACTCCAATCATGAATTTTATTTGAATTACAATTACTATATATTATTTTTAAATTAACTATTAGATACAACTATTAGTTTAACTTCAACGATTCTACAACTATTAGCTTAACTTCAACTCTAATCACGGTTATGCTGAATAACTATTAGCTTAAATATTGGATACAAATATTAGCTTAACTCCAATGATTCTACAACTATTATCTTAATTTCAACTCTAATCGCTTAAAGCTTAGTCTAAGTACATTTTGTATCTAGGAGTCTAGCTAATGTGCACTCGTGTAACAATTTAACTCCTAATAAAATCATTCGAACTCCTAATAAACTCCTCCATCTCCCAGTTGGGCATCTAGCTAATTACACTGATACGTGTTTATATCTTAGAATTTTAGGGTGGACTACCATATAATATTTTTCATCTATGGACGAGAATGAGACAAGTGTAATGTCCACATTGAATTTATGGGCGTTGTTCAAAATTCATAATTAACAATTTCAAAAGAATAAAAAAATTAGCTTGGTTAACATGTGATAAGTACACTTCGTGATAGTTGGAAAAATTAAACTTCAACTTCAACTTGGTAATTAAAACTCCAATCATGATGATGTACAACTATTACATTAACTCCAATGATGATAAAACTTTAGCTTATCTTCAACCCCTATCACTACTTTAACTTGAAACGCAATCAATGATATATTAACTTTTAAATTGACTATTATATAGAACTATTAACTTAACTTCAATGGTTTTACAACTATTAGCTTAACTTCAACTCTAATGGTAGTTATATTAGATTAACTATTAAATAACTATTCATAATTCAATTATATACCTTTCGGCGTATTCCGAACATATTAATCTTATAAATATGGTTGTTGCTTCTAAACTAGAATTTGATAGTCATCAATACATAATAGCCACGATCGGTTTTATACTTTCGAGGGCAACATGTTTCCAGATACCAATGCTTCTCTCAAGTGTCCTTCAAGAACACAATGGTTCTCTCTACTGTCCATGAATCAGTCGAATAAATCACAAACATTGTAAATGTGCTTACTATCTGATTGTTTTGAGGTAACTTGCATGCATAAATACATTGGCCTTAAAATATACAGAAAAACACAAATGACATGCAAAATAAATAATGTACTTTCGACGGAAATACTCTATACTTGCACCCCAAAAAATGCCAAAAAATGGATGTAGAAGTAGTCTTACTTGTCATCACCACACAATTAGTCTATTGGACTATTATGCATGAAAGGAAAGGAAAAAAAGACTACGAAACACCGCTATACTTTCTGCTTACTTTCAATGATATTTGGCTCTCACCTTTATCTCCAATTTAAAGAGTTCTCGGAGGTAGTTGAAGTGATTCGGCTGCCTCGAGAAACTCAAGTGTTTGGAAAACGTTAACATCTTGGTAAGCCAACGGCCGTGGAAAGAAACACATAAAATAAGGGTCATTATATGGCAATATTATTTGCAACTTTCGAAAACTTTTTCCTAAGTCATTGGATCATGTAAATAATGTGTTCCACAACCGTTGTATTTTTTACACTCGTTCACGATATAGGATTACATTCCTAAACTAAGTTCCTGATCCCTAGATGAAAGACTAGCTATATGCAACTATTTTCCCCGATCCATAGAACTTTTTCATATGTGTTTTGCAGCCCATGCTTCCACCATTCATAGTCATTCCTTTACATAATGATGTTTCTCGTCTTTGCATTTTCCATGATCATGTGCATGACCTTAGGTTCCTTTGACTTGGACAAATTTGGTCATTTCTTACAAGAAAACTAATGGCATTACTCAATGCATCCCACAACACAACAATGAATGTAGCATTCATTGGTAGTAGTTCGATTTAAATTTGCTTGAGATCAGACGACCACCAATGCTAGTTGTCGTGAAGCATCATTCCTCACTTGACTTGGAATAAATCCAATCATAAAAAAAAGTCGCAATCTCCTTTACATTTGTAGCCTATGTCCTATTAGGTTAGAATGCACTCTCTCCTTAACCCTTTACATTGAAGAACATAGGTATGTTTGGGACTTAGGCATGTAAATCTATTCTTAATAGAAGTCTACTTAGTAGTGTATCGTTTTACTTACCTAGGTTCATTATGTTGCATAACTCTCCTCAGTTTTCTAATTGTTTACATTATTGCTAAAGATCCTGTTATCACGAATCGTATAGTTTTCGCGTAGGGTGATCATATCCAGGATGGCAGAGTGGGAAGGCAACTAAATTTGTGACCTACGATATCCAAGACCTCTGAAAGAACTCATATGTCACACCAGTCAATGGTATCGACACTTTTGACTCTGTGGAAATACTAAACAAAGGGGGCATCCCTATAACTAAGATAACCCTAAAAATAAGGAAATCATGTCGATAACCCTGAGAAATCTTAGTAAGATATTTAATTAGAGTTTTATATAGTTACTAAGAGATTATGAGTGTCTATATGAAAATCCCCAATTTACGCTAGGGTTTTGAGCATGGAAATTGGATCTAGGTGTAAATGGTGAAATTAAGTGAAATTGGACACTCAGATTGATTGTTAGGTGTAATATCGATAAGAAAAATGACGAGTGCAACTAAGAAGATGAAAAATAAGAGAAAATTATTGGTCATAAGATAAAGCCACTCCCTATTAACATAATGATTCAAGAGATACGAAGAGGGTTTCCCCAACTGGTGCACCCCTGTCAAATCACCTTCTTCCTTGAAAGGACAAAAATATATGGATCCAAAATATGCAAGAGATATTCACCACAATATTCTAATGCAAACAAGAGATAACATTAATCAATCAAAGAGAACATCAATCAATCATCTACATGAGACAAGAGATCCTAGAAAAATTTCTATTAGCTAATGGTGCTAAATTTCTCAATGGGATATAATGAGGGGGGTTTCTTATCTATATAAGTTTTGAGAGACACAAACCCTAACATAATTTTCATCCAACGATTGAGATTATAACGTCATCAACGATGTATATCACTCTTACATGGATCAAATTGACTAGATCAAGGGGCACACTTTTTGCCCAATGATTCCTTGTCTAAGTCAAAATACATCATAAAGTAAGATATAACAATGTCATGTATCAGATAGCCAAGGTGAGGGGCACCCCATGGGGGACGTCTTCACTAGATGAACCAAGTGAATAATCTCGAACATATTGTTGACTGAAACTGGCGTAGAAGTGTCTGAAGAACCATAATAAATCATCTGGATAAATTTCCTTGCCATTTCCTTGACCACATCAATTTTCTTATTGATTTCTTGGTTCATTTTTTGATGGTACATTCTCTGAAATCATAAAAATCATCATATCTTGTTTCAACATGAGAACTAGGGCAAACAAACTGCACAAGAGTGTTTGGAGACATAGTAAAATGGTACACGTGACTACTCATGCCCCCTGGAGTGTTATGGTGCCCTAGGATAACCAAAATAATTGCCATTTGTACTAAAAAATATGATCTAGCCAATAATAAAGTGATAATAATCACTGGTCATGCATGTTATAGCTGATTTTACCACACCAGGTGAATCACACTTGTATGGCCTTCCCCTATCCCTCTGCAGACTCCTTAGACCCCTTGGACCATTTCTTGTCCTTTGAAGTTTCCCAGACCATCCCTATAAACATGTGAAAATTTCTATACGCGACTTTTAAACCCCTTATCGCGTATATACGTGGGTTTGACCCCTAAAACCGCGTACATCGGGATGTGTGCAAAATCCAAATCCTTTTGGAGTTTTCCTTGACATGGATCTAACTCACTTGACTCCTGGCCTTCCATATGCCTTGAGATCACTCGGATTCGACCTTTCATTACCCCTTTGAAAAGCTATATAAGGAACTCTTTGGATACATTGAAGGCATAAGAGAATTGAGAGCAAAGAAGCTATAGTCCATTGTTGCCAGAACTTGTGCTTGAGTCTGCATTCCTTTGTCCCTTGGAGCACTTTTGTGTTCTTCCCAAGATTTCCTTTTGCTTGTGAGCTTGCTATCGAGAGATGGAGGATTGAGGTGGTGGAGGCCCAAGTGGGGGATTCAGTTTCTCCGATTCGAAGACGTGCCGACAGAGGTTGTATCCATTGTAATCTCTAATTTTATATTAATAGAAATATCTTTTCCTATCCAATAATGTATGTTTGAATGAATACTTTATCCATGGATGATTTCAAATGCTTATACATTGTTGATTATATATTCTAGAATAGATCTAACACCAATATATAGTATGCTTGTCTTGTTTACTTGTTGTTGAGGAAAGTGATTAATCAATTCAAGTTGAAGTTGGAAAGCTCAACGGGGATCTACTTCAACCGTCCGGAATAAGGTACGAGGTCTGATCCTTTAGTGTTAGATATTTGATTTCTATTGCATATTGGAAAGGATTGATTTCTGGAGTCAAGCTGTCTGTTGTGGTACCCCAAGCAATAGGAATTTCTCTCCGTAATAGAATTGACGACTCTACTGGGGAGTTCCCAGTTGTTGTCCTTTGGGGGTTTTTCTATCAGCATTCAATGACTTTGAATTGCTCTTTTTTCTATTGTTTCTGTGTCGGGTCTGGGGGCATATTTGCATGGTAGTGTCTGATTGGTGTGAAGTTTGTCTTAGCTTGTCTGTTTGCCTTTATTTTTATGCACCTTTCTTCCTGTACACGAGTTTTTAGCTCACAATCGCGTATATACGCGGGTTTCACTGCTATTTCTGTGTACACATGCGAGTTTACTGCAAACAATCGCATATGCCCTTAGTTTTTCCTTCCAGAGGAAGATTGATTGTTGCTGGGTGAATTTGGATGATTGCTAAGTCTCCTTTGATACTGCTAGAGTCTGTATACACCTTTGTTTCTAACCAGAGACATTTTTTTTAGGGTGAAATTTATTTTTGGAAGAATGTTCTTGTCATTACATTTTTTATTTTTTGTTTTGGGATTAGTGCATTAGATTTCTTTTACCTTAGTACTTTGCTTGAGTGCTGCTTGATTGTGCTTGCAGAGTCTGGGGGTTGTAGAATCATTCTTTTGCTTTAATATCTCATTTTTATTTCAAAAAATCCAAAAATATTTGCTTATCATTATGTATTGCATCTTGCATTTTGCATAGTACTTGCACTAGATTTGCTTTGGAGTATTAGTCAGGATTTCATATAGGAAAGTTTGCATCTATCATTCGAAGAAAATTGTGCATTTCACGTAGTAGCATACCCTGTTTTTCATGGACACAATGCATTTGCATTGATTGTTAGGTGTGCATTTTGCTTCATGTTGTGACATAACGCCATTAGTTGCACGGCCATATACCTCTTTTGAGTAATAAAGCCAATTAAAATGAACTACACTATTTTTTTTGATAGGGTTCACCAACAAGATTAGGTTTTAGGGTCTTGGAATAGTTCATTGTGAATAAATTCTCCAAGACCACTAAACAACAACATGTATGTGTTTGTCCAGGTGAGTGTGTGAAATTCCTTGGTATAACCAGTGTTTCTCAGGATCCTCCTCTCAAAAGGGAGTTAAACACGAGGCAGTGTGAGCGGTTATTGATTGGGATGACCCCTAGTCATAACTGAGTAGCACCAAAGATATTTCCAGGATTGTATTCGTATCTGGGGGCTCTTTCGAGAGTTTTGGGCTTTGCTACCCTACCCATACAGTCAATCCCACCTTTGACTATCCACCTGAGCATTGATTATATTGAGGTGACCTTAGTGGCCTTACCTAGGATATCGAGGGGGTACTCTGTAGGGGTTATTCTGTGGGTGTCTCGACTAGGTTGGGGTCAGACAGCATAGTCACTTTACGCGTTGAAGCTGAGGGACACAATAATTGGTTACGTACCTCTGCTTGTTGTGTATGGGAGTCTCAAGCCTCTCCTAGGCAATACATACCTGCTTCATTCAGGAGTTCATTTATCCTACCCTTGATTGCTTGTGTTTGGCTTTAGATTTTATTGGTGTATGCTCTGTGCATGTTAGCTTGCTTAGGGTTTGCGTAGATAGTGAGTCTTTTATATTTTTTGAGTCATTGTGGATTTGAGTGCGGTGCCTCATTGTTCTCGTCGTTTAGCAGGACTTCCGCCTTCTCCATTTCCTCCTCCTTTGAGAGAGAGTGATAGATAGTCCAGGCGGACTACTTCGCACATTGATTCACGCACGATGGGAGACCATATTGAAGGTATTCCTAAACCACCTTCTCCCATTCAAGTGGAAGATGGGGACTTTACTCCTAACTATGATCCTTCACCTGATTTGACTGAGTTAGGTCCTGCAATTTTTGAGATAGGTACTTTTCATGATGGACCTACTTACTATAGTTCTGATCCCCCATTGATGCATCGTCGGTATGGAACGCCGGAAGATGCTGAGACTCATTTAACTCGCAAGTACTAGTTATGTTAGTTATAGTATGTCTAGTTTTCCCAAACATGATTTGGAATTTCATGTCGAGTCAGAGTTTGAGCCTAGCACTATGCCTGGGGGCACTCTCATACCATGCGGAGAGGTTTGGGAGCACAAGTCACATTGCAGCTTCCATCCCAGCAGTGGAATCTACATCACATATTCCTCCTAGGCCTAGGGCTAGTGATCCTATTAGGACACCAGATCCGAGACGAGTGACCATAGGGAACAACACGTACATAATTACACAGGTCCCTTCGTCCTCTATCCCTAGTTCTTCGAATATTCTCCCTCCACCTCATTCACGTGGTCCTTCGGGCCGGAATGTTGCTACGAGTCAGGTCTGTACTGCTGTTACTCGACCGGTTGTGTCTCAAGTTCAAGTACCGCCCGTTGTTTCAGGAGGTCGTGTTCATACTTCTAAAGGTCATATTACTACTTCCAGAGTGTATATTCCTACTTCCGAAATGTATATTCCTACTTCCGGAGCGTATATTCCTACTTATGGAGTGTCTCATGGGACATCTCATGTGATGACTTATGGACCTTATTATGGGACGTAGTATGGACAGGGTTATTCACCTTATGGGTGCGGGTATCAACAACTCGCTTACTCTCCAAATTATGGCTTTGTAGCTCCGAATAGTCAAGGTACACCACCCTATGGTGCTTCCATGCCACCCTATGCAGGTCAAACGGGAGGAGGGCACTATGGCCAAGGCCATGGTGGTTATGGTAACCATACCTATGTGAATCAGAACTATCAGGGAGCGGTCCATCAACCTAGTCATCCTAGGCTCCCTTTCCTTGCAACGCTAAATCTTCCTGACTTGTTGAGATTGACAAACGATCCTGTAGCTCATGACTCGGCTTGGCCAGCTGTCCCTGCTAAGCTTCCCTTTGACATACCCAAATTCGAGGGAAAAATGGGAGAGGATCCACGCAAACATGTTAGTACCTCTCACCTATGGTGCTCATCAAATTCCTTACACCAAGATTCAATCTGTTTAAGGCTGTTTCAATGCACCCTTACAGGGCCTGCTGTGAAATGGTATATAGAGATACCTAGGGGGGCATTCACTTTGTTCGATGACCTAGCAATGACTTTTCTTAACCACTTTTAGCTACCAGTGTGTTATGATGTTGGTACAGAACTCTTGTCGACATTTCGACAGGATAAAGCCACACATATCTAAGATCATATCCAAGAGTGGCGTAGATGGAAGAGGTTGATTAAAGCCTTTATACCGCCGGAATTCCTCCTCGAATGGTTCCTTAAGTCGTTACTGCCTTATATAGAGAAGGATGTTTCTACATCCGGACTGCAAAATGAGGAAAAACCCATTTTTAGGGCGCAGGAACTGGATTTGATTTATGCTCAATCCGGTTTGTTATATGAGATCATTCCCAATGCTCTGCATTCTAGTTTCGACCTCAAAGTTAAACCTAGACCACATGTCGATGGCATTGTTGGTTGTGCGAGTGCTAAACCTATGGATTCGGTTGCGAAACAAGTCAATCAATTGTTAATCAACCAATCTGCTTCGGGACAAGCCACGACTTCGTCTCAACCCAACCAAACAGCGAGTGTGCTTTCGGTACAATCGTCAGACCAGAAGGGTAACCAGCAACCCGGAAGGAATAAAAAGAAGGGTAAGAACAATCGTAAGGGTGGGAATACGAATGAAAATGCTAATAATAATGACAAGAACGCCCGTAATGATGGGGGGGGGGGGAAAGCAAGCTAAATGTAAGGTTAAATTTCCTTGCAAGTTGTGTAAGGAAGATCAACTCACTTACTTGTGCCCTCATATCGATGAAGCCTCGAGATTATTAGCGCAGGGCCCAGTTGTGCTGACTAACCCTTTACATCACAATCAAAACATGAACTCAAGGACCCATGATCAGTCTGGTGGTGATCAAGATCCGCTGGAGGGTAGTGGTTGTGGTTGCATTAACATGGTATGTGCTACAAAAGTTGTGACCCGTGCGAAGGACTATGGTTTGTCACAACCCAACCTAGGAAAGGAACCTAATCCACCAGGGACTCCTTTGCGTATTGAAAAACCTGTGGATAAACCTGAAGTTGCACCTCGCATTCCTAAGGGAGTCCTTAAGCGTTCGGGGCACAATCCTAATCCCTGAGCTGCCCAAAACTATTATGTTGTCGAGGATTTGGGCCACACTCCTTGTGCGATGTTTGCACTAGAAGTACTTTAGAGTTGTCCTTCGCAAAGGAAGGCTTTGCTTTCTGCCCTTGGTGTGAATGATGATAATTCTTCCTCCGTGATTAAATTTGAAACCGTAGGACTTCAACCTTGCTTGCCTTACTATGTGTCTCTTTTGATTCATGTATAATGTCTCAACATGATCGTCAAGCGCACTGTGATTGACGAAGGTGTTGCTGCTTTTGTGATGTCTTTATCATGTTGGAAGGGTTTAGGTTCCCCTGAGTTGTCTAAATCTGCAACCATGTTAACTGCGTTCAATGGAAGATCGTTTAGGTCACACGTGATCCTTCCTTCCCTTAAGGTCCATTTGGGAGGGAAGACCGTTGCGATAGAGGTCAAGATGGTTGAAGTGCCCCTTGACTATAATATCTTAATGGGTAGGAACTGGATGTACAGTATCCAAGTCGTAGCTTCTTCCCTATTTCACATTGTATGCTTTCCATTTAATGGGAAGATAGTTACGATTGATCAAACGTCATTTAAGAATCCGTCGGTTACCGCATCTTCGGGAGCTTCAATCCTGATTGTAGAGCATTCTCTGCCGGCAACTGGGAGTGTGGGTGTGGGAATGTATCCATCCCTCATGGGAAGCTTCAGTTGTCCTGCACCTATCCTTATGATAGGGTCTAGTTCCGGTGAGACTTCGACATTTGTGAGATCGATGTCTTTTTGCACGAGTCATATGGAAGACCCTTGGATTCTTCCTACACCGAATACTTCGAGTGAGCCCATCATGACGGATGTGTCGTTGCCTACAACTATGGTAGCTTATCAAGCTAATCTTAGATGTGTTGCAGAGCCTAGTCCTTCCTCTTCACGGACGGAGGAGGACGACCCATATGTCCTGCTTACATGGGCAGTTCAGTCTTCTCATGCGCATCACTGCCTTGATAGTGTATTTTCTTCAGATGAAGCGATTATTGAGGCCATGTCAGGAGTTGAGCCACCATGGGGAGAGTTGCATCAGAGATCTTACTTTCTTCCCGAGCTTGACCGCTTGGAGCGTGAGGACTTTAGGGAGGTTCTTCGTGAGAGAATTGGTAGTCCCATGGTTCCATTAAGCTCTCCTGGTCTGATGGCTGATGGGAACATGGAAAATATATCTCTAATGATTCCTATCAATATCTCTCGTGATCCTGGCACGATATAGAATGTCTATATTGGGACAGAATGTTCCCATGCCGCGATTCAAGAATACAATGAGATGTTTAAAGAATTTCGTGATATCTTTTCTTGGTCTTATGATGAAATGCCAGGTATCGACCCTCGCATTGTTGAACACGAGATTAATACTTATCCCAATGCTAATCCTGTTCGACAACGCTTGCGTGCAGTGAATCCTAGGAAAGCACCCGTGATTAAGGCAGAGATAGAGAAACTATTGAAAGTCGGTTTTATCTATCCCGTTCCCTTGACAGAGTGGGCTTCAAACCCTGTTCCAGTTGATAAGAAGCAGGGAGCGATACACATATGTACTGATTTCCATGATTTGAATCGTGCCTGTCCTAAGGACAATTTCTCCACACCATTTATTGATCAGATTTTGGATGAGTGTGCGGGTAGCGAGGTTTTTTCCTTTATGGACGGCTTTTCTGGATACAATCAGATACAAATTAAACCCGAGGACCAACATAAGACCACATTTATTTGTCCTTGGGGAACTTTTGCATATCGGAAAATGCCTTTTGGCCTTAAGAACGCCAGAGCTACTTTTCAGCAGGCTATGACCTTGATCTTCCACGATCTCAAATTGATTATCGAAGTATTTTTGGATGACCTTGTTGCTCATTCTCGTATGAGAATGCGTCATTCCTGTCATTTGAGATTGGTATTCGAAAGATGCCGCCATTATTTGGTCAAGTTAAATTCTCATAAGTGCATCTTTCATGTGAAGTCTGGTCACTTATTAGGATTCATCGTTTCTAAAGAGGGTATAAGAGTTGACCCTTTGAAGGTTGAGGCAATACTTCAGTTGTCTCCCCCGAAAAACATTCGTCATCTTCAATGTTTGCAAGGCATCACAAACTTCTTACGGACATTCGTTGTCAATTTTGCCAATTTGACAAGAGGCTTCATGCGTCTTTTGAAGAAGGACACCACCTTTTGTTGGGATGAGCGAGCCCAGGAGTCCTTCGATGCGCTCAAGTGAGCCCTAGCATCGGCCCCGGTGATTATTCCTCGAGATTATAGCCATGATTTTCTACTTTATGTGGCCGCGTCCATGGAGACGATTGGTATGGTTTTGGTTCAAGAGGATTAGGTGCTCCAAGAGCATGTCATATACTATCTGAGCCAGAATCTTATTGACGTGGAGATTCGTTATTCCCATGTTGAGAAGCTTGCCTTAGCTACCGTACATGCAGTTCAATGGTTGAGACGTTATATTCTCCTTCGCCAGACCTTGGTTGTAGCCCATGTCAATCAGTTTCAATTCATCCTCACTCGAAGGATGATTGGGGGAAAATATAATAAATGGATTGTCATATTGCAAGAATTCAGTCTCAAGTTTGTTTCGGCAAAATCGAAGAAATCGTTAATTTTTGCGGAGCTTATATCGGATTTCCCAAGCGATGCCGAGGAGTTGGTTTGTGAAGATACATTTATTGATGAGCACATCTTCTTAATCTCAAACTTAGACCCATGGTATGGGGATATCATTATATATTTACAAACATTGAAGGTCCCTACTCATCTCTGACAAGATGAACGATGACGGTTACGTCACGTGTCTAAGAATTACCTCATAGTGGATAACACTTTGTACCGCCATGGGGTAGATTCCATTTTACATCGTTGTTTAAATCATGAAGAGGCTGAGGTAGTGCTAAATGATTTCCATGGAGTAGCGTGTGGTGGTCATCTATCTGGGCTTTCTACATCCCAAAAAATCTTAAGAGCGAGTTATTTCTGGCTGTCGATTTTTAAGGATTGTGTAGATGCAGTCAAGAGGTGCCACCCTTGCCAAGTGTTTGCATGTAACATGCACTTGAAACCTGCCCCATTACATCCCATCATCACTACCAGTCCCTTCACTAAGTGGGGGATAGATTTTATGGATTGCAACCCAGCTTTAGCTGGGGGGCATCATCATATCATAGTGGCTGTCGACTGCTTCATGAAATGGGTTGAGGCTATGCCTACAGTTAAATACAATGGTGAGACAGCTGTGCACTTCGTATTCAACCAGATTATTACTCGGTTCGGAATTATGAAAGAGATTGTCAGTGACCATGGCTCACACTTTTAGAATCGTATGATGGAAGAGTTGGCATCAAAGTTAGGGTATAAACAAGAGCATTCCTCCTCTTACTATCCTCAAGCGAATGGACAGGTAGAAGCAGTGAACAAATCACTCAAATCCATTCTCCAATGAACCATCACACAAAGAAAGAATAATTGGCACATTATGTTATATCCTGCTTTGTGGGCTTATAGAACCGCGGTTAAGACTGCCACAGGTTTTTCTCCATATCAACATGTACATGGAGTGGAGTCGGTATTACCAGTTGAGATTGAGATTCCTTCTTTGACGCTAGCCATAGAGCTCTTACCAGACACTTCCTCATTGGAGGAGCATTTGTTCCACCTTGAGCAACTTGATGAGTAGCGTCGAGATGCCTTGGTGGCTCTAGAAGCAAATAAGCATCACGTAAAGGTCAAGTACAATAAGTCTGTCTATCCAAGGAGGTTTAGTGAGGGAGACTTGGTCCTCTTGTGGGATCAACCAAAAGAACCCTTGGGGGAAGGAAAGTTTAACCCCATGTGGTGTGGTCCTTATGTCGTCAAACATGTGTTAGATAAGGGCGCTTATGAGTTAGTGCATTATCAGGGAACGGCCTTGGCGGAGCCTAGAAATGGGCTCTATCTCAAAAAGTACTATGCATGGCTTTCAGTCAAGGCTGGTTATTGTATATTATTGTACAATTTTGCATAGGTAGGTCTTTTTCTTATGGTGATCGGGTTTGTGATTAGTTTCCGTTTCTTTTGGTAGATGTCAATGGAATCTTCTACCTTCATAGGATTCGCAGATGGTGCAAGCCGTCACACTCAACACTCAACCTCTACTGCTTGGGTGATTTATACTCCTATGGGTCAGGTATTGTTTTCAGGAGGCATATGATTATGGCCATCTTCAAACAATGTTGCTGAGTATAGTGCCATTATTGAGCTTCTACAGGATGCCTCTTTACATGGCGTTCTCTCTCTTGAGGTACGTCTTGATTCGGAGTTAGTAGTGTCACGGCTTAATGGTTTGTACCATGTTAGAGATCCAACATTATTAAGAATATTCTTACGTGTGAGATTATTAGAATGGCAATTTGACAATATAACATATATACATATTCCAAGAATTAATAATCAAGTTGTTGACTCATATGCTAACTACATGTTAGATTGGCATTTGTTTCATACACAATAAGCTCATCACAAACACAAATTTTTACACATGTAAATAAATAAACCGATCATCATAAAAAAAATTATAAACATACAAAATGTGGTAATACATAGTGTCATAATACAAAAATGGGGCTCTCGAGCCACCAAAATATAATACACGGTAGTACAAAATGTATCACTCCTAGGTATCTAAGCCTGTGGAGGAGGAGGGGGGTTGTGATCGTGAAATGTCACTATGGCTCTAGCTAGCCGTTGAAATAGCCACACCCATGCTCGTGGTACACCCACCACCTGGCCCTGCATGGCCTCAGGCAAGTCCTCGGCTTGCGCCATGGGTACTCTGTGTGTCAGTCTCATGAAGTTGGTATGAATGCTTTGGAGCGTCCGCTCCGCAACCACACCTGTGATATCATCTCCTCTTCCCCTCCGTCTATGACGAGGGAAGCCTTTAGGCCGCTGTGGTCCCACATCTACATGCATATGGTAGATGTCACTATATATTGTCACCCAAAAACATGTCTTTTGATTCCACATAATCAGAAAACACAAAAAAAAAATTAAATAACTCAAAAATTTTAAAAAAGAGGGTCGAGATTCGTTACCTATGTCACCGTATACCGATCCTGGTGGTAGCGGCATGTCCGGGTCTCCTCGGAAATCTATTCCCGCATAGGGGTAGTCATCGATGGCAACTATCTATCGTCGCCACCACGAAAAGAAATCAGCTGGATAGGGGTTGTACACCCTACCTCCACCCAGTCTACGCATCGCATTTTCCCAACGCCATTGGTTCGGATCTTGAACCCCATGTAGAGGAACGTCAACTCTAGGGCTCAATCCTGGAACATGCTCAAAGAAAAACATGCTCAGTATGCTGTTGAAACCAAAGTTTTGCACTCTACCCATCTTGCACTCACTGAGCTGGTGTTTCATGTTGCCCAATAGCGCAGTGCTCCAATCGTATACCGTGGGTCTCATGCACTCCATTGCATAGAACATTAGAGGCCGCGAGGCCTAGTGGAGTGAAGCCAAGCTGGCTATCCTGCCTAGTGTCAGTAGGATGGCCTTTAGGCCCAACACCTATATGGAGGTTAGTTGGGATTTGACTCCCCACCTTCTCCGTGTCCGGATAGCAGTACACCGCAATGTACTCATCTATAGTCAGGCCACCTCCAAGTCCGCGAGAGTATAGGTTCACTACTTCCCCTCGTCGGGAAAGTCCAATAATAAAGTATATGTCCTCCACTTCTATGGTGAGGGACATCTCGTCTATCTGGAACGACTCTGAGTCTGGATCCCAGAAGTCCACTAACATCTACAATAGTCTTGGTTTGGCTCTTAAGCCACCAAGACACCAAAATTTGTAAAGCCCACATGCACGTAACTCTTGTTGAGCCATTAGATCTGCCCTTACTGCCTCTTCTACATCACCATGTTCACGTTCTCTCCATTCTAGGACCATCCTACACATAAAATTTGAATTTTGTCCATTAGAATACTTAAAAAACATTGATCGCGGCCCGCGACTGTTTGCCAAACAACCGCGTATGTACGCGACTGTGAGGGCGTTTTCCGCGTATATCCAGCCCTATACGCGGAAAAACTCTCGATTTTTGCATGGGCCATGGCGCGTATCTTAGAATGGCCTAGAAACCCAAATACACCATGGAATTTGACAAAATTTGCATCAAAATGAAAGAGTAGAGCATAGGTAAGTACCTGGAAAAAACGGTAGTGGATTCCGCTGGCTGGATCTCCTGAAATTTGCTATTGAAGTTCTGATCTCAAATGGGTAAAAGTTTCAAATGTTTTATAATGTTTTGAATTTTTTACTATTTATAGAAATTTTTCAAATTTTTGAAATTTTTTACCCCCTTTCCTATAGTTTGGACCATTTTTGGACTAATTTATGATGTAGGAGAGCTTTTTGGGTGCTGTTTCAGCCATTGGATTGACCCGTTCGTGCCGATTTCAGGTATCATGTCTAAACTGGCATATAGGTTAGGTTTCATCACCATTTGCATTTTGCATGACCTTATGACCATTCCATTATAGCCTTAGGTACGAACCCACTCTACTATGTCATGAAACCTTCTTGTTGTTTTAGAAGTGGCATGATATGAGTGGTAGAGCTTGACCTTGCATGGGTACCCTAGTTAGCGCCTTATTTGCATTTGGTGCCAATGCTGACATTTTGTCCCTTAGGGTGTGGGAGTCCATTGTATAGTATTGCCATGACATTTCGTAAGAGCCTCATACTCCTCTTGATCTTTTGCTGGCCTATTTCCCTCAGGACTCCCTTATGTCAAGTTGTAATTGCATTATCATGAGGTTTTCCTGCCTTATTGAGCCTTACGCTGGCTTCCCTGACATTGATTTTCAACCATATAGCCCGAGCTTGTCTCATGTCTAGCCATGCAGAGCCATCTTATATATCCTTTGCAGCTTGATTCCCTATTTTTACCGGGAGGGGATTTTCCCTCGAGTGTCACTATCCTACACATGTATCCTTGCATTGAGCATAGGTATGTTCCACTTCTTGGAACTAGTTTGTTTTCCCATATGACACTCGTCTCCTCCTAGTTTGTAACTATAAAGCAATTTTATTCTTTTTCAAGCTTTTTAAATATTTGAAAAAGTCTAAAAAAATAAAAAAAATAAAAAGTCAGACAAGGAAAGATGTTATCTTTTGGAAGCTGTCGAGTCGTGTCGCCTTCGAATAGAGCATTGTATATCACATCCGTTGGTTGGGTTTACAGTTTGACTTTAGGATTTGTACTCGTTTTTCTGATTTTATCTCCATCGACTGGTTAAGCTTCCAGTCCCCATGGAGCCTCTGTCGATGCCTCCTGTGTCGCAGAGATGTCCCAGTTTTATATATCGAGTCTATGCTACCTTTATTCAGTCACCATTCGTCGTTATGGTATTGTTCAAAGGAATTTGAAACCTGAGTCGACCATTCCTCAGTTGTCTTGACTTTGCATGTCATCCATTCCTGGTACAGTTACTGGTTCGTGTACCTTATGATTGAGTCCTTCCACATTATACAACTTTGCTGAGTACCTCGTGTTGGATGATGGGGGATGCCTTAATGCCCTCCTTCCAGTGGATTTCATCCCATCGACTTCAGATCATTTATTCTGGGATTGGAATCTAGAGTCATTTTTTAGTGCCTTGAGACTTGCAGTCATCAGTGGTAGGTTCTCTCGCCATCGACGGTCTTTGGGAATACATCAATGTCCCCTGATTGATGGATCCTCTCAAGTGTTTGACCTCAACACATTTATTCACACTTGTTAGTTTGCACTCTAGTACCTTGATTCCCATTTTCATTATTGGTGGGTGATCTTGCGTCTGTTAACGGTATACATCAATGACCGGTAATCAGATGATGGACTACTGTGTTCAACCTCGACACCTCTATTCACATAGTAGGACATGTACTCGCAGTGGTTTGTGTAGAAGACCTTCCAGATTGGTGGCATCTCTTATATGCTACCTCCTTGATTGCGCCAATGTTCATGAGATTTCAGCTCTCGTGACTTGATTCCAGTATATGTCAGACATTTCCAACTATTATGGAGATCTTGATCCATTGTACACTACTACATTTTGACCAAAAATCCGACGGCCGTCATGTCGGATTTTCGACACTTTTCTGTCGCATGTACGACACTTTGATTTTTTTTTAAGCGTCGAAACCTTGTTGTCGGTTAGCCGACACTTAAATAACCGTCGCTTAAGCGACACCTATGTAACCGTCGCTTAAATGTAAAGTGTCGCTTAAGCGACAGAATATTTTCGACGGTAGAAAAAAAAAAATTTAAAAAGCTTTCATAACCGTCGCTTAAGCGACGAATATCAATGTAAGGCGTCGGATATGCAACACCTACAACTGTCGGATAAGCGACGGAGATCCAAAAAAGGCGTCGGAAAAGCGACGGTTAGCTAATATTTTTTTAAAAAAATACTACATAAAAGCTTGAAAAACCGTCGGACAAGCGACGGATATAACCATTAACCGTCGCTTAAGCGACAAGTAGAACCGTCGCTTAAGCGACGCTTGTTAAAAAAATTCTAAAGAAAAATTAAAATTCATTGACCAGGTGGGTAGATGTGTCGTGATCCACGTTAGCTATTGACTGATTCAGATATGGATTTACAGCCTACATCTTTCGGGAGGGGTGGTCCTGAGGACGACAGTCAACTGATTTCTGTCCCCCTAAGGCTTGTAGCCCTGCTGAACCTGTATGAGTCTTTGTCTCACCTCATGCAGGGATATACAGAGTTGCCGGCTGCATCGTAGCCCCTGTACGATAATAAGAGTAGTTGCGGGCTGGGAAGTAGGCTACAACAGTGGGTGGATATCCTCATATATTCACCCGGCAACTCCTTCCAATTTCAAAACACTCAGGAGATCCTCCCATTTCAAGTTCACCAAGGGTGTGTTCAGGGTTTTGACATTTCCATTTGAACCATTATTTGATTGTAACAATAAAT
>LPNX011210150.1:260799-274224 GCA_001517045.1 Pseudotsuga menziesii
TGGAGGCAAGACCTGGACTTTCCCTCCCCTGTGTGGGCAAAATGGTGAATCCTTTGGCGCCTATGTGACTTTTGACTTTTGGGCGCTTTTTTTTGTTTGTTTGAACGATTTTTTTTTATGATCTTTTATATAATTTATTTTATGTGAAGCGGGATATATATTAATTTGAAGGTTTGAAGTCCCAACAAAATCTATCAACCAATAAAAAAATTATATATACAACTGGAAAAATAAAATAATAAATTTATTTATTTATTTATTAAAAAACTAAATATTGCCTCAGATGTGGCTGTTATTCTAAGCCACCCACCATACTCGTTGGGGGCCAAGCGGCAGTATGAATGGGCAGCTGATGTGGATGGAACATGTGGTTAGGTGGGTCAGACTATGGTTGTGGACGCATGGGTAAGTGAAGTACTAGTTTTTAATGTTGTGGGGTGTGGAAGTGATGGGAAGTAGTTGGCAAAGGAAGTCTATGGGACTTAGTGTTATGGAATTCTCAAGCACCACTGTCGTGGGGATTCATTCAAGGAATCATGATCGTAGGTTGGAGCGTGGGAGTGATCCTGGGTGTTGGGTTTTAGGTTTTCTCTTGTACAACTCTTTAATGACTTATTGAACCAAGGTTTTGAAGATAGTCGAGTCTCCACCGGGAGCATTAGCTCCTTAGTTGGGTGGTGTATTTGTGTGGGTTGTCTTTTGGTAAGGATGGACATGAATCCTTCAGCTATAGAATTTTGAATTACATTAGTTTGGAAATTTAGAGTATTGAATCCCAACTCCTTAATTTTTATATAGAGGAAGATACAAATCATCGACCTATCAATCCATACTAAATTGTCAAGAATATGCTCGATTAAGTAATGCTAGAAAGGGTCTAACTCAAGCATGGCATTCTATGGGTGTTTATTGATACCAGAGTGGTTTTGGAGTCAATTCTAGGAAATTTGGATATTCTCGTAGAGGTTGTGGAAGTAAGCCTTCCCATTTTGGAGGTCTAGCGTGGAACAAATGACTCTCAATTGATCTTTGGCTAGTATTTTTTCTATGTTCTTACAATCTTTGTCTTTGGAAAGCCAACCATAGGCCCTATTTTGTATTTTATGTACATTATTAACAATAGAAGGTTTCACCCACTAGCTTAAACAAAACTAAATAATGCATGTTTTTAAAACTATTACCATATAATTAATTATTATAATACCTACTTTGGCAATTACTAAAAAAAAGTTCACACAATCCAACAAACCGTTGAAATTTAATTAAGAAGAGTTCACATATGCCAACACATGCGAATAGAAAATGAGGGGCATGTAGAGTTTAACAACTTAAGCTTCCCATTTGGTGGAGGTTGTCCAAAACTTAAAGGAAAACATGCATATTTTTTAGATGTATGATTATTGGGATTATCTGCATAGTGTAATTCAGTAATCTATGATCCATATCCAATGAGCATAGTCGCAATTGGCCAATTTCTCATGGTTTTGAATAGTCCACTTAGTATGCAATGCATTGGATGATGGTCATAGGAATAAGGCACAATCTTGATATACAATCCAACTCTTTTGGGGACTTTTCTTTGACACGTAATGAATTATCGTATACGTGGGTGCAATGTCTCTCTGCATAGATTCACATCTATGCCGCATTGCTTAGTATGTATGGTTTAAGGGACATGGAATTCCGGGTGGGGATGGAATAGTTACATATTGTTGAGGAAGGATTTATTTTTACAAATTTTATTTATAATTTTAAAGTAATAATTGATTGGTTGTTAAGGAATAATAGATCTTTTCCTAAGAGGAATTTTTGTAATGCAAATACATATCTACGTAATATAATTTTTGATATTACAAAAATTATGATTATGAACCTTTTGAATACAAAGGTCTATTTGAATACAAAGTTATGAATGTGCCCATATTGGTAGAAAGAGCCAGACTCTTATTCAAAGAATGTGGTATCAATATGAACATGCCAAACCAATCCCACAAATATGAACATGCCATACACCCCTCCACGTTTAAACCTATAATCTTTTAAAAGGAAACATGGAGAGGAAAACCGTCGCTTAAGCGACACTTAGGAGGAAAATCGTCGCTTAAGCGACACTTGGAGGAAAACCGTCGCTTAAGCGACACTTAGGAGGATAGCAATTTTAGCGTCGTCGCTTAAGCGACGCTTATGCCCATTATTTCAAAAAAAAATTTAATCTTTCTGATTTTTGGCACGGTTAAAATAAAAAATCCACGCGCCGTCGAAAAAAACCGTCGGATTTTGGATCAAAATCTAGTAGTGGTATATCTTCAGCCATTATGGAGATCATGATCCTTTGTATATCTTCATCATGGAAATTCTGATCTATGTATATTGTACGTGGTGATGACCACTTATGTGATATTTTGTATCATGCCTATTCATGGCCATTGTACTCTTATGTATCTGGGACTGCTATATGTAGTTGCAGTTATGTACAGATTTGTATCATTGTACTATGTTGATTGGGTGGCTGGTCTTCCATTTGGGATCCTTCATCACTCCACTTCTGGGATGGGCTTATAATGTATTTCGGCCATCGTATGACCCCTCTGACCTCACACATTAGGGGGCATCTGTTATAGCTGGTTTTACCACACCAGGTGAATCACACTTGTATGGCCTTCCCCTGTCCCTCTGCAGACTCCTTAGAACCCTTGGACCATTTTTTGTCCTTTGATGTTTCCCAGACCATCCCTATAAACATGTGAAAATTGCTATACGCGACTTTTAAACCCCTTATCGTGTATATACGCGGGTTCGACCCCTAAAACCACGTACATCGAGATGTGTGCAAAATCCAAATCCTTTTGGAGTTTTCCTTGACATGGAATCGACTCGCTTGACTCTTGGCCTTCCATATGCCTTGATATCGCTCGGATTCGACCTTTCATTACCCCTTTGAAAAGCTATATAAGGAACTCTTTGGATACATTGAAGGCATAAGAGAATGGAGAGTAAAGAAACTATTGTCCATTGTTGGCGGAAATTGTGCTTGAGTCTGCATCCCTTTGTCTCTTGGAGCACTTTTGTGTTCTTCCCAAGCTTGCCTTTTGCTTGTGAACTTGCTATCAAGAGACAGAGGATTGAGGTGGTGGAGGCCCAAGTGGGGGATTCAGTTTCTCTGATTCGCAGACGTGCCGACAAAGGTTGTATCCATTGTAATCTCTGATTTTATATTAATAGAAATATCTTTTTCTGTCCAATAGTGTATGTTTGAATGAATATTTTATCCATGGATGATTTCAAATGCTTATACATTGTTAACTATATATGCTAGAATAGATCTAACACCAATATATAGTATGCTTGTCTTGTTTACTTGTTGTTGAGGAAAGTGATTAATCAATTCAAGCTGAAGTTGGAAAGCTCAACGGGAATCTACTTCAACCGTCCGGAATAAGGTACGAGGTCTGATCCTTTAGTGTTAGATATTTGATTTCTATTGCATATTGGAAAGGATTGATTTCTGGAGTCAAGCTGTCTATTGTGGTACCCCAAGCCATAGGAATTTCTCTCTATAACAATGCAATCTGAGGCTAAACTCTGAAAACTAAAACCGTAGTATTGATCCTAGGCATGTCTGGAGAAAATATCAACATCGTCAAATTTTCATCCATTGCCTTAGGAACCATGTTTGACTTGGTCAACTAGGTTGACCAAGTAAAAATACCAAAACCGATGGCGAGATGTTGCACTAAGATGAACCTGCATGCATCCAAGGTAATAATTGCTCCAAGATGTCTATTAAATCCCTACTTAAATTATGCCATTCAAAATCATGGCAACAATAACAACAACAACAATAACAACCCATAAGATATACCTGTGTTTTTTTAGTAATCATTGAATCTCCTAGAAGTCTCTTGTATATGCCATACTTACAAAGTTTAAACAATTTGTTAGTGCTAGGTGAGGATGGAAAACAAGGCTAAGTAAAGGGTGATGACCTCTAGCTGGTTTTGACCACGTGATCTCTCCTAATGATGACAAATACACTTGACCAAAACAACATATGCATGACAGGTAGCAATAGGGGATGGAGGTGTCTCATAGATGGATAAAGTACTTAGGTTTGCTTCCTTCAGGCTGTAGCAAGTTTCCATTTAATCAATTTGGAACACTGGTAAACCTTCAAAGGTTGGTGCCCTAGAAAGCCTTCTAAGCTTCCATAAATTGAGAAAGACGTAACCTTTGTAGGCTAGTCTCACCTTGTTTCCTTGTAGGGGAAAATGAGTAAAAAATTATACAAGGAATGAGTGTTCATCCTTTGACCATTTACGTTCCAAACAAATTTTAACTTTAACATAGGATAGTAGCCAACCTACAAAGATAGGTGCCATGGAAAGCATTCTGGGCTCTGGTAAATGACTAAGGCTTACCCAGTTGCTAGCGAGCATCCATAGCCTCGATGGGTTTGCCTCACATTGTTTCCCTTATGGGGGGAAATGAGCCTAACATTATACAAGGAATGGGTGCTCATCCTTTAGCCACTGGCCAATTTATAACATTCAGACTTTGCATCATTTAGATATAACATTTATGTGTTCAGATGCTTTAGTGTCTAAAGACACCGTTGGGTGGAGCACTTGTTTCAAGGACTAAAGGAAAACCATTCGATGAACTTGGCCACATTGACCAAACCACATACTTCATAGCGAGAGACACATAAAGCACGGAGTCTATCATGCACAGGGGTCAAGACGAGGAAAAGGATAATCAATCTCACAATTATCAATCAACAGATGTCATGGGAGGATATCAATTATGGATGAAATCGATGGATGGGGACAAATGATACATGGAACTGGCATAGCACCAAAGTTTAATATTTGTGTAAAGCATGGCATAAGCAGTAATATTCAACATTAGATTCTTTAATCATTCTCAACACAAGTTTAAGCATGATTATATATGTAATATAAGCATAGGTCACCATAATCATCATAACAAATAAGCTTAGGTGTTAGTATACATACAAGGGAAAAATACAACCAATGAGCCATATACCTGTCTCTATTTGATATATCCATATGTAACTATGTACTAGATTTGCTACTCTACTCGAATGAACTAGGTCACCACTGAAATAATCTCAATGGACAAGGAGATCTTAGTTCTGGCAAGGAAATAATCTGAAACTACTGCTGAAAAAAGGCTATGAATGGCTAAGGATGTAATGATCCATGCTGAAATCCCATCTGAATGTGTAGCTTTGAAAAATAAAGAGATAAATTTGTATGCTTCATCATGGTAGCATAGCTGTAATATATATGTGATAACAGATCCTTCATTGTATGTATAGTCAATTTGCACAAATAGCATCACAATAGGACCTTACCTCACACACACACGCAATATAATTTCCCTCACAAAATACACCTGCAACACCATGGGAGCCAGAAATGATTGAGCCATTGCAACGACCCGTAGAAACTACCAAATGTATTTATTTATTTTTATTTTCTTTTGAGAAATATTTATATGCTACATCCATGACATACACAAGACCAATTTACATCAACCTCAAGGTTTTGACAAATATGGTAAATATGGAAGAGTGATGCCCTAATAATATAAAAGATATGAAGATGTATAGTTGAAAAGTGCGCAGTCAACTACAATTAAGGAATAGACCTTATGATTTATATATAGAATAATTTTTTCATGGTTGTTGATCTCATCGAAATCCCATCAAAATTTATAAGCAAAAGTATTTTCAGTGACTCTATAGTTTCTCAAGCTCTCGCAGAGTTCAAATTTACAACCTGGCACATGCAACACTAGTTAATATCATTGGTGATAGTAGAGTCGGTTTGATGCTGCAAGGATTCTCTTCAAATCTTTTGAATAACTTCTCATTGACAAAGATGTAGGAAATCATCTAGAGCAGAGACAAATTTGAAACCATTCGTACTATCCATAACGGTTAATGGAAGTTACAACTCTAACATAATTACATTAATTCATAAATTAAATTTCTAATTCATAATTACAACACAATCAATACACGTGATGACTCTAAAATTACATTCATCACTTCTGAATTTCTTAATCATTGAATACAATTTTTTTGTGATCTCAAATTTACAACAATTAATACATATAAAGTGTAAAAAAGTTTTTGTTAATGCTACATCACATTATGAATTATGACAATTCCATATTCTCTTAATGCATGCTATATTTATGTAAGACCATATAAAACACTAATTGATTCTACACTAATTGATATCATTCACAACATGATTAGACTTTGCATATTTAAAATTTATATAAAAGAACAATTTACATAAACCATTAAAGCTAATAAATCCTAAAATTTTAGCCTATCTTAATCTTAATTTATCCCAAATTTAATATAAAATTAAATACAACTAATCATAACCATTCATTAAACTTTTAATTTAAAACATAAATATATAAAGCAATTATAATGTATAAAACATCTACTATAAAGCAAAAGCTAGATGTTAGGTGTAAAATCACATTTACATACCTCAAGGTTATTGTAAAATTTTAACACAATTTCACTATCCATTCCTTAAAACCTAAATAAAATAACCATATTATATAAAAAAATCTAAATTTAAACTAAACTATAATATATAGTAAAATTTTAATACAATTTCACTAACCATTCTATAAATCATTTGATATAAAAGTATATAAATAAAGCAACCATATTATATTAAAAAATATCTAAATTCAAACTAAAATATAATATATATAAAAGTATATAAATAAAGCAACCATACTATATTAAAAAAAACTAACCATTCCTTAAATCATTTGATATAAAATTATATAAATAAAGCAACCATGTTATATTAGAAAAAAAATAAATTTGAACTAAAATATAATATATATAAAAGTATATAAATACAACAACCATATTATCTAAACAAAATATGAATTTAAGTTAAAATATTATATAAATTAAAATAAATATCTAAATTTAAACTAAAATATAATATATAAATTATAATAAAATTCATATTAAAACTTAAAACTCAAGATAAGCAAACCAAAACTTTTAATTATAACATATAAATAAATAAATAATCACTTTTGGAGACAATTAAAAACACTACAACTTTTACAATTTCCACAATTGACATTCTAAAATTTAATGCAAAACCAAAACAATTAAATTTGATCATATATATATATATATATATTTCATAAAAAAAGGCAATATTCTATTAAGGAAAATATCCAAAGAGTTTTGACAGCCATCAATGACAAGAGAAAAGGAGACAGATCGCCACAAAGGCATAGCCAAATAGAGGAACATAAAGACACAAGAATAATTTCGTCAATTAGCCGAAAGATAGACCGAAGCCAGACGCATTCAAAAATTAGGACAACGAACGAGTGACAGACAGAAACTGGGCAGCAATATAAACAAGGGCAAGATGAAGGAAAGATCAGAAGGCTCTCTCGCACGCCTAAAAGGACAGCCAGCAACTAGTGTTCATAAAAAATAAATCTAGGATCAACAACCAACACCGTCTTTGAAAGACCATCACCCAAAGAATTATGTTCTCTGTAGATATCAGAGAAGTCTATCAAGAGAAAGCTGCTGATCATGACTCTTACATGGCTCAGCGTTGGAGCCAAATGAAGAAGTAGAATGTGACTGGAGCCCAGAGCCCAGTCGATAATGACCTGGGAGTCACCAAAAACATGAATTCCATCCAAACTCAGGAAGGAGCAAAAACGAAGCAAAATCCAAAGAGAGAGAAGTTTACCTCTAGTGTTGGATCCAGAACCCTAATTCATCCATACCCTAAAAATGCTATGATCCGCCAGTCTCAAGACGGCCCATGCACCACACAAATGGGAAGAGGCCTGAGACGCTCCGTCGAAGAAACCAACCAACTCATGGGCAAGAGAAAGATCCTTTGGCATCATGGGGGATAAACTAGGGTGAACCCAAGCAAGGAGAACTCCCCCAGCTTTTGTAAAGTCTTTCAAGGACTTGACAGCAACATCCCAGAGCCGCGACCTAACCTCCTAAAAAATGAGCTTGTTCCTACATTTTCAAATATTCTAGATGGTATAAAAAGACAGAGATCAAAATTGAGGGAATTTTTTACGCCAGTGGCAGATGCATGAATTCAGGATATCACCACCCCAAGAAGAAACAATGTTAATTATGTCTGACAAAATATCCCAGACCGTCAGCCAGAATCAACATGACACAAAAATGCGATTTATACTTTCAAAAGACTCACCACAAAGGAGACAAATACCAGGGTCGTTCCACCCCCATCTCATCAAATTGTCCTGAGCAAGAAGATGGTCATCCAAAGCTATCCAAACACAAATGGAAACCTTCAGCGGCAGTTTCCAACTCCAAATCTTGAACCATCATTTCCATTTTAGAGAGTGCACTTCCATAAACTATTGATAGGCCAACCTAGCTGACAGCATTCCCGAAACAATGTCATATGACCAACAAAGTTTGTCCCGAGTTTCATTGAGATTAATTGCACCCGGCATCAGATCTTTGACATATCTAGACCATTCAGCACCCATTGAGCTAGTGAGGCCGAGCTCGCCAACGGAAATCCATTGCTGCAAGGAAGAGCCCCCATCCGGAGCCATTGAAACATGTGCAAGGGAGAAAAAACCTTTGTAGTGAAGAAAAAATAAGATCTCATTTGAGAGAATATGAATCTGAGAACCACCGATAATAGGATCTTCACCGAGTCTTACCTCACGCCCATTTCCAGGCACCCAAGCCAACCAAGAAGAGAATATCTTGAATGCTGTTAACAATCTAGCCCAGGCATTAGAACATCTACCCGGTTTCATGAACCCTCTAATCCACTAAATCGAAGAATAGTTCCTGAAGTACTTCTCTTTGATGATCAGGGACCACAAGTCCCCGCCTGTGAAGACCAACCATATGCTCTTACCCCTCAAGGCAAGGGAGAAGAGGTGCAAGTTCTTCAGACCCCACCCGCCCAGCTCCACGGGGTGGGCTAATTCATCCCATTTCAGCAAATGAAATTTTGACTGTGGGACAACACCCGACCACAGAAAAGACATGATCATTTTCCTAATTGAGTTGATAACCGCCTTGGGAATCTTGCAGAGTGAGAACCAATACATAGCCATATTGGTCAATACAGAACGAGCTAAAATGAGGCGTCCCCCAATTTATAACCAATGCCATCCCCAGAATTTGATTATGCTCTCAAACCTCTTTAACAACCATAACCAATAACTAGACCAGTATCCATTTGGTTTTATGAAAAAACCCAGATATTTAGTGCCTTCTACCAATGAAGCTAAGTGCATCTGAAGTACGTTCTCCATCGTAGATTTGTAAAGGGCAGTGGCCCCATTCAAAAGAAGTCTGTAATTGCTTGGATTGATGGACAAACTCAAAACATCACAGAAGGATTTTTTAATTCCTGCGATCACCCCCGACTCTACTAGAGAACCAGATCCCACTATCATGATGTCGTTTACAAACATCAAGTGAGAAATGCATAAATTGTTACTTATCTTGAAGCCAGAAATTTCACCTAAGACTTTGCCTTTTTTTAGGAGTCTACTAAAGCCTTCAATAATCAACAGGAAGGGGAGGGGAGAGAGTGGGAAAACCTGCCTAAGCCCCGACCAATTTCAAAGAAATCCGTGGGCTTACTGTTGGCGAGCACTGCATATGAAATAATTAAGACGCAGCTCATAATCCACTTCATCTTTTGGAAGGGAATACCGATCCGAATCAGCACTAACCTGAGAAAACCCTAGGATATACAATCATAGGCTTTGTTAAGATCTAGTTGTAAAACCGTAGCCTCCTTCGATTTTGTTTTGGCACTATGAAATACCTCTTGTGCCACCCCCATAGCCTCTAAAATTTGGCGATCTTGTAAAAAACCAAACTGCTCCTGGGAAAGACACTTCAAGAGAACTGGCTTTAGACAGTTGGCAATGATTTTGGCAATAACTTTGTAGACAAAATTACATATTGATATCAGTCGATAATCATCCAGGACAGACGGAACAGACTTCTTAGGGATCAAGGCCACAAAATTTGAATTGATGGCCCCTGAAACAACACCCCTTCTTCTAGAATCTTCCACTGCCCAAGAGAAGATAATAAGAGTTTGTATATGTAATGTCAAGACATTACATAACCGAGAGGGTAGAAATATTGAAGATAATAAGAATTTGTTTAATTTTAATAATAACATAAATGTATTTCATGCAAAGAAGATTATATTGCAAAAGAGAAAAATGCATTTACTAATAAGAATAAATATTACTGAAAATGTTAGCATATATCTAATGTAGCTTTTCATAAGATAGGTATTACAATTGATGTTTGGAATATTTTGAATTTAGCAGTAAGAGTTATATCATTTTCTTGTGAAAGGGCAACAATCATTTCCCTTTGACTAATTCCCAAGTCTTTTTTGAATCTTCTATTGACGAAATTTGTTGCAGTTGACGTGTAGAAGCTTCAAAAAAAAGAGAGATAATAATCAAATAAATATTTTTTGACAAAATAGATATGAAATGCAAGCTGAAAATGAAATATGCAAATGTTTATTGATGTAAATGTTAATTTTTGTATGCAAGATCAATGACGGACAGGAAAACCAATTGCTTTGTTGTGCATGGGAAAAACTTCAAGCAACATTTACATGTTTTCTTTGTCATGGGACAATGTATAGGATATATATTGATTAAAAGAGTATGATTGATAATGTAAAGAGTTACCTGTATGAATTGAAAGGAATCAAGGCTTGTATGTTTGGATTTTGAGGGAGAAAATGTATGGAAATTCCAAGTGTTCATGTGGATGCAAAACGAAATGTCTATTAAATTATGGTACAAGAAAAATATACAAAATATACGAGTGTCGCATTCTCTTGCTTATTTTCCAGTCCGTTAGCACTAACGTGAATCGACACGTGGCTAGATTCTATTTGCTAGGGGGACGAGGAATCTTCTGAGACCATGTCTCCATTGAGAACACCTTCGGCATAAATATGTTAAAATATATATATATATATATAGGTAAAAAATAACCAGGCTAAGGCTGCTATGCCCTGCTTAACCAGAGATTTAATTACAATTATACTTAGATCTTCGGTTAAGTGCTACTCATCATTCTCAGGTACAAATGAATAAACATACACAGAGTTAGGGTTGGGTTCAAGAGAAGCGCCATCATTCATTGGATTGACAAGCCACTAATCAATAGAGAATGTACATGCTCTCCAAACAGATATGAGCGCTCTATCTCTCCTTGAGAAGGACAAGTAAACAACCATAACAATTATATACACTTTGAAATGGGGATAACCAGTCACTACATGTATGTCTAGGGGGGATGCGCTCTCCAAGAGTTGTGCCCTCTTACCCATTCCAGCCAATAACATTCCTTATTGTGTCGAGAGGTGTTTTCTATAGCTCAAATTGGTAAACGTTTGGATGAATGTTTAAAATCTTCATTTGATGGTAAAATGTTTTTCAAATTCCAATTTATTCTAGAAATCTAGATTTTAAAATTTTATATGGATTATTTTACTCATTAACTACTCTTAATATTCATTATTCATTTTAAAGAAAGACAAAGTAAAACAATTTTTCAAAAACTATTTGATTATATGATTATTAATGTTAGTTGACTCATTCTTCTACTCATATTTACCCTATTTTGAAATTACTTAAGCAAGTTGGTCATCCCAAGTAGGAATACTTATTAGACATTTTTGTAAATTTAAAAGGGTTTGCACCTCAAGAGAACTTGATCCCTCTCAGTGCTTGGTAGAGCCATAGTCAAGATGGATCTATACCAGTATACATATTCAATAAGAAAAGGTGCGCCCTTACAAGAGAACCGCCCCCACTAATCTAGTAAATGTATCATAATTTGAATACATGTACACAACAATTCACCAAGCAGTACCTATTCTTAAGAGAGCTCACACAAGCGAAATAATTAACATAATAGTTGAATCTATATAAAAATTTGACTATTTTATCAACAATTCAATTTAATCATTTTACAATTGCATTTAATCAACTTGAAGATTGCCTGTCAATCGCGATAATTCCAAAGATTGAGGCCGAAGTTGACTATCGATGGTGCTTCTGAATCCACCGCAAGGATGATCTCTAAGATTGTCAATCCAGAATTATCCACTGGTTTCCTCCCTACCATACATGCAGGTACTCTCCTTCCCCTGGGACCATGCCTGGGACCCCCAGCTACGACAGGGCTGATGATTCTTTGTTAGCCAGTGAACTATGATCCCAATTCAATATTAAAGGAAATCCCATTCCTACTTGCATCATAGTGAACCACACCTCAATCTGTCACCTTCACAAGAGTCACAACCCTAGGTGCCTCAAAAACTCTACCAGAATGAAAAAGATGTGATCCTTAAGCTCATTTTCCTTCTTAATAATTGTTGACATGCTTTTCCTATTTTCTTTTTTTCTTTTTGCTTTGCTTTGTGTTTTTATTTTTATTTTTTTATTTTTTATTTTGTTACTTTTTTATTTTTGATTTTTTATCCCACCCAATTTGGGTGTTCAACTTTTTCTAAATATTATTATTATTATTATACTATTTACTATGTTGTTGTTGTTGTTATTATTATTATTTGTTTAATTAAAGCATTAAAACATTTAATTAATTCATTTTTATTTAATAGCTTGCTAAGCTATACTTTATTAATTCATTTACCTTGCCCAATGATTATTAGTTAATTAGTCATCGCATTTTCGTTGCGACGAGGGATATCATGGTGCAATGCTTCCTGCATGTCCTTCAGATATTTCCTTAAATGGATATTGGTACAATGATGGAGACGTCGTTAACTCAACCCACCTACCTTGATGAGGACTAGTGGTTCCTGAGGAATAAGGTCAAGTCCTTATTGCGTGCCCCCTAGTAATGAACCTCATGAGTGACCATTCTTCAACCTACTCTCATGGAAATACACACCTGATGAGTGAGAGCATCTCTCGCTCTAATTAAACTCATCATGTCGACATTAGATAGACTTAGTTGGTATCATGTTCAACCTTGTCCCCTGATGTGGATTGATTGGCAATCACATTCAACACTTGCATGCAAACACCACGCACATCAAATATTTTAAACATAAGATTTCAAATATAACATGGATCATAACTTGACATCACCTGTCAATGTAACCAACTCATCCATAGTCCATGCACATCACGTGCATAAAATCTTTACCAAGATTTCAACATAAGCATATATGTTTACCAAGTTATCTACACCTTTCACTAATTTATGACTCATTTTGAGTATGTGATGTATTGATGCTTACTTGAGTCACATGTACCTTCTCTACATGTCACACTCGACAACTCATCAAAGTA
>LPNX011210177.1:2750-29890 GCA_001517045.1 Pseudotsuga menziesii
GCCTATAACCAGCATGAAAAAGGGCTAGCTTTGTAGAACTTGCTATGACGAGAAGAATCATGAGATAGCACCAGTGTTGATCCAGATCGAGTGATGATCCAGATCCAGTAATGATGATCCAGATCCAGTAATGATGATCCAGCAGTGATGATCCAGATCGAGAGATGATCCAGATCCAGATCTAGATCGAGTGATGATCCAGATCCAGTCCAGTGATGTTGATCCAGATCGAGAGATGATCCAGATCCAGTGATGATGTTCGATGATCCAGATCCAGCGATGATGATCTAGATCGAGAGATGATCCAGATCCAGTGATGATGATCCAGATCGAGAGATGATCCAGATCCAGTGATGATGATCCAGATTGAGAGATGATCCAGATCTAAAGATGACTTGAAGACAAATATGACTTGAAGATGAAGATGACTTGAAGACGAGATGATCCAGATGATACAGAGAAGAAGACCAGTCATGAAAATTGTGTCGAAAGAATACCTTCCTAGTTAAGAGGGAGTGTTGATGTATATGTAACTTCGGAATGTATTCTTCTATGTATCTTATGTATTGTAACCCGATGTTTATTCCGGGATGTTTCTATTATGTATTTGAGTCATGTGGTCATGCCCCGATGTTTCGATCGGGAGGATTAATAATGTAATCAAGTCATATCAAGTCATTAGGTAAGTCCCCACAGTTTCTGGGCACTTGAGTTATTATACACTAATTAAGGTGTAGGCTCGAGTAGTAATTATTAGGTTGAGCCTACGTGTGAAAATGCAATTCAAGTGAACGAAAGAATATAAATAGAGAGTGAGACTCTCTATTTAACACACACATCATTCACTCTCTTAAGTGAGGCGCACTTGTGGAGGAGGAAATATACTGGGACTAGAAGGCCACTGCTGTTGGGAGATCTCTTACTGTTTTGGTGTTGATTTTATCTCTAAGGAAGTTGCGGTGTTTTCTCCTTTATGGTTTCCCCGAGGAAAACTCATTTTGTCTCTTGTCTCTTGTGATTTGCTTATGTTTTATTGCCGTGCTTGTTATTCTCTCAGTGAAAAGATCCTAAGATCATAATGCTAGCTTAATGTGATGAAAAACTAACATGATATTCGACAATGGGAGAGGTCTCGGTTAAAAATTGCAAAACGAACTGAAACACTCACATTTCTAAAACACTGCATATCTAGGGGAACGATTCCAGATTTCGCAAAAATCATTCACCATCTCTACATAAAAAATGCCAACATATTCACCCGCGCCAACCTGGATTTGATAAGAGACTTATACTAAAAACTAACATAGGTATCCATACCAAAACAATAAAGATGAATCTGGCCTATGAAAACAACAACATTAATTACAAAATCATATCCCTCCATGGAAGGGAGACGTTGAATGATATTCGACAATGGGAGAGGTCTCAGTTATAAATTGCAAAAGGGACTGAAACGCTCACATTTCTAAACTGTTGTAGATCTACAAGAACGAATCCATATTTCGCAAAAATCATTCACCATCTGTGCATAAAAAATGCTGACATATTCACCCGCGCCATCCTGGATTTGATAAGCGATTTGTACTAAAAAATGACACAGGTGTCCATTCGAAAACAATAAAGATGAATCTGCCCTGTGAAAACAACAACATTAATTACAACATCATATCCCTCCATGGAAGGGATACGTTGAATGATATTCGACAATGGGAAAGGTCTCGGTTAAAAATTGCAAAAGGGACAAAACACTCACATTTCTAAAACGTTGCATATCTACAGGAACAATTCCAAATTTCGTAAAAATCATTCACCATCTTTACATAAAAAATGCTGACATATTCACTCACGCCAGCCTGAATTTGATAAGAGAATTGTACTCAAAATTGACATAGGTATCCACACCAAAACAATAAAGATGAATATGGCCTGTGAAAACAACAACATTAATTACAACTTCATATCCCTCCATGGAAGGGAGACGTTGAATGATACTCGACAATAGGATAGGTCTTGGTTAAAAATTACAAAATGGACTGAAACACTCACATTTCTAAAATGTTGCAAATCTAGAGGAACGATTCTAGATTTCACAAAAATCATTCACCAAAATCTAGAGGAACGATTCCAATTTCACAAAAATTATTCACCATCTGTACTTCAAAAATACTGACATGTTCACCCGCGGCAGCCTAGATTTGATAAGAGACTTGTACTAAAAACTAACACATGTATCCATACCAAAACAATAAAGATGATATGGCATGTGAAAACAACAAAATTAATTACAACATCATATCCCTCCATCAAAGGGAGACGCTGAATAATATTCTACAATGGGAGATGTCTCGGTTAAAAATTGCAAAAGGGACTGAAACACTCACATTTCTAAAACACTACAAATCGAGAGGAATGATTCCATATTTTGCAAAAATCATTCACCATCTGTACATAAAAAATTCCGAGATATTCACCCATGCTAGCCTGGATTTGATAAGAGACTTGTACTAAAAACTAACACAGGTATCCATAAGAAAAAACTAAAGATGAATTTGGCCTGTGAAAACAACGACATTAATTATAGCATCATATCCCTCCATGGAAGGGAGACGCCGAATGATATTCGAAAATGGGAGAGGCATCGGTTAAAAGTTCCAAAAGGGATTGAAACACTCACATTTCTAAAACGATTCAGATCTATAGGAACGATTCTGAATTTCACAAAAATCATTCACCATATGTACATAAAAAATGCCAACATATTCACCCATGCCAGCCTGGATTTGATAAGAGACTTGTACTAAAACCTGACACAAGTATCCATACCAAAAAAATAATGATGAATTTGGCCTATGAAAACAACAACATTAATTACAACATCATATCCCTCCATGGAAGGGAGACATTGAATGATATTCAACAATGGGAGAGGTCTTAGTTAAAAATTTCAAAAGGGATTGAAATACTCGCATTTCTTAAACACTGCAGATCTACAGGAACGATTTCAGATTTCACAAAAATAATTCACCATGTGTACATAAAAAATGTCGAAATATTCACCCACTCTAGCCTGAATTTGATAAGAGACTTGTACTAAAATCTGACATAGGTATCCATACCAAAACAATAAAGATGAATCTGGCCTACGAAAACAACAACATTAATTACAACATCATATCCCTCCATGGAAGGGAGATGCTGAATGATATTCGACAATGGGAGAGGTCTCAGTTAAAAATTGCAAAAGGCACTGAAACGGTCACATTTCTAAAACATTGCAGATCTACAAGAACGATTCCAAATTTCGCAAAAATCATTCACCATCAGTACATAAAATATGCCGACATATTCACCCGCACCAACCTAGATTTTATAGGAGACTTGTACTAAAACCTGACATAGGTTTCCATACCAAAAAAATAAAGATGAATCTGGCCTATGAAAACAAAAGCATTAATTACAGCATCATATCCCTCCATGGAAGGGAGACATTGAATGATATTCGAAAATGGGAGAGATCTCGGTAAAAAATTGCAAAAGGGTCTGAAATGCTCACATTTCTAAAACAATGCATATCTACAGGAATGATTCCAGATTTTGCAAAAATCATTCACCATCTGTAAATAAAAAATACTAACATATTCACCCGCGCCATCCTGGATTTGATAAGAGACTTGTACTATAAACTGACACGGGTATCCATACCAAAAAAATAAAGATGAATTTGTCTTGTGAAAACCACAACATTAATTACAACATCATATCCCTCCATGGAAGGGAGACGCTGAATGATATTTGACAATGGGAGAGGTCTCAGTTAACAATTGCAAAAGAGATTGAAATGCTCACATTTATAAAACGCTGCAAATCTACAGGAACGATTACATATTTTGCAAAAATCATTCACCATCTGTACATAAAAAATGCTGACATATTCACCCACACCAGCCTAGATTTGATAAGAGACTTGTACTAAAAACTGACATAGGTATCCATACCAAAACAATAAATATGAATCTGGTCTATGGAAACAACAATATTAATTAAAGCATCCATCTCTCTGCCAAACCTCCAAGCCCAAAAAGTAATGCATCATCCCAAGGTCTTTCAGATCAAACTCCACTGCAATATTGGAATTGCAGTCTCCAATCATCCTCTCATCTCCTGTCAAAAAGAGATCATCCACATATAGGACGGGTATGAGAGCCAACTCACCTGTCAATAAGTACAAGTTTTGGTTAGCCTCACTCCGCTGAAACCCCATCTCCCGTAGATAGTTGTCAATCCTTGAGTACCATACTTGAGGTTCCTTCTTGAGCTCATAAAGAGCTCGATCCAGTCTGCATAAATGTGTCTCCCTGTCATCTACATCAAACCCCTCTGCATGCTCAATATATACCTCCTCCTCTATCACTTCGTTGAGGAAGATATACTTGACGTCCATATGATGCACACGCCAACCCATCTAAGTTGCTAGTGAGATAATGGTCCGAATGGAAGAATACCTGGCAACAGGGGAAAAGGTCTCCTCATAATCAATACCCTCCTTTTGTGAAAACCCATTTTCTATGATGTATGCCTTATACTTTTCCACTCTTCCATTTGTTGCATGCTTCACCTTGTATATCCATCTAAATCCCACCACCTTTTCCCCTTGTGACGTCAACACAACCTCCCATACATGGTTTTTCATAATGGGGTCATAATCCTCAACCATAGCCTCATGCCACACATCATGTTGTGAAACCTTCCCAAAGTTGGAAGGTTCAGAGTTAATCAACTCTGTCATCAGTGCCATATAACTAAGCCTCTCTGGTGGTACACTCCGTCTAAAATATGTCTGTGGAGGATCTACCTACCTAAAATATTGCACTATGGACCTAAACTACTTAGGCCTTGGCCTAGTGTCAACCTACTATGGCTGCTAGATATCTGTCTCCTGCTGCAGATCATCCTTCAAGTTAATGACTTAAGGATCCTATCCACCTTACTCCATATGACCACCAAAACTTATGCTCTGTGTATGTACCTATACCAGTACATCTGGCTCCTCCAACTTGACCCCCGACTCCCATGCTGGTTGTTTCTCTGCTGGTAAGTCCAAATATCTCCTCAAGGCCATGTCCTCATTGAAATGGACATCCCTGCTCACAATAATCCTCCTGCGAGATGGAATGTAAACTATATATGCCTTTGAAATCTCGTTGTACCTAACAAGTATCTTCTTCTATCTAGAAGGATCCAACATTTCTTCCTATTGTCAGCATGAACATGACAATAGTCGGCACTGACGAATATGTGAATGTGACTCACATCTGGCCTAGTTCCTGTGAAGACCTCCTATGGTGTCTTCCTCCCCAAATATGTGTGGGGACACCTATTCTGAATGTATACTATAGTCCTGTATGCCTTGACCCAGATGAATAGTGGTAATACCTGATCAAATAGCATGGCCTTGGCTACTCCAACCATCGTCATGTTATTCCTATCTGCAGCTCCATTATGTTGTGGCGTATGGGGCATGGTGTGCTCCTTCTTTATCCCCTCAACCGAACAATACTCCATGAACTCATTATAAGTGTACTCACCCCCATTGTATATCCTCAACACCCAAATATTCTTCCCTGTTTGGCTCTCCACAAGAGTGTTGAACTCTTGGAAACTCTTAAATACCTTTGACTTGGCCTTTAGAAAATAGATCCATCTCTTCCTTGAATAGTCATTAATGAAAGTCATGCAGTAGATGTAACCATTAAACGAATGGACACTCATAGGTACACATACATCATAATGCACTAAGTCCAAGGGCTCCTTAGACTTGTGCTCACTCTGTGGGAAAGGCTTCCTGATGTTCTTCCCCAAAGCACAGCCCTTGTAGTGGTTATACTTTTCCTCCTATACCTGAGGAATTCCAATGACTATCTATCTCAAATGCTTCAATGCTCCATGCTGTAAGTGTGCCATCCTCCTATGCCACAACTCACCCTGACTATTGTTGTTGCTACTAACTAGAGTCTTTGCAGGCTCAAAGTGTAATCTGTACACTTTCCCACTCCTTTTTCCAATCACCTAATCCAAGCTCCTATCTGGCCCCTTGGGCCTGATATACACTCTATGGTCACGGAACTTCACCTGATATCCCTTGTCCTCTAGAGTGGAGAATTATATAAGGTTATTGGTCAGTCCTGGAACATATAAAACATCAACAAAACTGAGGTGTTTTCCAGACTCCCTCTCAAATGAAACAGTTCCAACTCCTTGCACCTGATATCGCACATCATCACCCAGCTCAACATGGATCCTTGTTCCAACCTCCTCCAAGTCTATAAAGAATCTCTTTTATCCAGTCATATGACTAGATGCTCCACTGTCGATGTACCATATGTTTCTCCCTATGGTGCTTTCCATGCAATCTATCAAGCAAAACTCCTCATCAAAGTTCCTGCTGAACTCATCCACCTCTGCTGATCCAACCATCTGAGTGTTACTCTTCTTCTTCCTATCTGGGAATTGGGAGGCAAAGTGTCCCTACTTGTGGAAGATAAAACAATTGACCTTTGACACATCAAGGTTCTTCTTACCATCCTTCTTCATCTTTTCCATTCCCTTTCTCTTCCCTATAAGGGCTAGAGCCTCCTCATCCACAATCTGTGGGGCACTGCTGAATGAGCTTGATCCTTGAGCCATGTGAATCTCCTCCTGCACACAATCATCCCATAGTATTTTCCAATAAGGTAGCTTCTCCCTAGCCACAACACCTTAGAGGTGTCCCATGGCTTATAGAAGCCATTGAGGGCTATCCGAACTAGCTCCTCATCCAATGTGTTAGAGCCAACAACTCCAAGCTCTTCCTTGATTTATGTGAGCCTCATGAGATAAGGAACCACTCTTTCTCCATTGGCCATCATGGTGTTGTGCATCCTCTCTTGCAATACCATCTTTCGGTTCTTGTTCTTGGTTTGGTACAAACTCTCCAAAGTCGTCCACAGCTCTACTTCTTTCTTCTTACCATAAAGGTGAGGGACTATATGGTCCTTCACTCCATCCATGATAATCAGCATGGCTCTAGAATCAATCTTTTTCCAAGCTACTAAATCTACTGGATTTGCCCAGAATCACTGGGCAAATCCAAACTAAACCCTAACACCCTCCTATGTGAGTGTATGACCCAATTGTACGAAGCTTGGTGATCCTGCTACTCGCTCCTTTGTCTTCTCAGCTAAATCCTCTGTCTGACTTTCTCTCCTTGTCTGTATCCCGTCTCTATTGGAACACAAGTGTGTGTGTCCTCTCCACCAATTGATATCTCTTTTAGAACTTTAGGTAAAGCAAAAACCCTAATTTCACTTTCACTTTAACTAGCGTTTCACTAAACTTAATTTATATCACTTTAATTTATTTTCCAAATTAAACATAGGAAAAATAAATTAAATACAACTGGTTTCCTAATTTAAGTCTTCTGCATGCAAGAACACATGCATGCAGTAAGACCTTCCTTGTTGCTACTAGTTTAATAGGAACCCCCTTTCCCTGTATACTTTTGCCTCTGGAATCGAAGGAAAAAGAAAGAACAATGTAAATAAAGCATAGACAGAGGCGATTTCGAAAGCATATCAAAATATTGTTCGAGCAAATCCATTTGCAGTTCCAGCTCCTTGGGCAGTTATAATCCTTGTTTCGACATAAGCTAGAATTACTCCTGGAAGTGTTAGTTTTCTGCCATTGCCTGTACTCTATATGAGCTATCTTGAACAACTCCCCAAATGTATCCATCATTATTTACAAAACATACGTCAATCAGTCTCATCTTGCTGCATCTCTGGTAGGTATGTCTTCCTTATATGTTGTTGGTGTATTTCCTATTGAACTTAGTCTATCTATGTGATTCTAGATCCTCATAGCCTCGTATTGTAGATCTTTCAACCCTCTATGATAATGGGAAGAAATCCTCTCAAATAGGTTTGAATGGGTGAAGAGAGGGTCACAGTGAGTGGTAGCCAAAGGCGGTGTCCAGTGAGCACCAGGGTGGTGGCAATGAGTAAACAATGAACACGTGGCAGCTGGAGGCGGTGTCCAGTGAGCACTAGGGTGATGGCAATGAGTAAACAATGAACATGCAGGAATCCAACGATCCATGAAGGAATCCAGTGATCCACCCAGAATGAAAGAGACATTAACAAAAATGTTATTGTGGCTAAGATTTAATGTTTAAACGTTTACTAATATAGCATTAATGTAATGTATAGATTATATCTCAATGGTGTTTTGGATTTTTAATCCTAAGTTTGAAACATATAAAGTGAAAATGACCTGGATTTGAGGCCAAATAATACATATATGTTCTATTCGCTAATAGAACGATGCCAAAGTTGTTATTGGCGTAAAGAACAATGCCTTAAGAAAACCTTAAGTTAAATAAAAAATGGCGTAAAGAACAATTATTTAAGAAAATATTAAGTTAAATAAAAAATTAATACATAGATATACGTGTCGATGACGACAAGCCTTTTCATAGAGTCTGTGCCAGCCAAAACGTAGCCAGAACGCAAGGACTAATAAGATACATTTTTATACAACTTTCTTTTTATATTATATAAAAACTTAGGGTTTTAACGTAAAATATTTTTATTGTGCATCTGAAATATTACAAACAACAAATGTTTTCACAAAATAATTTTTTAATAATAATTTCATATACTTTTTACTTTCAAGATGGAATTCTAAGACAATGAAATTAGATTTAAAATTATTTCAGAACAAAAAAAAATTAATAACAATTGCGTATATTTTTTCCATTCAAGATGGAAGTCTAAGACAATGAAGTTAGATTTAAAATTATTTCGTTTTAAATTTGTATGAGTAATACATATATATCTATATATCTAAAATGATTATTTTTTTATTTAAAATGGAATTGGTTGGGTTGTAGCCTACTCAACCAAAATTACATGGAATCTTGTGCATGCTTATCCCTACTACAACCTGGTCTATTCTTACACATGCTAAACACTAAAGCAAAAACCAAAAAACTATAGGATGGGAATATTCAAAGGTACCTCTACATTTTTGTTGATTACTCCTTGTGGAAAGAGACAACCACGTTGGCATTTGCATCTGCTTCCGTGTTCGAACTACGAAGAATGTGAAAAAAGGAGGTGGAAGTGAAATTGTGCAGAATACACCGTGGCCTCTGCAGTGTCTTGTTGAGAGTCGGATTGTTGAAATGGTCCTCTGAATTTAGAATATTTATCAAAATTTTGGAATCACCGAAGACTTAGAGAGATGTGTTTCTGTAATCCTGGGAGATATGGTATCCTTTTAGAAGATTGATAATTTCAACCTGGTTATTTGTACGATGTACTAAACCCTAGCTAAAGTTGTCTTCCCGAGATCTGTCAAGGGGGTAGATCACTCCACCTGCTCCTATTGTCCCTGGATTTCCTTTGGAAGCGTCGTTGAAGAATATTGTTACCTTGCCTTGTTTTCTCCACCGAACTTGGAACATTGCATCCGGTTTTTGTATATTCCACTTGGGGGTGAAGGAGAGACAAGCGAAGGTATTTTTTTTGTCCCAAACCATAAAGGTGCCCAACCAATTTCTTTCTTTAGTTAGGAGAGAAGTATCTTGCTTGGAGGAGTAATTTCCCATTGATTCCAGTGAGAGCACCTTTGCTTTGGCTACTACTGTCAAGGGAGAATGCTCAATGTTGTTGAAAATTAGATCATTTCTTTCCAGCCATAATTTCTAGTAGGAAAATTTGGGGATGGAGAGCTGAATCCTAGTCCATATAGAATTTCTTTTTAGCACTCGAGGATGCCTTTCCTTCCAAGAGGAGAAAAACGACATGATTGTAACCTGCAAAGGAACAGGAACATTGAGTCCTTGGAGTGCTATCGACCAGACCGTTTGGGAAAAGGAGCAGTCCATGAAGAGGTGATTCAAGTTTTCAAGAGCCATAAGGCACAAGGAGAACATGTACGGTCCTAATATGCCTCGTTTTATCAGATTTCATCGGTCAGCACTTTCCTATGCAAAATCACCCACATAAAGAAATTGATTTTGGGGAGTCCAAAGGCCTCCCAAGCATGCTTCCAAATCAAAGAATTGAGAATTGGAGCTTCGTTTGATTGTAATGCGATGAAGCCTTGCAGTGTGGTGTAAGTACCATTCTCTCCCTAGCTCCATTTATTGGAAGCATGGAAGTGGACAGGTGCCAAACCCATCAGAGCATCGAGAAGGAGGTGCTTTTGATGGAGCAGGTGCTCGTGTGGTCAAGGAAAGACCCAATACTTCCAATTCCTAGCTCTGTCCCAAGAAGAGATCCTCTAGACTATGTAAATTGATCTAAGAAATCCACTCATGGATCTCTTATAATTCAATAGTGTTATCCAAAGGCACATTTCCCATGATTCTGTCTTTCCATAACCAAGTTTTTTCCATTCCCTGAGACATGATACAATTTTTTTTGGAATTATTCTAGCCCTCTTCTATAGAGGTTCCATATCAGAGTGCCTTTGGGAATACTATCTAGATGGAGGTTTCTCATAGAGGCCCCCTTGAGATATTTTTTCCAGATAATTGGACTGACTGGATGGGTGCGGTTAGAGTAGAGTTTCCATAGGATTTTTCTTCCTAGAGCAATATTGTTCTGACCTCGGTCTTTAACTTGGATTCCACCTTCCAGAATTGGTCGTTTTATTATTTCCCAATTGACTAAATAAAATTTACGCTGATTTCCTTTTCATCCATGGCATAGGAAGTCTTTGAACAACTTCGAGACCTGCTCCATGATTGTCTTTGGTGCCAGATTAAAGGAGGCCTCGTAGATAAGGAGGGAGGATAGGACTGATTTAATAAGAGTGAGATTTCCAGCATTGTTAATCTATTGTCCTCCCCAATATTCTACCTTGGATTTGATCTTTCTGATCACTTCAATCTAGAGCGAGGGTCTATTAGATCTCAGTGTTAAAGGTAAACCAAGGTACTTGATTTTATCCCAAAAAGCAAAACCAGAGAAGCACAAGAAATGGGCAATTCGAAGGACGATTTGTTGGTCAATGTTCCAGTCATACACTGCAATTTTTATTTTGTTGACAAGAACTCTTGAGATGTTGTAGAATCTTTGAAGAATCTCATTGAACACCCTTGCAATTCTTAAGGAAGCTCCTCCCAGAAGAAGAGAGTCATTCGCAAACAATCCATGATTGATTGGGTCCATTCCTTTCATAGGCCATATTCTTGAAATTGTCCCAAAATTCTTTTTCATCTTTCAATTTCCTGTTCAAATATTCAGCCATCAGAATATATAGAAAGGGAGACAACAGACATCCTTGCCGTATCCCCCTCATGCCTTGAAAATAGTTGGTAGGTTGTGCATTTACAAGTGGAGCGATCTAAGGTTTTTCAGTACAAACTTTAATCAAGTTTACAAAATCTGAACTAAAACCAAAAAAATATAAGAACTTTGTAAAGAAAGTACAACTTTACCCAATCAAATGCGTTGGCCATGTCCAACTTTATGAGCATCCCTTGCTCCTTTCTCTGATAACTAGAATGCATAGATTCCTGCGCAAGTATCACATTATCCAGAATGTGTCTCCCTTTGACAAGATCACTTTGAATGGGAGAGATAAGATTACCTAGCAGGGGTTTGAGTCTCTTTGCTAGAAACTTAGAGAGGATTTTGTAGCAAGCGTTGCATAACAAGATAGGTATGAATCTATCAAAAGTGGTTGGGTTCACTTCTTTGGGGATTAAGGCCAGAAAGGTGGAGTTAGTGCTGCCTCCCACTTTGGATTTTTGTTGAAAATATTTTATCATTCTTAGTAAGTCTACCTTAATTAATGTCCAACAAGCTCTATAGAAGCAGATAGAAAAGCCGTCAGGTCCTGGAGCTTTGTCAGGCTCCATGGTCCATACTACATTACTGATTTCTTCTTTTGAAAAGGGATTCATGAGACTTGGATTATTATATGCACTAACAAGAGAAGGAATATGAGTGAGGAATTCAAAGGTGAGCTCTTCACTTCCTATCCCGTTTTCTTTGTAAATATGTTGGAAATGTGATTCTGTAGCGTCTTTGAGTTGAGCAAAACCTTTAAAGACAATCCCATCTGTTGAAGAGATTTAAAATATATGGTTCTGAGAGAGGTGGGCTTTGAATTTCCAGTGGTTTCCTATGTAATTCTATCCTCTACTACTTAGAAATCCATAGGTTCTCCTCCGCTTGTGCCAACCACCAATCAGATACTGGATTTTAATTGAAGGCCTACAACGGCTTTAGGGATCCTTCCTCATTTTCCTATTACTTTGGAAGGAAAAAATGTTTGTATTGATTTTATGGTAGTCCAAGATCCCTTAGATTTCAATATGCTCCTTGGGAGAGATTTTGTTTACGCCATGAAAGTTGTAGTTTCCACACTCTTTAGAGTGATGTATTTTCCCCATGATGGGAAGATTGTGACCGTTGATCAGCTTTCCTTTGTTAAACCTGATCATTGTATGACTCCTAGTTATCAGAATTCCCTGAATGTTCTGCATGTTCTTGTGGCTCCTTCCCCAATTAGCTTCTTCCCATCATAGGTAAAATGGGGGGGCATGGATCCAACCTTTGGACATCGTACTGGAGTTAAGTCTCTAGATTATTATGTAAGGGGAAAACCCACCAACCTATGGACATCATGTTGGATTAGAAATTCCTGTGAGCATAGTTCCCATTGTATGTCAAGCTCGTTAAAAAATGAAACAGACACTTGTGAGCATAGTTCCTATTATGTGTCAAGATCGTTAAAAAATGAAACAGATGCTTGTGAGCATAGTTCCTATTATGTGTCAAGCTCATTAAAAAATGAAATAGATTTCCATGAGCATAGTTCTATTTCCGTTTCAAGCTCGTTAAAAAATGAAACGGATGTTGTGAGCCTAGTTCCTTTTCTGTGTCAAGCTCGTTAAAAAATGAAATGGATTTCCTCAAGCATAGTTATTTTATGTTTCAAGCTTGTGTAAAAATGAAATAGGTCATTTTGAACAGAGTTCCTTTTCTATTTCAAGCTCGTTAAAAATGAAGCAGATGTCTGCTGGCATAGTTCCATTTCTGTGTCAAGCTCGTTAAAAAATGAAACGGATTCCTCAAGCATAGTTATTTTCTATTTCAAGCTTGTGTGAAAATGAAACAAGTCCCCACAAGCATAGTTATTTTTTGTTCCAATCTTGTGTAAAAATGAAACAGGTCACCTTGAGCAGTGTTTATTTTGGGTTTCAAGCCTCGTTAAAAAATAAAAATGACCTTGAGCAGATTTCCTTTTTCGTGTCAATCTTGTTAACAAAGGAAATGGATTCTTCCATTGTGTCAAGACTTAACTTTTGAACCTTGATTTCATTTGCTTGTAAAGCAGATGAAACGAAGCTTGGGGGCCATGTACCCTACCTCTCTATATTGGGATTTAGCTACTTGACAATTATCTAGGGGGAAGGTACCAACCACTAGACATCATGTTGGGAAATCACTGGTCAATGGGAGCCATTTTGAGCATACTTTCTCTTAGTTTTGAGCTCATTAAGCCATGAAATTACCTTTTGAGCATAGTTTTTTCTTTGTTAAAAGCTCGTTAAAAAATGAAGCAGATACTCTGAGCATTCTTTCAACTGATCTTCGAGCTCGTTAAAAATAATAATATGGTGTTGAGCTTACTTTTCATTTTTCATGCTCTAGTCAAAACATGAAAAGTGGTTTGAGCTTACTTTATCGCTTTTTCGTGCTTTGGAGTCAAACATGAAAAAGGTTTTGAGTTCCTTTTATACCTTCGGTGTGCTCGTTAAAAAATCAGTGAAAAGGTATCGAGTATACTTTTACTGTTTTTCAAACTCCTTAAAATTGGATTATGAAAAAAGAACCCTAATAGAGTCCTCTTTAAGCTCTTTTTGTACTCTTAAAATATGAAAAGTTTGTTGAGTGAACTTGTCTTCTTCACGCTTGTAAAAGGACTTGAAGAGTCATCTTCCTGGGGATAGTTTATCCCTTTTTCGGACCAGGGGGCACTACTTACAAAAAATGTATATTGTTAGATTTTTATCATTCAAGCTAGCATTATGATCTTAGGATCTTTAATTGATAGAATAACATGCACAACAATAAACATAAGAGACAAGAGACACAAAGAATTTTCTTCGAGGAAACCATAAAGGATAAAACCCCGCAACTTCCTTAGATATAGAATCAACACCAAAAGTAAAACCCGAAAACATAAAGATGATCTCCCGACAACAGTAGTCTCTCTCTCTGATTCCAACAACTTCTCTCTCACTCATGTGCCCCAATGAGTGAGTGTGTGTGTGATAAATAGAGAGGCTCACTTTCTATTTATATTCTTTTGTTCACTTAATGTCCACTCCAACATGTCGGCCTCACTTAACAATTACTTACTAGAGACGACATCTCTAGGAGAGTCTAATAACCCTAGTGCCCCACAACTTGTGGGGACTTTTCCCCTCCAACCAACAAGGAGGGTTATCCTTAACACAATGGTGGGGAATATTGCCCCAACTTACAATAACTCACTAGGGCCGACTTCTCTAGGAGAGTCTAATAACCCTAGGGCTGTCTCTAATAACCCTAGGGCCACACAACTGCGGGGACTTTAACCCTTGAACAATAGGATGGTTACCCACAATGACTTGACATGACTTGTTTACATTATTGAATCTGCCGATAGGCACATCGGGGCATTACATGACTTCAATACATTACAGACTCTTCTCGGAATAAGCATCGGGGTACAATACATAAGATATACAGGTGAATACATTTCGAATTTACAAATACATCAAAACTCCCTCTTAACTAGGAAGGTATTCTCTTGACACAATTTATTATCACAAGTCTTCTTCTCTGTATCATCTGGATCATCATCGAGTCCTCGTCATATTCAATTCATCTTCATCTTCAAGTCATATTCATCTTGATCTGGATCATCACTCGATCTGGATCATCTTTGTTGGATCAACATCACTAGATTTGGATCACCACTCAATCTAGATCATCACTACTGTATCATGCTCACTGGATCTGGATCATCACTCGATCTGGATCATCAATGGGTTATCATCACTAGTGCTATCTCTTGATTCTTCTCGTGACAGGAAGTTCTACTGATCCAGCCCTTTTTCATACTGGTTGTAGGCCTAGCCTCCATGTAGGTCTTCTTCAGCTCTTATATCTTATCAAAATGGCCCTCCCAACACTTACATTTGACCATGAGAGGAACGCATCCAATACCATGTCAGAAATTCATTACTAGCACTCACATCTGACCATGGGAGGAACACATCCAAGAACCATGTCAGAAAGGCCCAACACTTACATTCACCAGCATGATAGGACACACCTTCTATCATCTGTGAAAAGGCACAGCACTTACAACCACTAGCATGATAGGACACACCTACTATCATATGTGGAAAGGCTCAGCACTTACATCCAGCAGCATGGTAGGACACATCTACTACCATCTATGGAAAAGCACAACACTCACATCCACTAGCATGGTAGGACACACCTACTACCATTTGTGGAAAGGCACAGCACTTATAATCACCAGCATGGTATGACACACCTACTACCATTAGTGAAAAGGCATAGCACTCACACCCACCAGCATGATATGACACACCTACTATCATCTATGGAAAGGCTCAGCACTCACATCCACTAGCATGATAGGACACACCTATTATCATCTGTGGAAAGGCTCTGCACTTACATCTGATAATGTGGGAACCAATCCCACAGTCATATCAGAATGGATCCTAGCCCTAGGCTGAGGATTCCTGGTAACTGACCAGGTACCTCCATTCTTCCAGAGAATGGCATCAGCCCTTATATATGATCAAGTGGGAACACATCCCTCAATCACATCAGAATGGCCCTGCACTTATATCTGATCATGTGAGAACACATCCCACAGTCATATCAGAATGGCCCTCATCCCCAGACTGAGTATTCTTGGTAACTGACTAGGTGCCTCCATTCAGAGAATGGAATTCAACACTTATATCCGATCATGTAGGAACCAATCCTATAGTCACATCAGAATGGCTCAGCACTCATATCTGACATGGAAGGAACCAATCCTCTCACCATGATAGAATGGCTCAGCCCTTACATCTAACCATGGAAGGAACCAATCCTCTCACCATGTCAGAATGGCTCACGGACTCATCACTTCCCTTTGGAGGGAACCTCGATCTAGAGAACACCAAGCTTCTCCCTGAAGCATTCAAACTTCACTCTGGACAATGGATTTGTCAACACATCAGCTATCTGTTTGTCCATCGCAACATACTAGAGCTTCACTACTCCTCTTTGCACCATATCCCTGATATAGTGATATTTGATCTTGATATGCTTCGACTTGTCATCATGAACACTGGGTTCTCCAACAACTTCACACAACAATGGTTGTCGCAATGTATACAAGTAGCATCCAACTGGAGATCAAATAAATCAGATAGTAGCTTCCTTAGCCATACTACCTCACACCTAGCTCAACAAGCTGTAACATACTCTGCTTCAGCTGTACTCAGTGCCACATAGGACCGCTTCCTGCTAAACCAAGAGATCACACCTGGTCTCATACTGAAGCAACACCCTGGAGTGCTCTTCCTATCAATGGCACTGCCTGCCCAATATGAATCAACATAACCTTCTAGGTTAATCTTTTGATTCGCCTCATACTTGAGCCCATAATCAACTGTACCCTTCAGGTACCTAAGAATATGCTTTGCAGCAATCAAGTGAACATGTCTCGGATCTATCAGGAATTGGCTCAAGGTGTTCATACCAAAGCAAATATTAGGTCTCGTATTCATTAGGTTCATTAAGAACCCAATCATTTGACGATACATCATCGCATCAACTGACTCTAATGAAGCAACACTTAGTAGCTTCAGGTTCGATGCCATGGGTGTTGTCATCGCCTTGGAATCCATCATTCGGAACCTCTTCAGGATCTCTACTACATACTTCCCTTGTCCCAAGGAGATTCTGCCACACCCCGATGCCTAGAAAGTAGTGCATCATATCCAAGTCCTTCATCTTGAACTTGGCAGCAAGTCTCCTTCTTGGAACTTCTGTCAAGAACAAGTCATCGACATATAACAGGAGCATCACTGGTCTTCCACCTTCAACCTTGACAAAAAGGTTGGAATCCTCTTTACCCTCAGTAAATCCTAGAGTCACTAGTAATATATCCATCCTGTCGTACCATGTCGAACCTTGGGATCTTATGTAGTCACTCCCTCTGAAGTGAAGCATCATACTCCCTCTATCTTTTGTACTCTATGCACTATTTTTCATGAGAAGCCTTGTGCTACGAATCTTGCCTTGTATCCCACAATGTTTCCATCTACTGCATGATGGAACTACGAACTTCCCTTCACGTATTGATACTGTATCCTAGAAATCATTCTTCTTGAACTAGTCTTCCCTTTCTTTTTGGTTACTTCTTCATAGCTAGAAGGTTTTGCATCAATGATTTTGCTGCATTCATCATATTATTCTTTATCTTGAACTGTTGTCACGTGTTCTTTGGAACAAGTCTCATCCTTCTTTGCTTGTAGGTGATTATGTATGCTATCTTTCCTACAAGTCAAATGCATTTGTATGGTTAGAAACATTTCATAAGGCATATTCATAATGGCAAATTCTTATGCATAAATATATGATCATGCAACTATTTTAGCCAATACAACATTCATCCATATCTCACGGAAACTTTCTAGATGCCTTCCATCTCTACCAGGGCAACATTGAGATTGTGCACTAATCCAATATGTCAGCAAAGAGGTTTCATTCTAGATAAGTAGCAGTGGAGAGTTTTATAGCACCATGAGCTACTTACCCATCAAATGTATATTAGTAGTATACTGTCATTAATGCAAACATTCTATCATGCATAATACATTAACCGAATATAAACAAATGCATAACAAAATAATATCATGAAATGACAATTGAATACTTATCTTTATTTGTTTCGTGGGTAGACTCCTTCTTGAGCCATCAACATCATCATCTTCTTCATTCATAATAGAATTTTTTCTTATCCAAATGCTCAGATGGATAAGAGGTTCTTCAAGCGTTGAGTTCTTTGTATTCCTCATCGCTTGAAGGATCTCTTTGGATGGTGAGATATTGATCTTCAGTTGCTCCCATCTTCTCTTCTCTTATTATGAGTCGAGCTTCTTCTTCTTCCCAGAGTCTGCTGAAAGTAATCACGTCCTTATGGCACACATTCATCGCATGAATAAATCCCATGATCCTGGGAGGCCATTCAAGGTTGCTATCACCACTTCTTCATTCTCCACTTCTTCTTTTACTGCTCCAATTTGTTCTTTGATTTGAGAGACCCTCGTAAAGTATGACTGTATGGTCTTTGCATCCTGGATCTTCACATTCTTCAATTGGTTTCTTAAGGTCATCTTCTGATTTGTGTTCTTCCCTTCAAATAGTTTGGTAAAGGAATCAAACATATCTTTCGGTGTCTTTAGGGAAGACACTTGTGGTACAAGGTGATCCATGATTGAATCAATAATGATCTTCTTGGCCTTCACCAAGTTCTTCTTGTGTAAGGCTTCTAGCCTCATCTCCCTTTGGAACTAGAACCTCTCTTCTTATGTAGGTGTCCAATTCATTTTCTTCAGAGAGATCATACATTTCCATGCTTGGAAATTGTCAACTTCAACAAGCTTATCATCAAGCTGATGTGATAGATCACTTTGAAATGAGAACCTCAAATGAAAATAGCAAAAGATTAGATCTTACTAATTTGAGGTGTCCGTCCTGGTTCCGGAGCTGGCTGATCTAGGGTTTGTTAAAGAAACCCTAATTTTCAAAACTTGAAATCCTTTAGATCTGATTGGATATAAATATATACCTCTTCAAGGTGAGATGTCCAATGTACTCCTTTTTTGAAAATAGTGGAGGGAAGTTCTCGGAATAGGAAGCCCTAGTTTTCCAATTTCTTCTGCAAAAATGCCTGATACTATTTCTACGATATCTACAAAATTACAACTCCTCTGTGTTTAAAAATTTGCACTGAGGTATCCTCGGCTGTCACTGTTCCACCACCATAGGTTTCATTAGAATTAGTTTCACCAATAGGTACTTATGATCATTTTCCCAAGGTGACCTGTTTCAAGACTGTTCAGCATAGCGAAGTTGTACGGACTTCCACATGTCATTGTTTCATATTCTATGTCTAAAAATTGAACCATAGAAATTAAAGTCCATGATAGTTGTGGAACATCTTCATAAATTTCATTTGGACCATTTTAGCCTGAGATATAGCGATTCTCCCAGGTGTCCTTTTCAGGGATGAATCCTGGAAGAGGCTGGAACCCTAACTTGGAGGGATCATATCTCCTAGAATTTAGTGAATATGAGGCTAAAGTTTGGAACTAGTGTAAATCAGGATTTTATATTTGGCCTGTGAAAGTTTCAGCTCATGAACCTTCTCCAATCCTGAGATATAGTGAATGTACCAAAACTTATCAGTTTTAGTATTTTAGGGGTTTTCTAGCTCTAGGTCAAACTAGGTTTTGACTTTCCCAGAGTTTTGATGAGGAGATAAATCCTATGCTTGGCTCACTCAAAAAATTCTCTTTTGTAGAAAGCCCTAATTTCCTGCACCGAAAACTGAAAATGCTCGGAATTGAATTCTTCTTCAACAGAAAGATGTGCCCTTCAATGGAGAGTCATCCTAGCATACTTTTGCTGATGGATTGTGGAGAGAGACCCAAAAAGTAAGAAGACCTAGCTTCTACAGCTACATAATTTCTTCTTCTCAGGTTAGCTCTGATACCATATTAGATTTTTATCATTCAAGCTAGCATTATGATCTTAGGATATTTAACTGAGAGAATAACATGCACATCAATAAACACAAGAGACAAGAGACACAAATAATTTTCCTTAGGGAAACCATAAAGGGAAAAACCCAACAAGTTCCTCAGAGATAAAATTAGCACCAAAAGTAAAACCTGAGAACGTAATGATGATCTCCCGACAGCAGTAGTCTCTCTCTTTGATCCCAACAACTTCTCTCTCACTCATGCACCCCAATGAGTGAGTGTGTGTGTGATAAATAGAGAGGCTCATTCTCTATTTATACTCTTTCGTTCACTTAATGTCCACTCTAACATGTCGTCCTCACTTAACAATTACTTACTAGAGCCGACATCTCTAGGAGAGTCTAATAACCCTAGTGCCCCACAACTTCTGGGGAATTTTCCCCTCCGACCAACAAGGAGGGTTATCCTTAACACAATAGTGGGGACTATTGCTCTGACTTACAATAACTCACTAGGGCTGACTTCTCTAGGAGATTCTAATAAACCTAGGGCCCCACAACTGCGGGTAATTTAACCCTTGAACAATAGGAGGGTTACCCACAATGGCTTAACATGACTTGTTTACATTATCAAATCTCCTGATAGGCACATTGGGGCATGACATGACTTCAATACATTATAGACACTTCCCAGAATAAACATCGGGGTATAATACATAAGATATACAAGTGAATACATTCTGAAAGTTACAAATACATCAACATATACTCGAGCCAATCATGACTGGAAGAGTTCTCCTAGGAATCATTTTATACTTTTTCGGGCCTCGAGGACTAAATTTATAAAAAATTCCATCTTGGAGTCTTCTTAGTCATTTCAAACTCTCTAAACATGAAACGAGAAATGAGTTTACTTTCATCCGACTCATAAAATCAAACGATGAAGGACCCTTTCTAGGAATGAACCCCTCCTTTCTCATGTTCATAAAACATATGAGAAATCGCTTGATGAGCTATAACGAGTGTTTGTTACCCTCTTTGAACTCGTAAAACCAAAAAGAGGGACTCATCCTTCGTGATGGGGAAATTAAGGGAAGATTTTTTTTTTTCGTTGTATTTACGCTAATACATAGTTACTCTTGAACATGGTAATGCATATGCATTTCAGTACTTGGGTAATCCATTTTTCTTCAAGTCCTACTGATTCCTTAAGTCTTCTTACGTTGTTTGAGTTGTCCAAGAATAGTCCCACCGTCAGCTGCATTGGGGGATGGGTATCGGTCTCGTTAAAGTCAATACTGCTAAGTCATGCCATGCCTATGTTCAAGAGAAGTTTGGTCATATGTTCACTATTTGTAGTCAGCTTACCTTCTATCATGTTGGTCATCTCTGAGTCAGTTTCATACATCACTTCGCTGTCCGATTTACTCTAAAACATATTTGATCGTTTTTCGTGTCAATGATGGGGGATTCATCATGGCCCTCCTTCGATGAGTCTATTCCTATTGACTTCAACACCTCGTCCAGGAATTAGACTTAGAAACCAAGAAAAGTACCTTGGGCCTGCATGCATCAATGGCAGGTTACCTCGCTTTCAACATGATTTTATATCATTGACTCTTGATTGAAAGATTCTACTGAGTAATCGACTCCAAGTCCTTTATTCACACTTGGCGAAATGTACTGAGATACCTTGGGAATCATTGACATCAATGGTGATTTCCCTTGCACTTGTTAACAATTTACATTAATTACTGGTAATCAAGTGGTTTCTACTATGTACGACATCAATACATTATAATCACAGGGTTAGATTCGTATCGTTGTGGGTTTGGCTTAAAGACCCTGGGCTATCTAATATTTCACCCAAGCATTAGAGGAAATTTCAATTTAAAATGGGCCTTCCAAAAATAATACAAATTCCATGTCATCATGTATTAGCCAATCAAAATGATTTAAAATTCAAAAAGGGAGCACCTCTTAAACAATTTTTTAATATAGTTTTGGGGATAGGTATCATAAAAAAGCTACTTTTTTGTTCGTATTTTCGGCATATATCCTTATGTTTTTACTCAAATTTCAATCGAAAGAGATCATTGGATGCGAAATTAAATTACACATCCAACGAGTACCCACTCAGGATACTTTTTACGGGCCCCGTTCCCCCAAAAACAAGAAATACCTGAAAAATGTGATGATGATGTCATCATCACGTTTTTTCAAGTATTTCCTGTTTTTCGGGTAGCGAGGCATCATCATCACATCTTTTCAGGCATTTCTTGTTTTTGGGGTAGCATGGCTCATCAAAATTATTCTAAGTGGGTACTCGTTGGATGTGGAATTTAATTCCACATCCAATGAGCTCTCCCGATCGAGATTTGAGTAAAAACACAAGGAGATATGCCAAAAATACAAACAAAAAATAGTTTTTTCTTTTATTCCTCCAAAATTAATAAATATTATTTTATTATTTTAACTATTATTTTATTAATTTTCCTTAGGAGGCCCATTTTTAGTTGAAATTTCCTCTAATGTTGCAATGGAGTTTGTTTGAGTCATACTACACAAATCCACTTTGTATTGGTTGTGGTTGTGTTGTCATCTCATCATGGATCTACGCTTGTGTCTAGTAGCCATGATTGTGTTCAGTCGGTCTCTACTACCATGGATCTGCATTTTATTGGTCGGAAACCATGTTATGAGTTATATGAGATTTGTGTCAGTGGTACTGCAGTAGTTTCCAGCCAACATCCTTGCCTTCGATTTCTTCACTTCCCAAAGCATTCACCTATCGCATTCCTCTAACTTCATGCTTTGGGGGGCATTCTATTACACTAGAATCTCGTCATGTTGAGTCATGTGTTAACCATATGCCTGAATCCCTAAAGTTCCCTTGGATGAATGGTATTGTATAGGTGGTTCTTTCCTTACCTTTTTTCCCCTATAAGAAGGCAGGCATTCTTTCTCTTCAGGAAAGCTGCATCGATGGTGTTTAGAGGGAAAAAATCGAAGCTTCGAGGATCTTATCGAAGATGGATGAGGTGGAGGACTATCCCTATCATCTAGGTGAGGTTCCATTCGGTTTCCTAACCTATGGGGAGGATCCCTTAGACCCCTCCTTCTAATACTCAACCTACTTTATCCCTTTAGCCTTATAAATTGAAACATCTCTCCATGATGAAGGGAGGAAGGACTATGGTACTCTTATGCTGGTCAAATTTCCAGGTGATCCATATCATCCTTTGGGAGGTAGGATCTCATGCTTTGGGAGGATTACCATCATCTTTTGGAGGCATGGCTTGGATTGTTGTACGGAAGGTTGCAACGTTAAAACTAGGTTGCGATGTTCTTTCCTATGTAATTCTATGTATCTCCTTAATTATAGTAATATAAACTCTTTCCATAAACATTATTGTGTTGGTGACGTTTAGAGCTTTATTCCTTAACTGTTATATTAGATCAATTCATGTTTAGATACGCATGTACTATTTTCTTGTTTCCACTTGCTCTACAAGGTTTTGCAGCTCAAGATCTAAAGGCTTTGGAGCTTGGATCAACAAAGAGAGAAGAGGATTTGCAGACCTCATGTAGGTGATCTATCTGTTAACTTGCATCTTTATTGATCTAGGAAATTAGGATGTATTATGTACTTGATTTGTTCTAGATCCACTTGGACTAGGGAGATTTTACTTGCGTCCGCTTGAGTAGATTTATCCAATAACAGGATTCACTTCTTTGGGGATTAAGGCCAGAAAGGTGGAGTTAGTTCTGCCTCCCACTTTGGATTTTTGTTGAAAATATTTTATCATTCTTAGTAAATCAGACTTAATTAATGTCCAACAAGCTCTATAGAAGTGGATAGAAAAGGCATCAGTTCCTAGAGCTTTTTCGGGCTCCATGGTCCATACTACATTACTGATTTCTTCTTCTGAAAAGGGATTCATGAGACTTGCATTATTATTTGCACTAACAAGAGAATGAAAATGAGAGAGGAAGTCAGAGGTGAACTCCTCACTTCCTATCCCATCCTCTTTGTAAAGATGTTGGAAATGTGATTCTGCAGCTTCTTTGAGTTGAGAAAAAACTTTAAAGACAGTCCCATCTGGTGAAGATATTTCAGATATATGGTTTCGAGAGAGGCGGGCTTTGAATTTTCAGTTGAAGAAAACTTTGTTGTAGTCTCCATCTTTTAGCCATAGGCTTCAATACTTAAGCCTCCAGTAGTCTTCTTCTTGTTGGAAAGAAAGGGATGAATTAAATTGGGTAGTTTGTTCCTTCTCCAACTCCAGGATGGTAATATCCTTGCTCTCTATATCCATCTACAAATCTATTAACTATTGAACAACCTCTTTTCTCTGACTAGAGAGGGTATTGAAAGGGTTTTTTATCCAAGGCTTTCAGGGATGATTTGGTGTCCTTTAATTTCTGCTCCCAAGCATAACTGGGTGACCCAATGAATGATGTGGACCAAGCCATTGCAATAGTTTCCATGAACCCTTCTTGCTCAACCCACTGAGGGCTTAAATAAAATGGAATAGGGCCCAAGTTTTCTTACTTCCAGTTGCAAGATAACGGGTTTATGGTCTGAGGCGAGTTTTGGAAGGATTTTAAAGGATACTAATTTCTTCTCCATAAAAAACGAGCTTTGCAATAGGAACCTATTTAGACGAGCTAAAATATGTGCTTCCCATGTTCTTTTATTCATCCACATATAGAGGCCCTTCTTGGGTTTAAATTCAAGGAGGTGCCACTACTGAATCAAGTCATCAACAAGAGGGAGCATTTGGTCTCTGCTGCTAATGCCTCCTCTTTTCTCCTTTGGATCAAGGACTATGTTTAAGTCTCTGACTACAATGATATTTACGTGAGAGTAGATTTCGATAAAATATATTAAATATTTCCAACATTCTTTCTTCTCAAGGAAATGGATAGGCACATAAATATTGAACAGAGCAAAGGTAAGCTTACTTGTAGAATGACAAAGCTCAGTGTAAATCCAATGTTGAGTTTCGAAGGAGCTTTCAAGCTGGAACTTATCATTCAACCATACCATAGAAATCCCTCCTGAAGAGCCCCTTGCACTTACAACATTTCCTGCATTTCTCTTCCATTTCACTCTACTTAGATCAAGAAGGGGTTCCCCTTCGATTTTTGTCTCTTGAAGCATGATGATATCTGGAGATTCAATTTTTAGAATATCTTTAATGACTTCACCTTTCAAAGGATACCCCAAGCCTCTGCAATTCCAAGAGACTAGTCGCATTATTTATTGAGAATGGAGGGATAGGGTCCTCCCTTATGGGGCCTTGCTATGGTATTTCGTCCTATGGACATTTCAAGAATGAATTGGCTTCCTTGCATTTTTGTCCTCTCCTCTTCTTCCTCTCTTGCTTCCTTGAGGGATTTTCTCCCTGTCGTTTTCGAGGGTCTCTCAAATGTCTCTTCTTTCAATGGTCTAGACATTTTTGATGGTTTCTTCCTTGTCATATCTACATAAGAGGGAGAAGAAGAATCTCCTGTTGGTGATCTGGGTTGAGAAGGGGTTGTCCCTACATTTCCTTCCACAACTACAGGAGTGGGAGTCTTTTGTTCCTCCTCAACTACTGATTCAGTAGGATCTCCCGGGGTGCTGAGTATTTCAAAGGGATTCATGTATGCCTCTTCCCATGCAGGAGCTGCATTCCCTTCCACTTGAGTCTTCCCTAAGGTGGGCGCACTGGACCTCGAAGGTGCAACTTTCGATTTTGGTTTGCTAGTTTTCTTTGACAAGGCTAGTTTCAACACTTGAGTCCATTTCTCTCCTCTTGACTTCTTTGCATCTTCCTCAACCAACTTTTTACATTGTCTTGTAAAGTGCCCATAGCCATGGCAGTGCCTACACTTGAACGACAACTGCTCGTAGTCCAGTTCTTGTATATGAGACAAATATGCCACCATTAATTTTATGGCTTCTGGGAGCCTTATTTCCATATCAAACTCTACGCATATTCGTGCACAAGAGTATTGGTCCTTCCTTTCTACTCTGTCGATGTATTTCCCTAGGGTATTTCCTATAGATTCTAAGGACTTTAGTTTCCACAAGCGCAAGGGAAAATGAGGGAGACACACCCAAACTAGGACAACTGAAGGCATGTGTTGTGCTGAATCAAAGCTTGATGTCCACTTATTCAAATACAAGCCCTCGGGGCCCATGACATATAGCCTGTTCCTGGAAATAAGTTTTATGTCTTCTAGATTTAAAAAAATGAAAAAAAAATATCCCTTACCAACGAAATGGATTATGATTCCTTCCGATACCAGTGGTCTCCAGTTTCTTTGCACCCATGAATCGATGGCTTTGGGGGAGGGCCATAAGTCAGTGAAATACCCGATGAGACCCCTTTCAGCAATGTTTAGAGCTTCCCATCGTAGTTCTTCCACTCGGAGAGCTATGGTCGAAATGTTGTCAATTTTCTTGACAAATTTATGTTGAGAAGTAGTAGCTAGGCGTTTGTTGCAGGCAGCTACCATCTTCTTGAACGCAGTGAGCTCGAGAGAAGGAGGAGGGGAGGCTTAGAGCCCCCTCCTGAGGCCATGGCAACGTTGATCAGCACACAGGGGGTGAGGATGCACACACAAGCAATGAGTGCGCGTGGTTTTTTTTTCCAAGGAGAAGCGCTATTTGAGTAAAAATTATTAATTATATTAATAAACAAGGGATAATTTTAGGGGCAAAATTTAGCCCATGGGCTATTTTTAGGGGTTTTTCTCAAAAAAACGATTCGCCATTTTGCATTTTTTGAAGCCCTTTTTCGCCCAATTTTAATGGGTTAAACATTTTTCACCCTAAAAATCGCCAAATTATTATATAAACGATATAAATTCCTTGGAAATTTAAAATATTTTTTGAAAAATATCGCCAAACATTTTATAGATGGCGGTTAAGAATTGGTAAGATTTGCCTATACACTTTTAAATAAGTATGGTTCCTTAAAATCATCCCTGTAATAAACTCATAATAAATATTTGAATAGATAATTTTCTTTTCTAAATTGACTTAATAAGAAAAAAAATGCCATAGTCATATCACTATGATAAATATTACCCATTACTAATGAATGATATGATGTAAATGTTTTTATCATATTAAATTATTAATATTTCATTATTTTCATAAATAATGATGATGAGCTGCATTTCAAAGGAGTACTCTATTTATGCATTTCAAAGGACTAGTCTGTTTATTCTATGTTTTGGACTTTGAGGTGGTTTATGGTTGGAATTTAGTAAAAAAAATTGGTAAAATTCAAATTTGG
>LPNX011210177.1:30198-44294 GCA_001517045.1 Pseudotsuga menziesii
AACAAACCAGAGATCATTCATACAAGGACATAGGTTCAAAGAGTTAGAACAATCTCACAGTTAATGGACACAAAGCTGAAAACAAAATAGTTCCTCTTCAACAAATCCATAGCATAACATTTGAACATTCCACCAAGCTTTCTCCAACAAGCAAACTGTAATTATTTATTGCAAAAGGAAATATCTTCTTACAATATGTCTTCCAATCTAACTGGAAAAAAGTCCCTCTTATTGTCTAGATTCTCTATATTTATACAAAAAGAACAAAACTGTTGGGTTGCCCACGAATGACTCTCAGGCTTCCCCAACTCTTCACCTGCCATATTTTCTTTCATTAAGTGCCCATAAAATTTACAATATATTACAATAAAATGAATAAATGCTCATGAGGAGGGTCCCGCTTGACTATTCAAAAATTTCTTCCATGCTGAAGCCTCTGAGGCAATGCTTTCGAATTCAGAAGGTTCTAGGAAACGAATATTTATTTCGAATTTAGCAACCTGATTTCTTATGACTTCTATTATGGTTGCGCTCAGGCGAAGTTGGTCTTCTAACAACTACACACTAACTACGGAATGATCTACTTCATTCCTCAGGGTCTACTCGTCTAAATCTTTAATGTGATGTATCCTTTGTTCATCTCCTTGATATCTTCTTTGCAAAATATCCAAAAATAGGCCATGGTCTGGAAAGGTATCCATTCTCTGTTCAGCCTCAACCTGGTAGTGATTATAAGTAATCAAAAGTCTTCTGAAGAATTCTGCACAAGCCCCTTTGTCTTCTTGATAGCCTTCTTGAATTCCTCGACTGTGTTTATGGAAAACTCTAGTAAATCATAGTCTTGCCTTAGGGCTTGTTGATATTTTGATGGTATATCTGCAGGGGTTTCTTCATTCGCTTCTAATCTCACCATCCTTCCTTTCAGGACTTCTAAGATGTCCTGCGATCTGTCAACAAAATATGAAGAGGTTTCCAAAATATCTACCAGCGGATTGTCCACCTACAAGACCTTGCACCTCTCTTCCTCTATGGCCACTTGCAGCTGGTGCATCTTGCTTCTCTGTGCCAAAACGTGCTCCTTGAAGGGCTGAAGATTGACCTGCTATTCCTTGGCCTCTTCTAGGGCTGCTGTCAACGAGGTAATCTATTCTTTAAGTTCTGCATTTTTCCCTTGAGATTGCCTCTCTGATCCCTCCAAGGTATCCTTCTGCAGCTCCAACTCCCCTATCCTGCCTTGCAGCTGCTCCTTTTCTGCCCTCCACCCTTGACATTCTTGCTACACTTTCTCTAGACTTTCTTGGGCAGCCTCCATAGATCTCTTCTCTACTTGGAGGGACTGGAGCTCAACTTTTGAAGACTTTATTTCTCGTTGTATGTATTCAAACTTTATTTTCAACCTATTATTTTCCTCTCTTTCTCTTCTTAGGGTATCTTTGAGCTAGGAAGAGGACTTCTTTGACTGTTCAAGATCAGTCATTATTCGATCTACATTGTCCTCGGAAACATGGATCGATGCATCCCCCACTCTGATAGTGAACCTGAGGTCCTTGTTTGTCCCATATACTACAGTTGTATCATTTATCATTTTACCGGAATACCCCCCAGTTTCAACCTTTCTCTCGGTCCTCTTTACTATCCTTTTCCTTTCCCTATCATAAAAGATAGTGTTGAAATATGGTACCTCCTCCCCTTTCTTCTGCTCAAAAGGGATTAGCCTAAGGGTGGGGACCATAGCCTGTCCTGGTGTGCTGCTAGCAACTGCCTCAGGATCTTGAATATCAGGGTTCCCCAAGTCTTGAGCCTGACTGTCTGCTGTATCGGAAGTTGATTTCTCTGTCACTGTCTCTGTCAGCTTTAGCTTTTCTGTTTCCTGCTTCTTCAGCTCCTCATCCATCTTTCTTTTCTTTTCCTCTTCCTCGCTCTTGGAAGCTTCTTTTGCCTTTCTAGCTACTTCTTGTGCAGCTCTTCTCTTTTCCTCCTCCTCTCCTTTGAGCTATCTTTTGGCCTCTTGTGCTAGTCTCCTAGCATCTTCATTTCTTTTTCTAGTTTCTTCCTCCTCTGCCTTTGCTTGCTCATCCTATCCTTTTCCACCTTTGGTGGTGATTTTCTTCCTACACCTTCTTCTTAAGGATGTTATATTTTGTGCACTGCAGAAAATGGATTACTCTCTGTCCCAGTGGCTGGTGTATTCAAAATGTACATTCGCCTCTTTACAGTGCTCTTCCACCTTATTCCAGGAATCATTCCTGTGGAAACGCATTTCCCCAAAATGGAATTTCCCCAACTCTTCCACAAATTCGTCAGCTTTCTTCACCCTAGTAAACTTGTAGCTTCCCAACCTGAATGGAAAAGGAGGGTAAGCTGCTTTCTTATGTTCAAACAGAAAGCTCCCTATGTCATCTAAAAATACTTGTCGAACAACCTCTTTGTGGACTACATAGTCAGTGGCATACTTAGGTAGTAGTGAGAGTGCTTTGGAACATTCAAACATTCTAAAATATAATCCATCCTCAGTTAAGTAATACTCTTTGTATTCTTCAATCACCTGCAATGCCTCCTCCGACATGCAGTTACACACTTTCAAGAAAATCAGGGTATACAATGGCATAATGAAGTGCTCACACACTTCCCTATAGTGACTATGGTATTTGTGGGCCCATAGTGGCTTGCATGCTGAGTAGACTGGTGTTCTTTCCCAGTCCCAGATACACCTTAGATTAGGGAAGGGTTGGTTGCACAGTATGCAATCTATCAATATAGAGCTCATGTAGAACTCCAGTCTCTTCTAGGACACCCCTCCTAATGATGAAGTAATGCAGGCTGAGAGGCTATTGGAAACAATGTTTGCCCAGTTGAACACTATCCGCTGTGTTGCAACATAGAAAATGATAGGCACCCACTCCAATTTTAAGCTTTTACTATGGGCGCTCTCGAAAATATTGTTCAGCATCAGGGCAATGAACCTGTAAGGGGTTCTTAGATTTGCAATGTCATATTCCCCAGTCGGTCTAGTTCTAAAATTCTTTCCAGGCATGAGCATCCTCTTCAATGTCTCGACTAGGTCCATCTTAATTGACTTCAGCCATTCCTCAGTCAAGTACACCTGTGCTTCTGGTAAGTGGTAGGCCAGTGCTACATACCCAAGGCTATAAGTAGCATAACCCTGTTTATCAACATTTTCCAAAATCATGGTGGTTACATCTGCCTTGGGCAGAATCCACCCAATCACCTCTGAGCATGGAAAGAGCTCAGGTCTAGTAGCAATTTTCATCAATGAAGATCTCTCTATATTGGCATAGATGGTTTCTTCTTCAAAACCTATGTCGGGTACTTCTCGGCACATTATTAATCTATAAATTCCCCCCCATTGATATTCGAGTTCCACACCAACTATGCATTTGGTGTCCTCGTAGGTGTATTCGACCCTGGTAACGATTTCGACTTCGGGTTCCTCTTCTACTACGGGAGCCTTCTTCTTCTGACGTTTAGACATCTTGGACTCTGAGGAATTTCCCTGTTATATACAGAAATCTCTTTTAGGTTCTGTTGGGTCATTTCCAGATAACATTCAAAATGGAGACAAACTGTATAAGCATTTTACCTCGTCTATGCTAAACATGAGTGCAACTACGAAAAATAAGCAAACAATGCTCAAAAACCAAATGCTCCTGCCCAAAAAGTAAAACCAACTTACAACCAACAATTATAGAATTAACCTAGAAAAACATGGCCTTTCTAAAAACGGCGAAAATCCTCTTCCTAATACTGAATAGAAAACAATCTCAAAAACCCCCTCTCAGCACTGTGTATTACAATGTTAGACGGAAAAATATGGTGCCTAATCCTAAGTGAGGATGTTGCAAGTGGTAGCGCACTAGAAGATAAGGGGAAGCTACTTGCTGTAAAAATGCTCACTACACGGTCTGACTAGGTAATGCATTCGAAACCTAAAATGGGCCAGGGTTCATACTCGAGCTTGAACAGTCTCATTCTAAGCGGGAAGTAAAAACAACAACGTGGCCCTGGTTCACGAAGACGAGGGCGACCGAACTATGGAACTAGACTCACGACATCTTGGAAGAAAACCATGAAATTCCCTCCTCGGACGGCCAAACACAGATTGGGGGAAACTGGTGTGGACAGCGTAACGACCGTCTGCACCGGTTTACCCAGCAGTTGAGTGCGGTCTGCAAACCCCCAATGGCCGTGAAAGTTATCATTGCAAAACTAAGAAACCCCCCACCGGGAAGCCATACCATCTATCTAGAAAATAAATACATGCCGAGATGGGAAAACCTAGGAAACCACTAACCACGGAGACAGAAAAAGTAGTTCGACCAATCAAACGGAATGGTAAAATGGGCATAAGGGCCTACCTGGAATTGTGCTGCGCGACTGGTGGAGGAAAATCGGTAAACTTCCACGGCGGAGCCACCTAGGAGCAAAGGTATTGACAACAAAAACCTTGGTCTGCTCAAGCGAAAACGATAGCACAGAGAAATCGCCAAAATACAATAAAATATTAAACCCCCAAACCCAACATATATACATCGTGGTCAACATGCAATCGGCAGGAAAATAAGACCATCGAGAGACGGAAAAGCTACGGGATTGGCGATTATGTTACTATCTCCTTTGCAACAGCGAATGGAGAAAACGTCGGAATGCCTGCAATGGCATTGGCGGGAGAAACAAATCAGCACTCGCATCGGAGTTCACGAGACTAGGGCTTCAGGTCAAAAGATGATTAGAGAGTTGCAATGACGAACCCGTAAAAGAAACAAGTTCCGCAGACCAGTAAAACGGAGTAAGAATAAACATGTCTCAAGCGAAAACATCGATCAAGCGAATAAATCAAACTATCAGAATCATAGTGCTTTCTAGAGCCGCAACGACGAAAGTTGAAAAAACCAAGGACCGACGAGACAAAACGGAGGGGATCGGAAAAGGATGAAACAAATCTCGAAAAACTTCACAGTATCTTCTCCACAACGGCGAAAGACATATATACAAAGGTTCTGACGGGATCTCAAAACAAACGCCGATAAAGAAGAATGCCTTGGAGACCAAATACACTTGACTCGGACTTGATGTCCTGTTCTTTTCTGCAACGACGAACGCACAGATGACTAGACTCCCGACTCAAAAGTCCAAAACACTTTCGATGGCAAGGAAAAATTAATTCAAACATTAAAACATTACCCGCATAAAAGTAATCTTTATTTAAACATTAAGCAAAACCAAAAACTGACCAAAAACAAATTAAAGGAGGGTCCCAAAAAATTTTGAATTTTGGGAGAAATGTTGCAGCTGTAATAGAAAGGTACGAAATTTTATTCAAAGAACTTTTGAAAATGCACAACGATGTTTGGAGGTATTCTCATTCAATAAAAGGGACTTTTGATAATGCACAATGATGTTTATTGGCAATTAAATTAAAAGACACTTGGCAATAAATGATAATGTATAATGATGTTTTTTTGGGGGGTTGGAACCATCCCCACAGGTGTCTATGAGGCGGTTTAGAACCGCCCTTAAAAGTCCCTTTTTTGGGGGGTTAGAACCGAACCCAAAAGTCACTTTTAGGGGTGGTTTTAATCTCTTCCAAAACCACCCCTAAAGTTCAAAACTTTTAACATTGGTGCTATTAGGGGCATTTTTGTAAAGACTGCCTCCAAATCCAAAACCGCCACCAAAAGTGACTTTTGGAGGCGGAACACAACCCCTTATAAGTCAAATTTGTTGTAGTGCGCCACCAATAAGCTAATGCTTTAATAAAATTCGTATCCCTTATGGGTGATCAATGGTGGGCATTTTCCCAAGCCTACTTAAGTCATTTTCTCAATACTTAACCAATTTTGCCAATGGCAAGCATTTTTTTGTCAGGGTGCTAAACAGGCTGAATGGGTAATTTGGAAGGAAAATATCTCCTTGATCAGATACATGTTTTCAAATATGATTCAATGAACAAGTGAACAAATCATCCACCTAAACATTTATGTTCTTTGAATTTTTTTATCCCTCATAGGTGAAAAATGTTGATCAATGTTTATTTTACCCCTACAAGTGATATTGAATGAAAAAAATGCATGGTGCCAACCAAACGATTTCATCCTTCTTGGGAAAGTCCTTAGTATAAGATATAAATGAAACTAGTAGTTGAATTCTAACCATCACTAGGATTTGCAAAAGAATAAAAAATAAATCTATACAATTAATTTTGTTGATAAAATGTCCAAAATAAATCAATGAGATCAAAGTCAAGCGTTAACAAGAACTTATTAAGGATATGTTGAAATTTCCTTTCTATTTCTTTATTGTGAATGATTTTAGGTTGAATAAATAATCGCAAGCTAACAAGAAATGTCAATCTCCTTATTATTGATTCTATTGTAAATGTTAAAGCTTTGAATATCTTAAATGGGAAATTCTAGTCATTGGAGTGAAATGTGTGAATATTAACAAACATATTATTCACTTTAGCCCAACTTGTAATATTGAATTCGAAATAAGCATGGCTCCACACAAAACAATTCATCGTTCTTCAAAAAGTAATATCTCTAGCATAAGATATCTAACTAGATATATATACTCTCTATACATGCAATATCCAATGCATAAGATGCATGCTTGAAATGGACATGTTTTCAACTTCTAACTAGATATATATACTCTCTATACATGCAATATCTATGCATAAAATGCATGCTTGAGATGGACATTGGACATTATTTCAACTACCCTGTAAGTGTTATTGATAACATAGGACTTTAAGGTGGTATTCTCAATAGTAAAAGAATAAAATGGAAGAGATAACACAAAGGCAACAACAAAAATGCCAAATTTGCATAAATACGTCTTGGGAATTGGAACCCAATTACATGGACATTAGCTCTTGAAACTCTATAATGTTTATAACAAATGTACTACTCAATCCAAAATGTTAAATGTTAAATGTTAAAAACATTTATATATGTATAAATTGTTGAATATTATTTAATGTGATATACAAAAATAACTACAAAGATTTCTAATATATAAAAAAAATTATCTAAATAAATTAGAAAATAAAATAAAACATGTTAAATACATATTTTATTTATTATTATTTATCATAAAAAAAACTAGAAAAGTTTAAAAATATATGAAAGAAAATTTCAAAATAAAATAAATAAATTTTGTTAAACAAAATTCTTAACCATGTGTGCCTTAGCTTATGAATAATTTTAGAAGGAAAGCTTGTTAGGAGGAAAGCTTGTAGCGTCTTTAGACCACTCTCTTATTGTCGTGTGGGACAAAAATAAATGACACCAGATAGCGTATAAGACAAAACCTACTAAGACATAATGGATAAGACCCATAGAGATGAGAATAAATTTAGAAGAAAAGCTTGCTAGGAGGAAAGCTTGTAGCGTCTTTAGACCACTCTCTTATTGTCGTGTGGGACAAAAATAAATGACACATAGCGTATAAGACAAAACCCACTAAGACATAATGGATAAGACCCATAGAGATAAGAATAAATTTAGAAGAAAAGCTTGTAGCGTCTTTAGACCACTCTCTTATTGTCGTGTGGGACAAAAATAAATGACACCAGATAGCGTATAAGACAAAACCCATTAAGACATAATCGATAAGACCCATAGAGATAAGAATAAATTAAGACATAATGGATAAGACCCATAGAGATAAGAATAAATTTAGAAGTTAGTATGAATATTATTATATTTCATCATAATAAATTAAACTCTATTATTATATCTGAGGACGGCAAGATATATAGTGAGGCAAAAAATATTTTATATGCAGAATAAATGCTGCCACAGCTGCATGGTGGGTCGTTGGATCCAGGCCTGGAATTTCAAATCTACTATGCCTGTCAACCCTCAATTTAATGACGGTTTCATATTTTCTCTGCCTTTCACTTTACGTTTTATATAAATTTATGAGTTTCAATTTTATTTACATTTTTATTCAGGTTAATAATTTTAATTTTTTATTATTAAAAATATAAAACACAATAAAAGCCATCAATACACTATCAAACACCAAACATATTTATTTTTTATACAATTTTTTATAAATTCACGAGTCTCAATTTTGTTTTATTGAGATTAAAATAATCTGAAAATAAAATCCATCAAACAAAATAAAACAAAATAAAATCCATCAAACACTCTCAAACACAGAGAAGGTCGTCGGGTACTGTTACTCCCCAATTTATGTACTAGTAAACTTAGATTGTACATGTCCATTTAGATTGTACATGTCCATTTGAGTGGACGCTACTGTATAAACAACAGAAAGAAAAAAATTGGAGCAGAAAAGGTTTAATGAAAAGAAGATCTAATTTTGTAAAATAGGTAAGCATATAGTAATAGAGGGGAAGAGTTGCCAGTGCTTACCTGTTTATGCTCCTATGCTTGATGGCAACTAAAACTTGAGCTTCCTCTAAAACTGGAACAGACAAAACTCTTTTCACTAAAGTCCAATTCCAAGTCCAACAACCAGGTCTTCAAGCTACTCCAACTTTCACACTCTCACGGGACTTCAACTCTTCTTGCTAGTCTCTCAACACTCTGGATTCAAGCAACTACACATCAATTCTCACGGGACTTCAACTCTTCTTGCTAGTCTCTCAACACTCTGGATTCAAGCAACTACACATCAATTCTAAATAGAATGAAGTAGAAATAGAGAAATAAATATACATATTTAGTGGATCATTCGAATATGAAATGCGAAGAGAAGCAAGTTATTCTCCAAATGCCAACACTAGGCCAGACTCACCCGGACTCCTTGCAAGAAACTAAACACTAGGCCAGACTCACCCGGACTCCTTGCAAGCAACTACACATCAATTCTAAATAGAATGAAGTAGAAATAGAGAAATAAATATACATCTAAGGCTTGCTACCACCATTCCTCGATCATTACTTACCATATTTAGTGGATCATTCGAATATGAAACGCCAAGAGAAGCAGGTTATTTTCCAAATGCCAACACTAGGCCAGACTCACCCGGAGTGAACAATCAACAGGATCATTACTTACCATATTTAGTGGATCATTCGAATATGAAACGCCAAGAGAAGCAGGTTATTTTCCAAATGCCAACACTAGGCCAGACTCACCCGGAGTGAACAATCAACAGGTTGCAACCAACTGGCAACAGCTACCAAATCGAGCTACAAATCCAAAGTCCATGCTATTAATTCCATCAATTTTCTCACTTACTACCAGCTTAACATCATTTACTTGAACCAATCATCGAGTTTTAAACCGTGCCAACTAAGCTATTTAATAAATTGGAATTTGGTGGGCTTGTAGCCTTACTCCATTTAAAATTCATAAAATTACAATGTTGAAATCAAACCGCCAAAATTAGGTCATGCTTTTCAAAAATCTAACACTGATAAGATCTTCTCAGTATTTTCATAAGCCCACCACCATTGGCTCTACTTGAATGACCAACCAACACTGTGAACACCGGTTATGCCTGTATCTGTCAGTGAGGCTCCGTCTGTCCTCCTTCCTGGAGCCGCCGGTGGATGCAGTGTCGTCCCTTGGAGGCCCCATTTATTCAGCCAGTGGCTCAACGAAATCGTCGGGAAAGCTGGGCATTGTAGTTGGATCGATTATTTGAACAGACGGCCAGCGAGGAGTGCATGCAGCTCAAGGAGTCATTTGTAATTAAAGGGCTGGCGTCATTAGTAATTTGACATTAACTTAGGTTGCCTGTAAGCTTTCCATGCTTTCTTGCCACTAGCCAGATTACCAAGTGCCATGCTTGCAGCATGCAGGTACTATCAATTTTGACGTTTGATGGATATCACTTGACGTCAAATTGACGGTCTGCAATTTCTATCACAAGTAGACGGTGACGTGTGGCATATAATCTGAGCTGTCAAATACGTTTTAGTTTGTCAAATACGTCTTGTACGACGTCAAATTCCAGGCCTGGTTGGATCTCAGCTTGTTTGAAATCCAACAGCCCACAATACAGCCGCCACAGCATTTATTATTCTCTTGCATGTTGAATATTGTTCTCCATATAGTAATCCATTAGAAGTCAAATTCAATTTTACTTTAACTAATTTATAAAAAATTTAAAAGTTTATTTAAAGTTTAGAAAATTTATATATTAATTTTTTTGTAAATTATAAAATAATTTTTTAAAATATTAAAATATAATTTATTATTTTATGATTGGTTGAAACTTGTGACATGACTTATTTTACCTGGCTTAAAATGCAATTGTCAGATAATAAAAATAATTTTAAAAAATAAAAAATAAAAAAACATCTTAACAATGCCAAGTATCTTTTAATTTAATTGCTAATAAATAAAATGTCAGACTAAATCATTAAGATTGTGCTTAATTGTGTTGTTTGTCATTGACTACATTATTGCCGATTTATTATTAATGTCAGGGGTGTACTATTTGAATAATTGTACTGTGTGATATGCATTCCATTTAATTCATATAATTTATAATTTATAAGGTGGGGTTGTTTTTTTATCTTTGAGATATGCTTGATCTGGGAAGAAAATCTGTTATCTCTATTTTACTTTTTAACTATGCTATTTTAATATTTTTGTAATTTAATATTTAAAAATTTTATAATTGTATTAAATTTACAACCTTAATTTTAAAATTGTAATTTCAGTAAATTTAAGCTCATAATATAATAGCAAATTTGCAATGCTAATATTAAGATATTAAAGCCCGAGATTGCAATCATATTGTCGTAAGTTTTGACAATACTTTGGAGATGAGTACAATTTTCTAGTTTTCGTTATTATAATATTTATTATAATTATAAGTATTAGAATTTTCATTAAATTAGTTAATGTATTAAAAATTTTACCATGTGAAAATGATATTTCACCTCTTAATATTTTTGTATGGAGATCTTTCATTTATTATGTCTCCACCCGAGGGGATATATATGAATCGCTCAAGGCGATTATTTGAAGTAATTTGTTACAACTTTAACAAAATCATATAATTTTTCCTATAGTTTGTATTAATTTTTTTTTGGGAATTATTTAACTATTGATTTATCTTGCTTTTTATTGGTTTATATAGGTGACGTAGGCGTGGGACTTTGTGCCCCAAGACCCGGCGGCGGGCTAAGGTCAACAGCATTAACTTAGTTTTTTCCTTGATCATACATACGTGTCTATGCTTGCAACATAACGCACAGTTAACAACTTTTCCTTTTTCGCATTGTTCTGTCCAATGCTCTAATTGTTCTGCCATCTCTATCACCTACTGATACTTGCTCAGAATTACATGCGCCATCTGCAACCATTAGCTATCTTTGCCACCAACTGCCATCTATACCACCATACACTCAGTCGCACACCTGCACAACCCTGCACTTGCCACTTGCCACTTGCCACCTCCCACCTCTAGGATACATCTCTATAATATAGTAACCATCCTAATCTTTGGATAGGACTTTTGGGAGGCAGGTGTCTTGTGGTGAAAATCTCTGCGTTTTTGGAATTTTTGACAGGTTGAAGACATAGGGCCATGAGAAGGAATACACCAGGAGCATAAGGTGATGCAGGATGGTATTGCACTAGGGCAAAACCTGTCGGCTAATGACTACCAAATGTTTCAGAGCGTAACTGTACTTCCTGGATATGTTGTGAATGAAGCAGGAATCATTTTGGCTTGTGGAGCTACGTTTCTATGGCAGGATGGGAGAGTCACAACTTTTACATGTTCTTTTTTCTTTAATATGTCAATGGATATCATCATCCATAGATCCCGAGGTGTTCTGGGCCTGCATAATTTTGTGATTCCTTACGAGGAGGACTCTCTATGTTTTTTATTTTCATCTAATACCAAATTTTCAGGCAACAAGCAATTATTCAAACAATGCACAGTCTAGCATGAAGCACCCAAAGCGCTAAGCCTAAGTCATATGAAGGAAGCTAATCCAGTCTCTTGTTAGAATGAGGGATTCTGTAGAAGATGGTAAATGTGATGTCAAGGGGGAAACCAAAGATGGCTATAGCTCTTTCCGGACTTATATTTAGAAGTGACAAAAACTTATTTCCATAAAGTTAAGTTCACAAGATGGTGTCATATCGTTGAGCTGGAACCTAGGTTGACATGAGAATGATGAATATGTTGCAACCTTCTCCCAGCACTACCCTAGAGCAATAATATTGGAGCCCGAACAAAGCAGTTTTTCATCAAATTGAAGCATGAGGAAGCATCTAGGGATTTAACACTTGTATTTTGGCTGTTGGTTTCAATGTTTTGAGTGACGATTCACTTGTGTGTGTGTTCCCTTTTAATTTTCACATTGCATCCAGGTCTGTATTTGGGCCCCGTATTTGTACTTTAATGACATTCTGCCAGTCTGTACAAGTACATTTATGGATGTAAATGCTCCGTTCCTTCCTGACAAATTTGAGTTAAGTGCTTGGTAATGCCTATATTTTGTATACAGGTAGAGAAGAGAATATGCAGACCAATGTCTTTTCAAGTAGATTGTATATAATTGATCCGAGTTGTTTTGATTTGAATTGTGAACACGGCTGATTTCATCTTGTATATATCAATAAACGTCTGCTATCAGTTGTACTAATGGAGGACTCTCATTGAAATCTATGTTATTCATTTGGGCTGAGGGAGGACTTTCATTATACCTCTGCTATGTATGGAGTAATGGAGAAGCTCCATTCTGTCTTTCATTCACATAGTCTAAACGGAAATTTCACATACCCATTTTATTCAACTGGGCTAACTAGAATTTGAATTATACATTTGAGCTAAAGAACAATTTTGTGATCTAACAGCGCATCTGCATTAATTTATGGTTTTATTGATTTTATTTTGAACTTTGCTTGGAGGATGTTGTTGATTTTTTCAGCAAATACCTTCTTGTGAACAGAGAAGCGTTCTCCATTTCTCGCCTTGAGCTCATTATCAATGATGCTAGGTAAAGAATTTTTAATGCTCCTTTTTTTTCAGAACTATACTTTATACTTCTTAAGTTCCAGCTAATGTTTAAAGATTTAATGGAAATTCTTCGACGTAGGGCTGAGCTCAAGAACAGAAATGAACGATTCGACGTCATAATAGTAGACCCCAGATTCTAGAGGTCCTTGTTATCAATTGTACACAAAATCTTTCTCTGAGCTTGTACCAAAACCAAACGTGAGCCACACCAAAACCAAACGTGAGCCACACCAAAACCAAACGTGAGCCACACCAAAACCAAACGTGAGCCACAGAGGAGTGTTCGTTACTCAGGTATAACATCATAAAATCGCTAAAATTATTATAGACGGACTGACTAATGTGGCATACATGACATTTTGAATGACTTGTGGAAGCTCTCTTCTCTACATCGCCAAGATTATTTTTTTCTCCAAAGAATATTGTGAAGTGTTTATATTCATAGGCCGTAAAAGAACAAGGTGTTTACCTTCAAATGGATGCCTCGAGTAATGGAGTTTTAATAGATCATGAAATTAGTATTAAGTATAATTTAGTTTCGATCTCTAGTTTAGCGATCACTCAAGTATAAGATGTACTTGGTAATATCTGCCGAATAACAGGGTTATATTGGCTCAAATTATAGATATGATATATAGTAATTTCTGCAACGTTTCTCGCATAGAACCCATTCATAGTGGACAAACTAATTTTATATATACTTTTAATTAAACAAAGTGTTCTTTATTTAGAGTTTGACACACTTTTCAAGCTGGAAAGAAGTGATTTCAGAAGCTGCAAAGAAGTGAAATCACAAGTGTTTTTCTTAAAGTTCAAATTGGTTAGATTACATTACCCTTGAGTCGATCCAAGCCTTAGCGTAGTTGAATTTATATGGCACCTTCTAGAAGGGGCGGGTTTTGATCTCAAGACTCTTTACAAAAAGAAACTTGTGTTGACCATTTATTCTATTAAAACATAACAATTTAAAAACAAGTTAAAAAGTCATCCTTATTCACAATATTTTTAATTGAACATATCTTTTTATTATCAAGTATAAATAACTATTTCAATGTTTTTTTAACTAACATATAAGATAATACCCCTACAAGAATAAGTGACTCACAACACC
>LPNX011210182.1:5640-54175 GCA_001517045.1 Pseudotsuga menziesii
GGTACATTACACCAATTCTCCATCTTCTCAAGGCATGATTCCTGAAGAACAAATCCCTTCTATCAACCTTGAGAAACCGTCCATAGATATGAGTCCACCTCAAGGCTCCAATTATCGTTTAGAGCCATTTACTCTTAATCAACAGGCAATAGATCTACTGACTTAAGAATTAGCATAGTTGACAAGCCAAAATAAAATATATGTCGAGATGATCGTTGATATTCATTAGGAAAAGAAGGATATACTTATTCAAGTTAATACTGTTGAAGAGATCAATAAGGCCATAACCTCTTCGCGTGACTCTTATTAGGAGAGGTACAAGCTAGGAATTTGAAATTCAAATCTCCTATTTCCTATGCTAAGTTGAAGAAAGCTGCTATCGTAGCTCATCCTTCTTCCTAACTTCCTCTTTTTTTTTCTTAGTGGGACCTAACATCTCTTCGGTTTGGGGGAGTGTTGATCCAAATTTTTTCATCATTTTTGGTTGATTATTTTCTCTATCAACATTACCTTTTGTCACTTTTTGCCATATTTCTTGCCATTCAGACCATAAATTAAACACAAGTATGAATGTAATTGAATATTATACAATTCTTGGTTAATTTTCATTATCTCATGGTTTTATTTACAATTATGTGACATTTGCAAACATTCTTGGTATATAGATTTTTTTTGCAAGCTATGCTTTTTAAGAAGACTTCCAATTAGACATGCATTCATGCTGAACACACACAGTTGCATCTAGATCATCCTACAACCCTCTGATCAACCCACGGCTTTGTTAGTTGGAATATTCTAAGGCATTAAAAGAAAAGAACAGTTCCATGGATCTATTAGCCACAAATTCCTCATGATGTGTAGTCCTTTCTCTAGAAGATTCAGGCTCATGTTCACTCAACCTGACACCACATCATATACCCATGCCAATAGAAATCAATGCACTAGTTGCGCACACGAGGAGAACCGACACCCAAGGGATTAGGAAGACGTCTTGTGTGCTATCATAAATAATTATAAAGTTATTTGTTTAGTAGTTAAGACTGCCTATCTTTAGAGCAGTCGACCTACTCCTCCATTGTAAAATCTATATAGAGATGTCTCGCGATGAGAGAAAGTTAGTCGTCATTGGCATAGAAACTCTATAAACTCTATTTCAGTTTAATAAAAATTATATTTTCAGCTGTGGATATATGTCTTTTTTTCCTGGGTGATTGCTTGATCTAATTGCAGCCCCTCGTTGCTAAGAAGGGACCCTTAACAACCAAAGGTATTCCATTTGTATATTTCTGTTACTTCCTTTTGTAGATAGGTTAATTTTCGTTTCCAATTTCTGCATGTAGTTCAATTTCCTATAGTTGTTGTTACCTTGTCACCGCAACATGTATTGTTTATTGTTAATCTAATTTATGTGTTGCTATGAATATAGTTTATGTTTTCATAATTGAAGTGACCGGTTGCACATAGTTATTTTCAGCATTTCTTTCAGTTTGTTCTCTAATTTCATATTTGCAATTAGCTAGAGTTTAATCAATTTAATGTTTAAGGTTTAGCTCATAGTTAGGTTCAATTTTGTTGATTATTCTGTAGCTGTAGATTAATTGCATTTATCTTTTAATTTGTTTGATTATAAAATAGGAAATGACTTATCTTCTTAGAGGTAGATTATCATAAGTGCTCTTCTATTATTTGAGTTGCTAATTACTGTATTTTTCTGCACTATGGCCTCAAATGCATAAACCAACTGGTGTCAAGATCATTTTTTTTGTTTATTTCCTAATTTACATTGTTTTTCTCCATCTAGAATATCATTTAGATGGTCATTCTATATTGACATTCAAAATGTTGTTCGAACTTTAATATTTCCTGTTTTGTTTTATACTTATTTAAATTTCAGTTTTCGTAGTTTTCGAATTGTGTTATTTTATGTAATCAACGAGTAGTCATATATAATTAGGACCTTATTTTAAACCACATAAAGTATCCACTAAGATCCATAATGATTCTTTGATTTTGGTTCTTTTTTGTTTAGTTTGTTTTTTTAGTTGTGTTTCTTTTATCTCCGATTTCTTAATTGATCACTACTTCTGAACTTGTTAATTGCATTTTTATTTTGATCTACCTTATTCTTATTTAGATTGATTTTAGAATTTAACTTGTTAGTTTTATTCTCTAAAAGTGCATTAGTTCTTTATGATTTGATCATCATTTCTAGCATCGGATCTGTCTTCCTTATTATGTAATTACTAAAGATGTTCATAGAATAGGATTTGATTCAAAAATAAAATATCTTTATCAATTTTTCTACTTGCTTCTAAATCAAATTCACTTTCAAGTAAATATCTTTATTAATTTTTTTACTTGCTTCTAGATTATATTTATTTCCTTAAATTTCTTTCATGCTTTATCTAGCTAGAATAGTATACCTCCAACGTCAAGGTAATGATTAGAATAGTCTTGTTTCTTGATTATTAGATTAGTTGTTAATAATGATTCTTTTCAAGTAGAGTCATTTTCTTATGGATAGAGAATATATAACAATGTTTACTATTACTTGTAACTGTACACTCTTTAGTTTACAACTCTTTGTAGAAGTTAAATTAGACTTAATTCCTTTCAGTTTCCTGATTTCCTTTGAAATTCATTTTGACACCCCTTCTCCAATTCCTGTCACATTAAACACATATCCTTAGAATCTTCAAGGAGAATGGAACTAGATAATTTAGCTTAGTTATTGTGTCTTCATTAAATGAATGTATAGTTTAATTATTGAATTTATTAGATATATTTTAAGTAGCTATAATATTTCCTCATATAATATAATTTCTTATTTCCATATAGTTAGAGTTTTGAATTTGGTTATAGCCTTTCTAATTCCTAGACTAGAAGCCGAATAAATAATAGATTTACTATAAAGAGTCGTCCATTCTTGATGGAGTCTTGTTTCTTAGATTAGTATTATATATATATTTTTAGTTATTGTTTATAGAGTAGACTAATATAGATTAATACTGCTTTGATCTATTGAAAGTCTAATTAACTTAATAGTTGGATTTCTGCAGTTTGACTCAGTTTTTTCATTTTGAAATATCTTTCGATCTTTTCTTTGTTAAAATATTTCTACGACACTCTAGGTACCCTTATACCTTAGCATATATTTTGTGTCAACTCCAAGTTCACAAACCCTGGTCTATAATTAAATATTTGGTGATGCATTAAGATAAGTTAACACCCAACAAATACCAATAATGATATTCGCATGATAATATTATAGACTTATTTATGCTTAAAATTTCTCGCCAGAATTTTTATTGAACTTGATCAAGGATACGTCCATAGTTAAAGAAAACTCTGAATTTGTCAATCACTTTTGTTTGCAAATTATGAAACTTTTCAACTTAGTAGAATAAATTTGAAATTTGTGTCTGTAGGTTTTCAATATAACTATGCTTGTACCTATGCCAAGGTTTACATTTCTCTTGATATAAAACATTGTAGAGTTGAAAAAAGGACATGCTAATGGGAATCATATTCATCAAGTTCTCTTTACCTTGGTGTCAACTAGAAATTTGAACCATCATCTGCAAGAAATCAAATAATTTTGTATAGGAGATTGGGTATAGATGAAATCTTGCACTATGATTTACTATAAAATAAGCTACATCAAATAGGGAGGGACTTGAATTTTTTTTTTAAAATGAATTGAATTTTACAAGAAAAATCCAATTCCTTATAGCATGTTGGAATTTAATGCTTTAATAAAAAGGGAGTGGACATCGTTCAACTCCTTTTTTTATATTGATGTAAATCTTTGTTCCATGAAGTAATATATGATGCATTTCTCAGAAAAAAAACTGAGTCGTAGGTTAAATAGGGAAACATCTGTCAATGGTGGTTAGATTTCTCATTGAAGGTGGACTGTTGGTATCCACCCCATCTAGGTTCAATCATCAATACATGCAATTCTTTCATGGATAGTCGCACTTCTGCAGGAATAGGTTCTAACTTGCCCGTAGTGGACCAAGTCAGCAAGGAGTTGTCTTAAGTGAATGGGGAGTAGGGATGATCCTTGGGTGACTTTAAAATGTAGGGGAAATGTATTTTAAGAGTTCCTTAGTACGACAGTTTGGATTTGATCAGATTTATAGGTTGCATCAGTCACTCCTAGCCCCTTATTACTAACTTTCTTGGAGAATGGAAAGCTAAATTATACATAAACCACCTATGATTTTCATATATTTGAATGCCACATAAGAAATTAAATATCAGCAAGAGTTTAAAATTTAATTATCATGCTACATTACATGAGGGATGGAGGGAGGAACAAAAGATAAGACCAACTTTAAATTCAATGCCTACATGAGATAAAATATTGTTCATTTCAACTTTTTTCTTTCCTACTATTATGTGAAGGAACTCTTCCTAGTGGACTTGTCACATGCTCAAAACAACTAAAGACGGAGTGGAATCACAAGATAAAGAGTAATAAAGGATCCAATGCACCGGGTGCAAAATTTCCAGCAAAGAGAAAGAATATAGTAGTTTGGTTATTTCTTGAAGAGCGCATTTTGTAGCCCAATTAAAAAAATGAAAAAAAATAAAAGTGATAAAAAATTCAAATTGTAAATATATTTACACTTTATGCCAAATCAAATTTAGGGGATAAGGATTGGAAATTAGGCAGAGGTAGTACAAGACTGACTGTCACAAGCTTTGAGTTAAACTCTTTCATATACAAAACGAGATCAAAATGGTGAAGTTGCTTCAAGTTTACCATCACCCCTAGGATCGATATGAAATGACACACACAAACACACACACATATGTGTGTGTGTGTGTGTATAGATTGGGGGGGATCTCTACGATAGGGGGAAATAATATGAAATATAGCGAGGGGACCTCATTTCAAAACAAGAGAAGATCATTATATTATGTTTCTTTCCTTTTAAGCTACATAACATGTGATCACAGTCATGGTAATATTTTAGGCATTATGTTAATCGACGACTTATATTTTGACACCCTCTCGTCAGGAGTGCAAATTTTTATACATAATATTACTTTGGAGCAATCACATGAGTAAAGGATTGTTCTCATGAATGAAAAATCGAAGCTCAAGTTTCATAGCATGAAAATCATTAATAGCTTGAATACGCCCAGAAAAAATAACAATCATGAAACAATGCAGATAAAAGGGCACGCGTTAAGAAGGATGTTGTGTCATTATTAGTGAGTAAGGATATCGACGTAGATGAAATTCCATAGTTCTTGTTACTAGCCTGGTTTGGTCACTTCTGCGGGAAAATAGTTGGTGAAACTAGTGACTTTGAAGGTGGATGGAAGAGAATTAGAAACCACACCTGTAACAAATTCCTATGTTCCACATCTTCTCTCATAGATGGATTCTCTTTAGGGTTTAAGATGGAGGATAGACATAATTTGTTAGATAGTTCATGGAAGTGGGGGCCCTCAAGGATGATATTGAAACAATAGAAGGTTGGTTTCTAAGAAGATAGAGAACCACAAAATGTTCAAAAAATCTGAGCCATATTACCTAGTCTCTCTCGATGTTCTAGATGAAAGAAATATTGGAAGAAATTGATGGAAAAATTAGGAGGTTTGTTTCATTAGAATAAATCTGGGAACATAAGGTATACAAGTGATGTGCGAAAATACTGATAGAAGTCGACTTACAGGATGGAATATATGAAGAAATCCTGCTAGAACTACATGAAATCACATGGAAACAATGCCTGGACTAGTGGAATATCCCCTTTCATTGTTTCTTTTGTAGATAGGTCAACCACATAATAAGGGATTTCCTGGAAAACTCTACGAGACAAGTTAAGCATAAGAATTTTTTTGTTAAGAATACATAACATAACAAGGAAGGAGATGAATGATACATGGAGTAATAGAAAGGTTCCAGGCTATATATGGAAGCTATTTCAACTAAAACAGGTACACATCCAAACACTGTTAAACATGAACCCTCTCTCGAAGCATTCCCATCTGTCACTAAATTGAGTGCTCTGGTACATGACATAATTCCTCTAGGCTTGAATAATAAGAATGAGGGAGTAGTTGGAATTTCTAAGAATTTTGGAACCATGACACCTATGTCAGAACACATGTGAAATCCCTGTAAAGGCACATGCTGAGGTGTCACGATACTAAAAAAGAGAATGAGAAACCCCCTCTTGGATAAAGAAAAAAATATACAATACTCATTCTAAATCAAATATTTTGGAACATGAGCAAGTGTCTAAGGGTAGTTTTCCCTAGATATGTTTCCTAAGTTAACCCTAGGGAAACAATCCCAATTCTTGAAAACAAAAACCTTATCCGAAATAGAAGTCAAAGCCATGAACTAGGAAACCATAAAAAGGGTCCTTAGAGAAGGGATATCCCAGCTTAGGATTCCCTAAAAACTTTCCTATCCTTCAATACCAAAGGGTTAGGGAGCTCCCCCAAATTAAAATCTCTCACAAGGATGATCAAAGGTATAAAACCCATGGTCATCCTACTACAGGAAACTATGATGGAAGGAACCAAATCTATCGAATATTTAGAACCCTAACTAAAACATTAGTTCTTTTCTTACATAAGCTCAGAGGGAAATTGTTGGGGATTGGTAACATCCTAGAGCCCTTATTTTTTGGAAATGAAGACTAAAATATTTGAATTTGTGTTAGAATAAAAAACCTATGGAGAAACTTTAGCCCTTTACAATATTTAAGGACGTTATCAGAATAGAAGACAGTTATGCGAGTCTTTCTTCTCCTCGAGGTTATTAGAACCCAAGAACATGATTAAGTGAGGAGATATGAACCTATATTTATCAAAAAGAGAAATTTGGGACCCAACAGCAAGGTTGGATTGTCTAAGCAATTTTTGCGCTTCCCTGTTCAATTCTAAAGGATGGATTGACCTCTATCCCTTAAAATGGAACCAACATGGAGGAACAATAGATGTGGGGAGAAATAAATATGAAAAAGGATGGATAGATTCTTTCTTTCAGATAACATGTTGACAAGACCACTCATAGAAAAATATTGGGTAGAGGTTGGAGGGTTATCATATCATCTCCCAAGTCTTATACTGATGGAGAGACATGAACATAAACTTGCTCCTCCTTTTAAGTTCAACCCTTCCTGGCTCCAAGAAGAAGAGTATGAGAAGTTAGTAATGGATACTCTCCCTTAAATGACACTTCTACTGCATCCTTCATGAAACAATTCTCTGACAACATAATAAGAATAAAAAAGGAATCAAAGAAATGGTCAAAGATCCATAATGCTAGGAAACAAGATCAGCTTAAGGAAGTAGAGGAGAAATTAAAGGAAATTTATGGTCTCAAAAACTTTGTAGCATTCTCAGAGGAGGAGTTTTGGGATGTAAGAGAGTGTGAATTAAAATGTGTCGATTTATTGAAAAAATAAGAACAACATTGGGGGTTAAAAAGCAGGCCCATTTGGATTCAAGAAGGCGATAACAACACCAAATTTGTTCAAAGGTATGCCTCACACAGAAAGAAAAAATGTCAACACAATTTCAACAATTTTGACAATTAAGGATGCAAATTGGAAAATGGTGTACTCTTTCAAGGAAAAGGCAGAGGCTGGGAAGAAGTACTTCAAAAATATATTCACAAAAAAAGAAGGAATACCTACAGATGATATTTTATGGGTTTAATATTTTTCCCAAAGATGATAAGTGAAGACATTGACAAGAGCATGACATAAGATGTATTAGAGGAAGAATCAGAAAAAATAGTTTACACCTTTTAAAAAGGTAAGATCCCTGGGGTTGATGGATTCACCATTGAATTCTATCAAGGCTTATATGCTATACTAAAAGTTGAGCTACTAAAGGTTGTAAGAGAGTCTTAAAGAGTAGGGAAGGTGTTGGGAGCACTCAATTCTATCTTTTTGGCTCTAATCCCTAAAAAACAAAATTCTTCCTCCTTTTAAGACTTCACACCAGTTTCTTGTTGTAGTGTTGTATACAAAATTATTGCAAAAATAATAGTGCAGCGTGTGAAGCCAGTTCTTAGCAAGACCATCTCAAAATAACAAATCAGGTTCCTTTTGAACTATTAGATCCAAGATGCAGTCTCCCTCACTCAAAAGGCCATCCACTCCATCAACAAAAATAAAAACAAATTCAAGCGAATTGAAAGGTTGAATAGATGTAAAAAAGATAATTCATTATCTAGTTTTATTGCGTCTAATAAAGTACATCTAGTTAACATTCTCAATCCATTCCAGCATTGGTGCACAAACCACTAAAATGTATTATCATGGAGCAGTGCAGTGATCTAGTACATTTTCCAGGGATTTTGATACAATAATAAACTAAAGTCACATGGAAAAAATTAATTACAATGTAGCAATGTCCTTGACAACTTTTATGACAAAAATTAGTTAAAGTACAACAATGTCCGACAAATTTTCTGACGATCATTCAACTGGTTATTCAAAGAGTAGTTATTTATTTTATTGTTTATCATTGTAACCTATTCGTAGTATTTTTCCTCCTTCCCATCAATTCTATAATCTTATATAATCAAATTTAAGTTTGTAAGCATTTGTGCAAGTTTGTAATACAAGATATTGCATCCGAGTTATATATTTTTTCATTCAAATCCTTGTTTTTTGTGTTGTGAGATTTTGAGAGATGATTTTGTGCATACCCTTATTGCATTAGTTGTATCATACTAGGTTGTTTGTCAATCTGCAAGTAGAGTGCTTAAGTGGGCTAGTTTGCAACAAGACTTCTGAGTTGTGAGATGTGAGAAAAATGGTTTCTAGAGTAGCCCCACAAGGTAGGGGTAGAAAGCCTCCTACTATGGAATATTTTAGACCCCTTAATAGGCAAGTTGGGGCATTGCAAGAAGAGTTACATTGAGGAGTGGATATGAGAAAAGGAGATGAAAGTGAAGATGAAGCTAAAATTAAGGAACCATTCAAAGAAGAAGCACAAATGAAATAGATATTTGAGAAGTGGGATTGCTGAGAGCCATTTCAAGGATTGGAAGAAAACAAAAGATGGAGATGTCAACATTTAACTGAAGGTTAAATCCAGAGGAGCTCATAGATTGGATAGATCACATGGAAGAATTCTTTGAATTCGAAGATATTGAAGACCTTAAGAGAGTGAAACTCACAAATACAAAACTAAAGGGACATGATAGTATTTGGTTGGAACAAATCCAACTTGAAAGAGGAATGAGAGGAAAAGATAAAATTACTAGATGAGATAGAATTGTAAAAAAGTTGAAGAGGTCATTCATGTGGATTATGAGCTAAAGTTACTCAAGAATATGCAAAGTATGAGACAAGGACGAAGAACAATAAAGGGATATACTGAAGAATTCCGCAAAGTCCTAATTATAACTTAGCATGTTGAAGAAACTCAATGGATTGAAGTTTTGAATACAAGAAGAATTAGCACTAGTGAGAATGTGCGACGTAGAAGATGGATATCAATTTGCACTAAATGTGGAAGAAATATTAAATAGAAAAGTTGAAAATAAGAAAAGATGAAGAGATCATGGTGGAAGAACTAAAGGAAGGTATTATCAAAGACAAAAGAATAATCAGAAAAATGAAGACCATGGCAACAACAGAAATCAGGAACTAGATAATTATTATGATGCTCGAGAGAAAAAATTCACAGGGAGAGGATTGAGAAGAGGAGGTTTGATGGATCGTGTTTCCAATATGGAGAAGAGGGGCATCAAGCTTATGCATTCTCTCATAATCAATAAAGAACCAATAGAATCAATGAAAATAATTCAAGGGTGACAAATGTGAATGGGGAAGAAGTAGAGAATGGATATGTCTTAGTTACGAGAAGATTATAGCACAACAAATTAAAGAAAATTATTATTCTTTTGAATATTTTAAATTTTTATTTTAAGTATTTTGACAAGAAAATCAAAATAGATGTAATGGATAACTATTATTTATTAATTAAAAATATTGAAAGGAATTAGAGATGAAATAGTTGTTAAAAGAGTGTTTGCTGACCCACAAGGGGAAAGGACAAGTGGCGAAAGCTGTTGAGTGACAAATCAAGTGATGCAAGAGGAAACCTCACCAAAATTAGGTCAAAACTCCTTATGGAGTTCTAAAGAGTGGGAGGCACATAAATGAGCAAGTCCTAGGGAAAATAGTGCATAATAGTATGTTCATTAGGCAAGGAGGAGGCTAGCAATGGACATGGAATTGATCTGTTAATGCAAGAGATGGTGAATTGGTTGGATTTTTCTCTTTGTGGTTCAACAAACATGCTCGAGGGTCTTAGAGAAAGTGAGACTTGGCTTCTCTAGGAGTTGGTTGGGAGCAACAACCGTTTCATTTCTGTTTTCCTAAAAGTGGTGTCAAGTTCCCTATTCTACTTCTTATCTATTCTAGACTTGTTAAAGTAAATTTTCCAGTTAAATATGAATCATATTTCCATTTTTAGAGTAAATAGTTTTATGCATGTTCCTATTATCTTCCCTAATTTATGTTATGATGTAATGTAAACTGATCTTAATTAGCAGTCATAGATTTATGATATTAATATATTATAATAGATCTATGCTTGAGCTTCCATACCCAAATCAAAGTTATGCATAATAATGGTTGTAATATTAGTGTAACTAGGAAATCTAAATGAAGAACTATCACAGATTTGGTTAAATGTTCTAATGTATGCTTTCATATGCTCTATTATAGTATTTTAAATGTATTTATTTCAACTAATATTTTTTCTTAGAGGCCGATGGATTCTTACAAAGCTATACTCTGTCTTTTTCTTTTAATACCATATCAATCTAAACATTTATTTCAAACCAGAATCCTACTGTCATATATCCTATGGCTACCGCTAGTTCCCTAATTTTGTTATCCTGCATAACTTTATTACAGAGAGACAATTTTAATATAGGAACAAATCTAAAAGTCACAAAAACTACTCTAAGTAATGCAAAGTAAAAACTAAAAAGAAGACATCCTCTCTATCCTCAAAACCATTTAAACACAAATTGAGATTCATAACAAAATCATACATTAAAACCATAAATCCATATCGTATTACTAAATCACTTAGTAAACCACCTTATGACTGAAGTCGGATGGGATACCCATTAATATCAAAATCGAGTTCTAGGATCATTATCAATCTTTTACCATCATTCACATATTTAGTGAATAAATACACCATCATATTTAACAAGATCTAAACAAGTAAAATTTAATACAGTTATTAAATATAAACACACAGTCTGTAATTGAGGGTATCTAAACCCTGAGATTTGGACTTTGTCTAAAATGATTTTCCTCCACAGAATTGAAATCATAATTTTTTTTTCCTTTTATAAACATAAACTATCCTTCAACTAGTGGGTGGCAGTAAGACCATTAAAAATGGCATCCATCGTTTTATGAAAATAACGATCGGTACATTCGAATTGATGGAATGCCAACATGATAACTAGAGAGGCTCCAACTATAAGCTAGTACAGACCCAAAGGGGTATTATTAAAACCTTCAAATATCATAAAGGGGTATGAGTATTCAACTATACTTCCACATAATCCCTGAGTGGTTGTAATTCCATTAAGATGTCATCCACTGTTCAACAAAACCACAACACACATCCAAAAAGAAAATACAACAACACTTTAAAGGAGAGGTTGCGAAGCCATTGTTGCAAGCTATGACATACCCTTAAGAAATTAAATTACACAATCCAACTTATATTCATAGGATTGGTGAAAGACCCACTTCCTACATGATCCACAAACCCAGCGAAGAACCATTGCAACCTAACTACTTAACCCTTACCAATGAACTATTGGCAGACCATTGATGCAGACCGAGCACATCCATGCTGGAGGGGTACAAGCAATATCAACAACTGAGTAATGTTGGTACTTTCAAAGAAAATGTTTGGTTTGTATAATGTTTAAATAGATTAAGGTTTTATACTCACTTTTGGAATTTAAAGTATCAGGCCTAAGAGGAGGTGACCATGTCACCACTCTCGTCGGCCTTCCTATCACATGCATTTTCCACGATTCAGTTAGAACTTTATCCTATTTATTAAAGACTGTAAAAAGAATGACGATAACATAGACACAAACCTTACCTTATGCAATTGTAGAGAGGGCTAGGTGTAGACTCCTCTTGGACACCCTTATCACTCCTCTACCTACAAATCAAAGGAAAAACCCAAAGTCAGTGACTTGATGATTCCATTAAGTCTATATTTTTTTTTGAAAATTAAGTGTAATGGAACTAGAGAGTTGCATACCTAGTTAAAGGCATGGAAGGATCGATGATTATTGGTATTATTTCTCGTCCACAACAAACCAACAGGGCTGAGGAATTTTGGAGGCCATTATCATTGATAAAATCCTCAAGCATACCTAAAAAACAAACAAAGTATTTCCATTAAGCATATGGATAAAAGTTTGAACAAAACCTGCACAACCTAGACATGGAGGGTAGAAACTTCTTACACAAATAGTTGCTGACCAAAAATAAACATAGAAATGGAACTTTCAGACATGTAAAACTATGTTAAACCATTACCAAAAACCCTCTCCCGAGATTGCGACAAATGGAGGGTCGAGATCCATCTTAGACACGGATTTAAACTTGTCATTAAATGCCTCATTGTGATGTTAACTTGCAGCCAAGGAAGAGTTATTTCCAAAGGTCAAATTCAATTGCATGTGTGTCCATAACCTTATGTCTCCTGGTAATGTATGGATCAAGCTATATATATATATATATATATTAACCTCAAATTTTTTATGATAAGTTCAATACCATAATCCACACCATAATCCACACCATGGTATAACATCAAATATACCTCATTCCAAGGTCTAAGTGGGATCATGACTCTGGTGTTTAACACCATAGTCCCCAACCCTTTCTCATCACCTAACTGTGTTTTGTTAAGACCCTTTTCTTTTAAACTCTTGACAGTATTTTAGAACTAGGTTTAGATACAAGAGTTAGGGCGTAATTGCTAGGGAAGAACCTCAACCTTTAGGATTACCAACCCCTAGTGGAACCAAATCGTAAAATAGAAATTAAAAACATTAAGAACATCACCTTTAGGTGTGGCATTGGAGTTGTCGATAATCGTATGTAAATGTCATATGAAGTATAACCTGTCCAATTCAGGTAAGAATCAAGTGTAAGTTATTTTATACATAACGACAAATTGTTCATGCTATGACGAATTATACATGTTACGATATTCACTCGGATAAAATAATATATTGATTTTTTTCTTTCTGGAAGTTATAGGTTTGTAAAAAAGATCCATGTTGAATGGATATTATGAATATGTTCAAAGAAAAAATTTGTTTAAAAAAATGCAAATGTGAAGGAAAAGGTATGTAGTGTTAGCATAAGTAGTGGAAGCACTGATAACCTCATATCTGAACAAATAGTTCCCAAGATGAATCTATAAAGAAGAAGAGGGCCCACATTTGTGTAGGATTTATTGGATTCATGACGATTAAAAAAATTTGGTCAGTGAACAAAGTTTGGTAAAAAATAAAATAGGAAGTTATCATGATAAAAATTGTGTGTGATATTATATCTATGGATGCTTGTCATGTTTTTTCAAGAAGGCCTTGGTAATTTGATAGGAAAGTAATGCATGATGGGTATGCCAACACATGCTCATTGATGAAGGATGGATAAAGAGACAAATTGAATCCACTAAGAGAGGAATTGGGTAGGTTTGCAACAATTCAAGAATTTGTTTATTTGATGACGGGAAGTTTTTAGATGGCCTAAAGAATTAAAATGTTTGTTTGTTTTTATTCTAAAACTAACCAAGGAAAGGTGGAAGATGTTCCTATGGAATTTGCATATTGTAGATTTAAGATGTTCCTATAGAAGGCCTAAATAATCATTTTAACAGTGCACCAGAAGTATTACCTCATTTAAGAAGGATAAGTCATCATATTGATTTGATACGGAGAGCAAGCTTTCCTAAGAAGGAAGCCACAAAATGTTTCCTAAAGAGAGTGGAGAACTGAATACACAAGTACAGGAAATGTTGTAGAAAGGTTTGATGAGAAAATGGTTAAGTCCATGTGTAGTACCTGTAGTTTTGACACCAATGAAAGGTGGAGACACTACAAGGAGAACACCCTCTGAGATAGGTTATAGAAGAATCCCCTAATAAAAAATCTCAAATATATGTTTACAACGTAGGTATCTGGCGGAGGTGAGCAAGTGGAGGTTTTAGAAAATGTTTTTAATTGGTGCTTTCATAAAAAACAATTGCATTAGTGTGTTCCATGTGTATAGGTATCGGTGTGGTAAAAAATGTTATGCATTGATAACGAAAATCCCCTTTTGATACAAGACAAAAATGTATATTTAGGAAAATGTCTATATATTGATGTGTTAAACACATGATACACCCCAGTGCTTATCTACATTGAATGCACCGACACCATAATTAGTGCACTAGGTAACAAAAAATCCCTGGTGTGTATGTACATTTAACACACCATAGTTGGCCCCAAAAACACAGGAAAACAATAATATATTAAAAAATTCAAACTATTCAATGGTGCATTATATATAAACCAAAGCACTATTGATATTTATGTATTATAGCTCACCGAATCAAGTAAAGTTAAAAAAACTTGCGTTAACAATTTAAATATTTTACAATCAATATAGTGTGTTCTATGTAAAAACCAAGAGAAAGCACTGAAGCATTTAAAACATAAGTGCACTAGATTAGAGATAAGTTAAAATGTTATTTATGTTTTATTTTAAATTTTGTGCCCACTTTTTATTTTTTATAACAAGACGGTGTGTTTCTATTGATTGAATGAACTGGTGTGCCTCATAACAAAATGACCCGGTGCATCTATGTACAAGACACATCGAATCAGTTTTTAGTTAAAAAAATCCTGGCCAAACTATTCATTTTTACCATTCCACAGTGCTATTGATCGCTCAAGGAGCAATGCCACCTTTTCCTTCCTAAAGCGCCCTACCATGAGTGATCTTCTTGCCTACATTTTCCCTATCCATTTACTATACGTTATTTTTTAATTTTTCCAAATGGAGAACGAATTTCATTTTCTGAATTATGTGGCAACCATGCCTCCCTAGCCAACAAATGTCTAGATAATCTCTTTTTTTTTCTAGATCAAACATTTAGCAGATTAAAATTTTAAATTAATCTTGAATTTGCACTGTTTAAAAAAAATTAAATTCTTTGTGGTGTATTCTCATTATTTTCCTCCCATTATGACGTAGTGAACCATATAAATTTACAGGGTGCATTGTATCATGTGCGTTACTAGCTGGTCAATGTAGTGCACCATTTACATAGTACACTATAGTATATAGTGGACCGTACCATTTTAAATAAAAATTAAAACTCTAAAAGTGGTGCATTAATTTATAAACATGTTCTTGTACTATTCATTCCTCTCACTGCAAATGGTGCCTCTCCACACCAATACACAAATTCAACCATTACTATGGTGTGGTAACTATAGATCACCACGACATATTAATTTAAAAGAAAATAAAATCCTTTTCTATGTGTTCATAGTACGGAGCACACCAGTGCACAAAATTGCATGAGGTGCATGGATACATGTGCATTGTTTTAACCCAAATCACAATGCACCATCATAGTGCATGAATGCATGCACAATGTTTAAACCCAAATCAGAATGCACCATCACCATGCGCTACTTTATCCAAGTGCATCGAATTTTTTTTAAAATTTTCCAATTTTGTGTGTTAATATTACAACACACTGGTACATTTTATTGGTTTCTATGCACCATATTCAGTGGTATGTTAAGGTGAATAGATTGAAAATATTATTAAAAATATGGCACTCCTCACTATTTCAAAAATACATGTACACCAAATTTAGTGTGTTGTTGACTTTTTTGTGCATTGGGATCAATGTTTAAAGTTTAACACACGAATGAATGCGTCGATTTCTTAGGGAGGAATTGACATTGTCCCAAGACTCTCTAGTAGTGCTATGGAAATGATTTCTATTATATACACACTCTGTTGGTGCTAGTCGTGTATTGAAAGCACCAATTTTTTGTATTTATACAATGCACCATGTCGATTTTATATTAAAATAATTAGTTAAATCGTTAAGTTACATATAAGTGGTGCATCGTATCTAGTGTTTATGTTAATACACACTTTTGACACTTCTTGAATGTTTTTCAGATGCACAGGTTTGTAAAATCAAGTGTATTTAGAAAAAAATAATTTTCATATTTCACTAAACGACTAAAAAATGACTAAAAATGGGTGATAAGTGACTCAATTTGGTCTCGTGACCATTGGTCATAAATTAGTAATCACTTATCACCCAACCAAATTGATCATTTATCACTTGGTCATAAATTTCCTGAATTGCTTAATCAGTTGGTCATATATTTAGCTATTTATTTGGTCATGAATTATCATGTCTTTAGTTAGTGATTGTTGATAACTCATCATTTATTTAGTCATTGATTGGTGTTAACTGTTGATTTGTTTAGTGATTGATTTCAGTTAACTGGTCATTTAGTTAGTTTTTTTTTGTAAATTCAAAAACTACTCTATTTATGGAAAATAATAGTACAAAAATGGTACAGAGTTAAAAGTATTTCCTACTTAGAGGAGAGAGCAAAAATAAGGATTCAACCTGCCTTAGTAGTTATAGGACATAATTTTCAATAGGATCCTCCCTAGTTGAGGGAAAATGGATCCATAGAAGATGGAACTTAAATTTTTTATAGAAAAACATCTTAAACATATTAAACATCTTAGAGTTTGTACCTTGGGATGACCAAAGTTCCTGAAAAATCAAAACTAAAAACCAGAACCAAGAAACTTGGACTACAACTTGGTGTAGGGCTCCTCGGTGATAGGAGTCCAAAGGTGTGTGATTCGTTGCCTATCGTCTGCTGCATTTATCAGAGCATCCTCATGTTTGTCATCTATTGCACTGCTTGAAGTGTCCTCATCGTTGGAGTCTTCATTCCTACTAGAGGTGTCTTCATTGTTAGATGGATTTCCCTTGATTGGAAGTGTCTTGATTTTCCTGAGGGTATCCAAGTTGGTGTTTCTTTTACCAACCGATGTGGTATTAATTCAACATTGACATGGAAGATCTAGGGGATCATATTCCACAAGTACATCGGAGGAAACCTTGGGGGTAATGGTTGCATGGATGGTTGAGGAAGCCTAAGGGATAGAGGGAACCGAAGGTGGAGAAGGGGAAAGAGGCCCAGAGCTGGTAGGGGAAGTGGTAGGGAGAGGGGTGGTTGCATGAAGCATTGAATAGTGAAGGAGTAGATGGAAAAACATGTTCTTAATGACCCAATAGTTTCATTTCCGCTCGATGTTCTAACTAGAAGCGGCAAGAGAGCTTGTGAGCTCATCTTCCCAGTCATCGATCAGTAGGCGAAGGGAGGATAAAACTTCCAAATCATATCCCTCTGTGCTATCTAAGGAATTATAAGGAGTGGGGCACTATGAATGGGTGCCTCTACCAACATGACCACATCAAGGCATTCCTCTCTATCGGGGCGACATGGTGCAGGTGAGAGCCCGAGAGATGAATATCAAAGAAAACACACAGATCTTCTCCAAATGGGTTGCAGGGGAAGAGTGGGCAAGGTGAAAGAGATGAATGAATGTTGAAGGACTATGGTAATTAGTGTGAAAGCATGTGACATGATGCAAATTAAGAGGGGTCAATAGAGGAGTGACGTGGGTGTATGCTCCAGCATTGGCAAGGATGCCTCGTACGATAGGAGAATTAAGGGACTCGACCATCAAGGAGGAGGGAGGCCAAATCAAGACAAGAGGAGTAAAGACCTTAGATGGGTGACAATAAGGTAGGATTGAGTGCCTCGTCAATTGGACTCAGAATGGTGGAAGACATTTTGTCACCCGCAACCGAGGGTCATTTAGTTAGTTATTAAGTCCATCTAACTGGTCATTTATTTAGTTATTGTTTGTTGTTAACTAGTCATTTATTTAGTTATTATTTGTTATTAACTTGTCATTTATTTATCTATTTATGGTTTTCAATTGGTCATTTAATTATTCATTAATTTCTGTATATAGGGAATAGAGGAATTGAGCCACCAACTTCCTTCCTATAAGGCATGTGCTCTTCCATTGGTATAACACCCTTAATAAAATCAAAGTTTACATAAAATCAAAATGCACACTAAAAATATATCACAAACTCTTAGAAACATTAACACTTGTAACTTGAACAATAAATCAACATAAGTGGAAATTGGAAGTCCACATGCACATAAGGTCTTCCAATAGATAACCACTAGAAAAGGAAATTTCAAGAATAACAAACTATTTCTTCTAATCACTTGCTATTTAGACACATTCTCTTCTCTCCTTGGTATCTGCAATGCAAGTGCAGATACGAGCTTCTATATTGAATTAATGTTCTTTGGATGCTTCATTACACCATTCGTCAATCACAGGACCAAAGTCAATTTGTGGTTCTTCACATTCAACAATTGTCCTATTATTCTTGAAATCATGGAGGAGCAAACAAAAAATACTGTTGATCTTGATTTTGTCATCATTTTTGGTTGATTATTTTCTCTGACGACATTACCTTTTGTCACTTTTTGCGATATTTCTTTCTATTTGGACAATAAATTAAACACATGTATGAATGTAATTGAATATTATACAAGTCTTGGTTAATTTTCATTATTTAATGGTTTTATTTACAATTATGTGACATTTGTAAACATGCTTGGTATATAGATTTGTTTTGCATACTATGGTTTTTAAACGGACCTCCAATAAGAAACGCATTCACGCCGAACATGCACAGTTGCATCTAGATCGTCCTACAACCCTCCGATCAACCGACGAATTTGTTAGTTGGAATATTATGGGGCATTAAAAGCAAAGAACTATTCCATGGTTCTGTTAGCCACGTGTTCCTCATGAAGCATAGTCCTTGCTCCAGAAGATTCAAGATCCTGTTCACTCATCCTGACACCACCTCATCTACCCACATTAATAGAAATCACTGCACTAGTTGCGCACACGAGGAGAACAGACGTCCTATGTGATGTCATAAATCATTATACATTTTTTTGTTTACTAGTTAAGACTACCTATATTTAGAGCAGTTGACCATTGAAAGGGTCGACCTGCTCCTCCATCGTAAAAAATATAAAGAGATGTCTCACGATGAGAGAAAGTTAGTCGCCATTGGCATGTAAACTCTGTAAACTCTATTCTAGTTTCATAAAAATTCAATTTTCAGCTATGGATATATGTCTTTGTTTTTGTGAGTGATTGATTGATGTGTTCGCAACCACCGATTGCTGAGAAGGGCCCCTCAACAACCAGAGGTCTTCCATTTGTATATTTTCGTTACTTCATTTTCCAGATAAGTAGTTTTCATTTCCAGTTTCTACATGTAATTCGATTTCCTATAGTTGATGTTACCTTGTCACCATAACGTGTATTGTCTATTGTTAATCTAATTTATGTGTTGTTGTCAATATAGTTTATGTTTTCATAATTGAAGTGACCGGTCACGCATAGTTATTTTCAGCCTTTCTTTCAGTTTGTTCTCTAATTTCATATTTGCAATTAGCTAGAGTTTAATCAGTTTAATGTTTCAGGTTTAGCTCATAGTTAGGTTCAATTCTACTAATTCCTCTGTAGCTGTAGATTAATTGCATTTATCTTATAATTTGTGTTATTATACAATAGGAAATGACTTCTTTTCGTAGAGGTAGATTAGCATAAGTGCTCTTCTGTTATTTCAATTACTAATTATTGTCTTTTTCTACACTATGGTCTCATTTGCATAAACCAGTTGGTGTCATGATCATTTATGTTTTTTATTTCGCAAATTACATTGTTTTTCACAATCCGAACTGTCATTCAGATTATCATTCTATACCGAGATTCAGATTGTTGTTCGGACTTTAATATTTCCTATTTTGTGTTATACTTGTTTAAAGTTCAGTTTTTCTAGTTTTCGAATTGTGTTATTTTATGTAATTGACTAGTAGTCATATATAATTAGGACCTTATTTCAAACCACATAAAGTATCCATTAAGCTCCATAATTATTATTTGTTTTCGTTTCTTTTTGCTTTAGTTTTTTTTTTATTTGAAGTTTCTTTTGTCTTTGATTTCTTTATTGATCACTGCTTTATAAGTTTTCAATTACATTTCTATTTTGATCTACCTTATTGTGATTTAGATTGATTTTAGAATTAAGCTTGTTAATTTTATTCTCTAAAAAATAGATTAGTTCTTTATTATTTGATCATTATTTCTAGAATAGGATTTATCTTCCTTATTCTATAATTACTGAAGTTGTTCATAGAATAGGATTTGATTTAGAAACAAAATATCTTTATTAAGTTTTCTAATTGCTTCTAAATCAAATTCACTTTCAAATAAATATCTTTATTAAGTTTTCTACTTGCTTATAGATTATATTTATTTCCTTAAATTTATTTCATGATTTATCTATCTAGAACAATAGACCTCCAACTTGAAGGTAATCATTAGAATATTCTTGTTTCTTGATTAATAGATCAGTTGTTAACAACACTTCTTTTCAACTAGATTCATTTGCTTATGGATAGTGAATAAATCAAAATGTTTACTATCACTTGTAACTAGACACTCTTTAGTTTACACTTGTTTGTAGAAATTAAATTATACTTAATTCCATTTAGTTTCCTCATTTCCTTTGAAAGTCATTTTGACACTCCTTCTCCAGTTCCTGTCACATTATATGCATGTCCTCAGAATCCTCAAGGAGAATGGAACTAGATAATTTAGCTTAGTTATTGTGTCTTGGTTAAATGAATGTATAGTTTAATTATTTAATTTCTTAGCTATATATTAAGTAGATATAATCTTGCCTCAAATAATATGATATCTTGTTTCCATATAGTTAGAGTTCTGAATTTGTTTATAGCTTTTCTAATTCCTAGAGTAGAAGCTGAATAAATAATAGATTTCCTATAAATAGTTGTTTATTCTCGATCAAGTCTTGTTTCTTATATTAGTATTATATATATCCTTTTAGTTATTTTTTTATAGAGTAGAGTAGTATATATTAATACTGCTCCGATCTACTGAAATTCTAATTAACTTAGTAGTTGGATTTCTGAAGTTTGACTCAGGTTTTTCATTTCAAAAGATATTTTGATCTTTTCTTTGTTAAAATAATTGTACGAAACCCTAGGTACCATTTTACCTTAGCATATGCTTTGTGTCAACTCCAAGTTTACAAACCCCAGTCGATAATTAAAAATTTGGTGATTCAATAAGACAATATAACACCCAACATTTTTGGCGTCATTGCCAGGGAGTTGTTTTGTAAGGTAGAATAGGTAGAATTCCCTTATGAATTTTAGTAATAGGATGGTGGTGGGGGAAAGGTAAGACAAGAGGTAAGAACCTATGCATCTATTATCATAGGCGCCCCCAAATACAACAGTAATAATAGTATTGTAGGTTTAGTTTAGCTTTTCATGAACAAAAATAGAGATTCGAAGGGTAGATATGTTAGAACTAGTTCTCAAAACTTTGTTAAAATTCCTACTAACCTTTATGGGGGGCGTAACACCTCAACCACTAACTCAACGAAAAGGTATCAGAAGACACATGTAAGAAGTAGTTCTTCTTGGAAACCTAAAAGAAGAGCCATAGAAGGTAGAGAAACCCTGGAAGGAAGTTCTAAAGACACGATTCATGAATAAGTTCAAGAGTGTCATCCATTGGAAATCCTTAACTCTCCACTGGTACCAAAAGCTAACGATACAACGTTTTCACTAGTAGGGGATCTGAACTTCGTCAATTTCATTGATATTGCTTAGGTAAATGCTCTCTTTGATAGTTCAATAAATAGAATTGTTTCATAGATTGAGACATCTACAGTATAACCTACCCTCCCTGTAGAACCTAATAAAGACACAACTAACAAATTCTCTTATTGGAGGAAGATCTCCCCTGAAAACAAACACTGGGACACCCCATTATCACCTCGGAAGGAACCTTGTAGGTACACTCTCTTTAAAAATCGAATCTACATGGAGAGATGGGGAGAAAATGAAGATCATGATGAGGTTAGAAATGATGAAGAAGAAGGAGAAAATAAAACTGAAGCTACCTTCAGGTTTCCTATCCTAGACACTGCACATGATGTAAATATGAAGAAGATCCCTCCTTCTTCATTACCTAGTTTCTATGGGAAAAGTAATGAAGACCCGAACACATTTTTGTTTGAGTTTGACATTATTTGTAGAAGCCATAACTATATACAAGATGCTCACAAATTGAAACTTTTCCCTGCTATAATAAAATATTCTTCTTTAAGATGGTTCATGGGATTAGGAGAGTATAGTATCAGAACTTGGGAAGATATGAAAACCACATTTTTGCAGAAATATCAAGAGACTCTTGAAACAATATTTCCAATATGCATCAACTCAAAGATGAGAGCTTAGAATATTATCTCAAAAGGTTTATTTATACATTACATAAGTCGAAATATAATTACCTCTGAGAAGATGCAATACAAACACTCTTTCTTAAAGGGATCTCATAAGACCTGGTAGAAAACCTTAAGCTCATGGATCTGGTGATATATCCCACAAACCCTTTGCAAAAATTGATGAGATGTATAGAAATTACTATAGAAGTAGGGGGAAAGTTAGGAGAAATCTTTGGGAGCACTACAGATATAGAAATCTAAAAGGGAACACCTCTAGTTCTGGAGGAGTCACAAGGATTGAATTAGGAAACCTATTGGAGAACTTCAAAACTGATATTTTTAGGAGCAATGGGTTCTCAACTAGATGCTTTACAAGATAAAAAAAGGAAAGAGGAAGAGTGCACAATAATAAGCATTTTATGTCCAATATGCAGGACTAAGCATCCCCAATGGGAATTCCCATTGAACAATATCTATGTATGTGACATATTCACAAATGATCATACAACCAATAACTTCCCATCATTTCCTAGGTTACAAGTCATATATAAGAGTGGGGATGTTGGTAAAACATCTAGGAGAAATCCTTAGAAATATAGAGACCAACCAACATATCAGAATTTGTCACCACAACCCCCACCCTATTATCCTCCCTACCAACAACCTAAAAAATGGAACACTTCAAGTTGGCAGAACTGGCCATCCTAGTACCATCCTCCTCCTCCTCATTTTACTTAGTACCAATATTGGCCACAGGGATGGAGGGGACAAGCATATCCCTAGTAACCACCTATATCCATATATAATCATCCTTATCATGAGCACCCACCCAATATCCAACAATTTTTTCTTGGTTTTGTGCCTCCGGTTCCTCTTATTGCACAACAACCTCATCATTTCTAGAATACAAACCCTCCACAACCTACATTGTTACCCACACAAACCATATCTAACCCAAACAATAAGCCAACTCAGGCTCTCAACAAAATTGAGTTGCAAACTCTTCCATCCTATGTTATTTCGACTATACCTGTGCATGAGGTCCAATTACGATCTGGAAGAGTTGTGAATGACAAACCCAAGTCATCATTTGTCACTCGTGAGGAGAATGAAGAAGAAGAAGACCCGAATTAAGTCATGAATGATGCCATTTTACAGGATGAGGATATTTCAAAGATTCTACTACATACCCATCCTCAACAAGAACCAACTTAGGAACAAAGAATCCCTCCATTTCTAGAATGATTAGCAATAGAAAAACCTGTGTTTTGTCCTGAGTATGACATTCTAAATGAACTAAAAAATATCTATGTCAAAATTCCTCTATTACAGGCTATTAAGGATATACCAATTTATATCAAAGTAATAAAGGAACTGTGTATCAAATGCCCAAGTAAGAAATGGAAAGACCCCCCCATAGTTCATGTTATAGGAGAGATCCCAGTCTAGATCATGTTAAAGACCAGTCTAGAATTGCAAAATATACAAATCATGGGATCCCAATAGTAATAGTTATTGTAAATAATGTTTCCATAGAAAATACACTTATCGATCTAGGATTTGTGATTAATATGATGACCACTGCATATTTAGATGTTTTACAGTTGGGACAATTTCTCTGACCTACCCTTTCAATCCTAGAACCAGTAGACCATACCATGGTAAAACCTGCTGGAGTGTTGGATGTCGTTATTGTATCAATGGCTTCATGGGAATACCCCATTGATTTTATGGTAGTAGAATCAAAGGATCCTTCTAAAGGACATGCTATTATACTAGGGAGACCATGGATAACCACTTCTAATGCCTTTATAGGATGTAGGGATGGGGAGATGACCATTTCTAATGGGTTGTCTATGCAAATAATTGTTCTATACCCCCCAACAGAACCAATAACTAAAAACTTGTGGTGGTTATATTGTTCTTTTGGGGATGAGGATTTTGAATACCTTTCCCTTCCTAGTGATTACTCCTGGGCATTTGAGGAGAAGACTACTGAGAATATATTAAACCAATTGTTTCTTCAACAACTTTTATATATTTCCCTTAGTCTTTTTCTCAATTCGATCAAATTTTTGGAGATGAGTTTCAGGAAAATTTGGCCCTCTCAACATTTGTGGATACACCATGTGTTTTTGTAAATGATAAGCATACAAGATCTTATACCATACCTTGTGAGGTCGGCCCTAGAAAATTTCTACACATAAACGTAGGGTCAAGTAAAAACCAACAAGAGAAGTTGCTCAAGGTTCTTAGAAGTCAAGTTGGATCATTCACATGGGAGTACACTGATATGAAGGGTATACACCCTGACACTTGTATTCACCATATTTACATGGATGCAAGTATATCCCCTATAAGACAGCCTCAGAAGAGGATGAATCCTTCTTTGAAAGACATAGTTAAAGAGGAGTTACAAAAACTTCTCAATGTTGGTTTCATCTACCCGATTTCAGATAGTAAATGGGTGTCTCATCTAGTGGTAGTCCCAAATAAAGTCACAGGGAAATGACATATTTGTGTTGACTTTCGAGAACTGAATAAGGCTACACTTAAGTAATATTTTCCCTTTCCATTTATCAACTAAGTGCTAGATACCCTTTCTGGTTAGCAATACTTTTCTTTTCTCGAAAGGTATAGCAGATACAATCATATCTTGATAGCACTTGAGGATCAGGATAAGAATAATTTTACTTGGACTTGGGGGACATATGCCTAGAGTTTTTCCATTCAGCCTATATAATGCACCTGCCACCTTTCAATGTGCCATCTTAGGAATTTTTGTTGATCTTATACATGACTGCGTAGAAGTGTATATGGATGATTTTACAGCTTATGTTAATACCTTTCAAAAGGATCTTGATAATATTGAAAAGGTCCTCATTCGATGTTAAGAGACAAACCTAGTCCTTAGCCATGAAAAATGTAAAATGTTATTAACAGAAGGTATAGCCTTGCGGCATCATGTCTCTTCAGAAGGGATCAAGGTAGACCCTACTAAAATAGAAGTAATTGTTAATATTTCCTCTCCAAAAACTCAAAACGAGGTAGGGAGTTTTCTTATCCATGTAGGCTATTACTGACGTTTTATTGAAAATTTTACTAAAATAGTCACACCAATTTTTAATATGCTTACGAAGTATGTATAATTCCAATGGACTGAATCCTTTCAAAGTGATTTTGAGGTCTTAAAGGCTAAGTTATCAGTGGAACCAATACTTAGGGGTCCTGATTGGTCCCTTCCTTTCCATATATACACTGATGCTTCTGACATGGAAATAGGAGGGATCCTTGGTCAAAAGGAATGCCAAGCATCTTATGCATGATCTACTTTGTTAGCAAAAATTTGGCTCTTGGAGAGATAAATTACACTATTACTGAAAAAGAGTTTTTGGCACTAGTCTAGGCTATCAACAAATTTTGCCATAACATTATAGGATATAAATTTTTTGTGCATATGGACCACTCTTCCATTAGATTCTTAATGAATAAACCAATTACCAATGGTAGGGTGACCCAGTGGCTTCTTCTATTGCAAGAGTTTAACATCACCGTCGCTGATCGATCTAGTAGAGAGGATTTAGGAGCATATTTTGTCTCTCGCATCCAACATGATGATGATGCTAAGCTCGTTGATGATACTTTCCCTGATGAACATATATTTGTTGTGTCTATTCAAACTCCTTGGTTTGCAGACATCGCTAATTATTTAGCAACTGGGAATTTAGCAAACCACTTGTCCCCACACGAGAAACGTCGAATTATAGTCCTAATTTCTAACTACTCTTGGGTTGATAATGGCCTCTTTCATACCGGCCTAGATCTTATTATCAGATGATGCATACAGGAGGACAAGATGATAGAAATACTCCATGCATGCCATGATGGGCCATGTGGAGGACACTTTTCTGACAAGCAGACAACATACAAAGTGTTGCATTTTGGGTATTACTAGCCAAGTATTTTTAAGGATGCTTCTAGGTATGTTAAAGGATGTGACAGTTTTCAAAGAATGGGTAGACCTACGTCATCTGATGAGATGCCCTTATAGCCTTAGGTCATGATTGATCTTTTTGAAAAATGGGCTCTTGATTTTGTAGGACCAATCTCACCCATGTCCCGCAAAAAGAAGTATATCCTGGTTTGCAAGGACTATGTCACCAAATGTGTAGAATATAAAGCTTTGTTTTGAGCCACAGAGAAATCTATGCTAGAATTTACATATGAAGAAATATTTACTTGGTTTCGTGTGCCTAGGAAATTGTCACTAACCAAGGTTCTCAATTCACTTCCAAATTGATGAAAGAACTTACCACGAAGTATGGCATCCAACATTACAAGTCCTTGCCTTACGACCTATGGGCTAATGGTCTGGTAGAGTCAACCAATAAGGTATTGGAAGCTATCTTAACTAAAACCATTCAGTTACATCATAAGGACTGGGAAGATAGAATCCTAGAGGCCTTTTGGGCCTATAGAATAACATGGAGAAACACTACTAGACATACACCCTATGAGATAGTATATGGGAAACAAGTCCTTTTACCTATTGAATTCAAAGTTAAGAATTTTTGTATGGATGTACAATTAGACATGGATTTGGAAGAGGCACAAAAACAATGGGTTTTATAGATTAATGAGTTAGATGATATTAGGCAATATTCACTCCAAAGAACAATGTTAATACAAAATCAACGAAAAAAATGGCATGATAAATTTATTAAACAAAAGTAGTTTAACACCGGGGATTGGGAATTACTATTCGACTCAAGGTATAAAAATTTCAAAGGAAAATTAACTACCTATTGGATGTGTCCATATGAGGTAGTTACAACTTTCGATAATGGTTCAGTAGAAATTAAGACAATTGATGGTTCACAAACTTCCTTTGTCGTAAATGGACATAGAATTAGACTTTATCATCAACAAAAGGAGATGGCACTGGTTGAAGAGGAAGTCATTCCTCCTCCTGATTCTTAAATTATTTTGGGTTGTCTTCATGTGTATATGTAAATATATATTTGTTTCTTCAAATAAATAAAAGTTATTTCTAACAAGCTGACTACATTTATACAGGGAATTCATTTTTATAATCAGCTTATGGAATTTTGTCAAATAAAATAGGAAGACTCTTTTCCTTTGCCTAATCTTGATGAATTTTATGAATTTTTCTCTGTACATATGTTTTTGTTGGGAATAAATTTGAATCATCTAACAAGTGGTTTTGTAATTTGATTACAAGAACCTTATCTCTATAATCAACTCATGAAATATTTCTTAGAAAGGGAAGTTCTCTAAGAACCCATAATACATCCTAACTCCTCTTTTATTGAAAACTGAAATTTATAATGAAAGTTAAAGTGTTCTTTATATCATTTCTACCCACTTTCCTCTATGATTCCTTATGCTTTTATGGTATTTGATTTAGACATGCACATTTTTTATTTATCATTAGAATAGTTGTGTAAGATCTACCCTAACGATCATGTTTTCAAAAGTTCTATCTTACACCTATGGACTACTAGTTCATCCCAGACTCATTATCAACACTTGTCTCTTAAGAATTTTTTGGAGGTAACCCAAGAGTAAGTGAAATTTCTACATGTGGGGAACATTACTAATCTTTTATGAAGAAGATAGATTGAGGTGAAAAAATGGGTTTAAGTTATTCTCTTTTGGCATGATCTATAATTCATGCTATTATAAAAAAATCATAGTTACTCATAAGGTTCGCTCTAAAAATTTGAATTATGTGTTTAGCAGGCCTAACATGCTCTAGTACCAACTGGATTCCACATATTAAAATCATTATATGAAGAAAACCCGCTAGTGTATTGAACATGATCGCTAGCAGCGGGTCCATGCTAAGTAATATCTTAAACAAGGAAGCTCGGTAAATGCAAGTAAAGCTGTTGGGGCACTAAACAAGCTCACTGGCAGTGGGCTATGCTTGCATGGTACCAAGATAAACACATCGGGTTACTGAATAGTCTTGCTAGTAGTGGGGTAATGCATTACTATACACATGACTTATTTGAAAAAACCTGAGTATATTTAGGCCAATTATTTATACTATCATTAGAGAATGGCTGTAAGTTGGGCTTGGACCATGTCATATAATTCAAATAATACCTAGGATATGATTATCCTAGAAATGGGACCCATAACTATGGCGATCTCACAATCTCTCGTATGAACTTTCTCTATATTCTTCGGAGGAGAAGAGATATTTAAAATGAATCAAAGATGACTGGTTTTTCCTATGGCATTTTCCCCATCTGTTATACTATCATTATTCATATGGTATTTCTAAGCACAGTTATTTTTTGTGATGAATGTACATATCTGAATCATCTCCATTTACCAGTTAGTATTTCTTTTTCTTATGAAAATGATAACAACATTTTAGAATTATTTGTTAACCTTTTTGGAAATTAATCACTTTTTCTTTGATGGCTTGAGGACATGCCATATTTTTGGTTTGGGGGAAGGTTAGAACTGTCAAGTTAATTTTTGATTATTTATGAAAAGATTCAATTATCTTTGATAAAATTATAGGTGTTTTGAGGATAATGCAATTAGTGGAATATTGTTCTAGTACTTGATGAATAAAGAAGAGCACAACTAAGGTTCAATAAAGTTGGTTTACATCATCCTGTTGTGTGTCGGTAGTCCAGGAAAATTTACTGCATAATTAACATCAGTCAGATCCAGTAAAGCGCATTTTGTACAGAGGGTCCTTATGGAGGATAATAGGAAGGGTCGAATGCTAGTCTGAATGGAATGCCAAATGATTATCCAAATGAATCTGTAATTGGATCATCATTATGGGAAAATATTTTAATCCACTAAACCATACCCATGACTATAAGGTCTCATTATTATGCTCATAAAAAAATTTATGATTTCATTAGGACTCACCTCGACCTCATCAAATTAATTGTTTAACCCCATTTTCATATGATATCATTTTAGGATCTTTTCGACCATTATTACCCTTACCCTCTCATCAAGTCATATGCAGAAATCGTTAGGTGTTCCATCATTCTATTAATTAAAGTGATTGTGGTTTTTAAATGCATTTTATGAATTCTGTAATGAATAATTTATTGAACCTCTCCAAAGTTTACTTTGGACATGGTTCAATCATTCATAACCATATGAAATAGTTATTTAGGAACATGATTCAGAGTACTAAACAATAACATGATTGCTCAAGCATACAAAACCACGATCTCATGATTGTCCAGATGCCTAAAGAGATTGTGTTTTAAACTCATGATCTTTACTCTCATCCTTACTTACCTTCATATTCACAGATTCATCTAGATGCCATTCCTTTGTATCCTCTGCAACCCCCCTCTACTTCTACCCCTGCTTAAACAATTCCTAATCACCTCGAGCCTGAGAGTTATTAGGGCTTGTTTCGGATTCCGGAGTTCCAAGAATGTTGGGAGATCTTCTTCCTAGTGGGGTGGAACTCGTTCCTTCACCTTTTACAGGGATACGATGAAGAGATTTCACTATTATTTGCAAAAGGTTTTGACGGTAAGGTGGCTAGTGTTGGATACCTCACCTTTCCAGTGATCAAAGAGACCATTGCAGTAGCTACCATGCTCCTGAGAGAAGGTACCCATTGGAACAAACATATTTTTCTTCCTCGTTCGTCCCATGATTTTTCTCTCAAGTTGTATTATCAGGATGTTACAGGTACACAAGGGTTTCATAAAGAACAGGTCAAGCCATAATACCTTAATCCTTTGGCCATTATCATTCACCTCATAACTTGTGAAGGTAAGTTCACTATGTTTAAAGCTTTCCATTTCCTATTATTGGCACATTTTGTCAATGAACAATTTCTTAATTTCCCATTCTATTTCATTAAGAGCTTGGAAACGATGTCGAGCCAAGTCAAGAAAAATATGGTTAATCATATGGGTAGTCTGTACCACCATAGTCTTATCAATATCCTAATCGTGCATCAATTGAAGGAGAGGAACCCGACCTAGGAAAATTTTGTATTTAAAGTCTTGAACCCTCATTTAAATGCTCGAAATCATCCTTGGCACACTCGTGACCGTGAACCTAGTCAGACCCCTCCAAAATAAAATAAAAGCACTACAGTAGTGCATATTGATGAAAATACTTCAGAAGCCGCATGGACATTCACCCACCTCTATCAACCCTGTGGCCACTGAATTTCTTCCTTTTCTGCAAGTTCGAGCCAAGAATAAGAAGGAAAATCTTTTTCATATCACTGTTCAACCTACCCCTCATTACGATCATCCATATAATGTAGCATAGGTGGATGAACCCATTTTTTACTTGCCCCTATTTGCACTGGCTATCATCTCAGCTGAGTTTCTGAAATCCTCTGCCCTTGAGCCCACTTCTCCATCTACTCAAGGCATGATTCCTCAAGAAAAAGTCCCTTCTATCAGCCTTAAGAAACCATCCATACAATTGAGTCTGCCTCAAGATTTCAAGTGTCCTGCAGAGCCATTTATTCTGAATCAACAGACAATAGATCGACTGACTCAAGAATTAGCATAGTCGACAAGCCAAAATAAAAGATATGTTGAGATTATCACCAATCTTTGTTAGGAAAAGAAGGATCTACGTCTTCAAGTTAAGACTGTTGAAGAGCTCAATAAGGCCATAACCTCTTCATGTGACTCTCTTCAGGAGAGGCACAATGTTCTGAAGGCACAAGATAGGAAGTTGAAATTCAAAACTTTTCTTTCCGCTGCTAAGTCGAAGGCAGCTGCTATCATAGCTCAACCTTCTTCCTAACCTCCTCTTTATTTTTCTCAGTGGGACCTGGCATCTCTCCGGTTTGGGGGAGTGTTGATACCGATTTTGTCATCATTTTTGGTTGATTATTTTCTCTATCAACATTACCTTTTGTCACATTTTGGCATATTTCTTGCCATTGAGACCATAAATTAAACACATGTATGAATGTAATTGAATATTATACAAGCCTTGGTTAATTTTCATTATATCATGGTCCTATTTACAATTATGTGACATTTGTAAATTTTCTTGGTATATAGATTTTTTTTGTAGTCTATGGTTTTTAAGTAGACCTCCAATTAGACACACATTCACACCAAACATGCACAGTTGCATCCATATCATCCTACAACCCTCTGATGAACCCGCAGCTTTGTTAGTTGGAATATTCTGGGGCATTGAAAGCAAAGAAGGGTTCCATGGTTATGTTAGCCACAGGTTGCTCATGATGTGTAGTCCTTTCTCTAGAATATTCAATCTCCTGTTCGCTCAACCCGACACCACATCATCTACCACGGCAAGAGAAATCAACACATTAGTTGCGTGCGCAGGGAGAACCGATGCCCAAGGGATCAGGAAGACATCCTGTGCACTATCATAAATTGTTATACAGTTGTTTGTTTAGAAGTTAAGAATTCCTATATTTAGATCAGTTGACCATTCAAAGGGTCAACCTCCTCCTCCATTGTAAAATCTATAAATAGATGTCTCACGATGAGAGAAAGTTAGTCGTTGTTGGCATAGAAACTTTGTAAACTCTCCTCCATTTTAATAAAAATTCTATTTTCAGCTGTGGATTTATGTATTTTTTTTTCCTGAGTGATTGATTGATATAAGTGTAGCCACTAATTGCTGAGAAGGGCCCCTCAACAACCAGAGGTCTTCCATTTGTATATTTCCATTACTTCCTTTTGCAAATAAGTAGTTTTCGTTTCCAGTTTCTGCATGTAATTTGATTTCCTATAGTTGATGTTACCTTGTCACCGTAACATGTATTCTCTATTGTTAATCTAATTTATGTGTTGCTATCAATATAGTTTATGTTTTTCAGAATTGAAGTGACCGGTCGTGCATAGTTATTTTCATCATTTCTATCATTTTGTTCTCTAATTTCATATTTGCAATTAGCTAGAGTTTAATGAGTTTAACATTTCAGGTTTAGCTCATAGTTAGGTTCAATCTCTTGATTCTTCTGTAGATGTAGATTAATCGCATTTATCTTTTAATTTGATTTATTATACAATAGGAAATGACTTCTCTTCTTAGAGGTAGATTAGCATAAGTGCTCTTGTGTTATTTCAATTGTTAATTATAGTATTTTTCTGCACTATTCCCTCATATGCATAAACCAGCTGGATTCGAGATAATTTAGGTTGTTTATTTCACAATTTACATTGTTTTTCACCATCAAGACTGTCATTCAGACTGTCGTTCTATATTGACATTCGGACTATCATTTGGACTTTAATATTTCCTGTTTTGTTTTATACTTATTTAAATTTTAGTTTATCTAGTTTTTGAATTGTGTTATTTTATGTAATCAACCAGTAGTCATATATAATTAGAACCTTATCTCAAACCACATAAAGTATCCATTAAGCTTCATAATTATTCTTAGCTTTCGTTTCTTTTTTCTTTAGTTTTTTTTTTAGTTGTGTTTCTTTTGTCTTTGATTTCTTAATTGATCACTGCTTTATAACTTGTCAATTGTATTTCTATTTTGATCTACCTTATTATGATTTAGATTGATTTTAGAATTAAACTTGTTAATTTTACTCTCTAAAAACTACATTAGTTATTTATGATTTGATCATCATTTCTAGCATAGGATCTGTCTTCCTTATTCTGTAATTACTAAAGATGTTCCATTAGAGGAATTTTGGGGTCTAAAATGGGCCTCCTAAGTAAAATAATAAAATAATAGTTAAAATAATAAATTAATAGTTAAAATAATAAAATAATATTGATTAATTTTGGAGGAAGAAAGAAAAAAACTACTTTCTGTGTTTGTATTTTCGACATATCTCCGTGTGTTTTTACTCAAATTTCGATCAGGAGAGCTCGTTGGATGTAGAATTTGATTCTACATCCAATGAGTACCCACACTGCATACTTTTGATGCACCTTGCTACCCCAAAAAAAGAAATACCTGAAAAAATGTGATGATGACATCATCATCACATTTTTTTAGGTATTTCTTATTTTTGGGGTAGCAAGGTCTGTAAAAAGTATGCAGTGTGGGTACTCGTTGGATGCAGAATCAAATTTCTCATCCAACAAGCTCTCTCGATTGAAATTTGAGTAAAAATACAATGAGGTATGTCAAAAATACGAACAAAAAAAGTAGTTTTTTTTTATGACAAATATGTCAATTCAACCATTATGGTTGACTTATTTTATTGAAATTCTATTGGTTCTTGAATTCAAACTCACAAAAACTTATTTTGGCACATTTTCTTATAAGGGCCATTTTAGACCCCAAATTTCCTCTAATCATAGAATAGGATTTGATTCAGAAATAAAATATCTTTATTAAGTTTTCTACTTTCTTCTAAATAAAATTCACTTTCAATTAAATATATTTATTAATTTTTCTACTTGCTTTTAGATTATATTTATTTCATGCTTTATCTATCTAGAATAGTATACCTCCAAATTCAAGGTAATCATTAGAATAGTCTTGTTTCTTGATTAATAGTTCAGTTGTTAATAACACATCTTTTCAACTAGAGTCATTTTATTATGGATAGCAAATAAATAACAATGTTTACTATCACTTGTACACTCTTTAGTTTACACCTCTTTGTAGAAGTTAAATTAGACTTAATTTCGTTTAATTTCCTGATTTCCATTGAAAGTCATTTTGACACCCCTTTTTCAGTTCCTGTCACATTGAATGCATATCCTGAGAATCGTCAAGGAGAATGGAACTAGATGATTTAACCTAGTTATTGTGTCTTAGTTAAATTAATGTATAGTTTAATTATTGAATTTCTTACATATATATTAAGTAGCTATAATATTGCCTCGGATAATATAATCTCATGTTTACATATAGTTAGAGTTATGGATTTGTTTATAGCCTTTCTAATTCGTAGACTAGAAGCTGAAAAAATAATAGGTTTCCTATAAAGAGTCATTTATTCTCGATCAAGTCTTGTTTCTTATATTAGTATTATATATATGTTTTCATTTACTGTTTATAGAGTAGAGTACTATAGATTAATACTTCTATCATCTATTGAAAGTCTAATTAACTTAGTAGTTGGATTTGTAAATTTTGACTCGGTTTTCTCATTTTGAAAGATATTTCGATCTTTTCTTTGTTAAAATATTTCTATGAAACCCTAGGTACCCTTATACCTTAGCATATATTTTGTGTCAACTCAAATTTTACAAACCCCGGTCGATAATTAAATATTTGGTGATTCATTAAGACAATATAATACCCAACAAATACCAATAATGATATTCACATGATGATATTATAGACTTATTTATGCTTAAAATTCCTCGCTAGAATTTTTAATGAACTTGAGCAAGGCTACCTCCATAGTTAATGATAACTCAGAATTTGTCGGTCACTTTTGTTAGCAAATTATGAAAGTTTTCAACTTAGTAGAATAAATTTGAAATTTGTGTCTTTAGGGTTTCAATGTAACGATGGTTGTAGCTATTCCTATTATAATAATCAACCCATAGTTACCTACCTTAGACATTAATTTAATCATTTTTTCATATTACCTAGTTTCATAGATTCCACTCTATGCTAGTTGCCTTCTACGTGTCCTGGAAGTCAACACATGCTAAAATTGAGTCATGTTGTGCTTGGGAAACATCCTGGAAACCCATTTTATCATGTCTACTTTATTCCAGATTCTCCAAAGCACATATCTTCTTTTTCTGTAAAGCTACCTTGTTTTATTTCTAATTTAAGGAAAATGAAAAGCTAGACCAGTGGTAACTGCCTTGTGTTTTTCCCACATCATCCTCCCTAATTTTCTCTAAATAAAAGGATGTATGAGTTTTCTTTCCATCTCTCTTTAGCTTTCCCACTTGACTTAGACAATTCTTGAGCATCTACCTCGATTTGGAAACTGCTTTATGCACCTATGGGGGATTTGACTAGTTTTGGTAAGCTTGCTTTTTGACTATTTCAAATGTAAAATTTATGCATTCTAATATCTCATGTAATTATATATTACAGAATCCTATTACTTCATAAGGTTGGATATTGTACACTTACTCAATACAGATTACTGTTATGCTCCAATTTCAGTCTCCCTTGGTGTTAATTTTGCATGTTTGATTAGCAATTTGTGAGTGTAATTGTTCTATCTCTTGGGTTCAATTTATACATGGTATCAAAGCCTTTGTAGATCAATTTCTCTCCTTCCATATTGTTATTATAGGTTTGACATCTCGACAGGGAGCATATTCTGCTGACTAAAGGTCACAGTTTTTGAGCTATGGACCAATCTCAAAAGATAATATTGACTCCATTCAATTTCTTTGTGTGGAAATATGAGATGGAGATATTTTTGAGCGAGAAATTTCTCTACTCGATGACTATGGAAACTGAGGCAAAGCCCAATGCAGCTGCAGAGAAAATCAAATGGCACAATAGGAGGGATGAGGCTATGGTCTCTTGTGTATGAGAATTTCAAGAGACCTTCTCTTCCATCTTGATGGATTGACATCACCTAATAAAGTGTGGGAGAATATTGTAGATGTTTTTGGTAATATATATGAGATGATATGACATCAAATCGATAATGAGCTAATATCCTTGAGTCCCAGTAGCTTCGAATCCTTGCAACTCTATTTTTCCAAGTTTAAAGCCCTTGTTTTGCAACTAAAACAGTGTGGGATCAAAAAGAAGGAAGAGAAACTATTTTTGGCCATACTCTCTAAGCTTGGCCATGACTATTCAATGTTTCTTTCGACCTTCCATGCCACCAAGTTGATAGCTCGAGCCTGGAAGATGCCTAAGCTTGCAGATTTCATGGAATCCCTCACACGAGAACAAGATAAGTTGGTGAGGATGGGCACCATCAAACCTTCCAAATACCAAGCTTTTGGTTGCTGTAGATTCAAGGGTGGATTCAAAAATAAAGAAAAAATCTAAAAATCCACCTGAGCAAAAGAGAGACAAGAACAAGTCTTAAGAGGAGCCCCAAGGTTCCAAGAAGAACTCCCAAAAGAAGTAGAATGAAGGACAAATGAGCATGTGTGCATATTGCAGTAAGGGCTATCATCCTGAGAGCTCTTGTATGAAGAAGCACATTGACATGTTGACCCAAATCCTGAAGAATAATAACATATCCCTTCCCGATTTCTCAAAGAAGAGGGAAGGAGGATCAAATTCAGAGGATAGAGAGAGAGTACATGCCTTTGTTGTTGGTACATCAAGCTTACCTAGCTTCATCACAGACTCTGGAGCTTCTAGAAATATGGTTTTGAAAAAAGTGGCATTCTCCTTTCTTGACATGTCGAAACATCCACCGATAGTTTTGGGAGATGACTCTCTCACTGACAGTTTGGGGAAGGGAAGGATTGATCTTGACCATGGTAAGTTCAATAATGTGTTGTATGTTCCAAGTCTTGCCTCTAATCTCTTGTCAGTGTATTAGATGACTCAGACTGGGTCTCCAAAGAAGGTGATATTCTCCCCTGATGATGTTGAAATCACATAGATTTTGAATGGTAAATTCATAGCAAAAGGTGTTGTTGATCACACTTCGAAGGTATGCATGTTTTCCCATTTTCTACCCCACTCAAACCCCTCTGCTCTTCTGATTCATGCTAATGAGGAAAGTAAGCTTTGGCATGAAATATTTGGCCATCTTAAATACAAGTATCTTTCTGATTTGAATGAAAAAGATATGGTCACAAGGTTACCAATGATCAATTTTTCTAAGGGAGTATGCCAAGGTTGTATCCTAGGAAAACACCTAGAGCACAAATATGAGAGAGCTAGTCATGAGAGAACCTTTGCACCTATTGAGTTGATCCACATTGAAATTATTGATCCATTCCCTCATATGTCCATTAGTCAAGCCAAATATGCATTGACCTTCATAGATGACTTTTCCAGGTATTGTTGGGTTCACTTCCTAAAGCATAAGTTTGAAGTTTTTGACCTCTTCAAAGTATTTAAAGCCTTGGTTGAAAACCAGTATGGTAGGAAACTCAAGATCCTCACATATGATAATGGTGGTGAATATGAGAAGTCTGGGTTCATTCAGTATTGTAAATATGTAGGTATTCAGATGCAACATTTGATCCCTTACACACTAGAACAAAATGGTGCTGCCGAGAGAAAGAACAGGTCATTGAAGGAGATGGCAACCTGCATGATGGAGGATAAGACTTTTCCACCAAATTTTTGGGACGAGGCTATAAAATGTGCATCCTACATCTAGAATAGGGTGCCTCATATTCAACTTGATTGTATGACTCCTTTGGAAGCTTGGAGTTGGCACAAGCTAGATGTGACCCATTTCAGGATTTTTGGATCAAAGGCTTGGGCGAGAATTCCAATTGAAAAGAGAAAGGATTTGCAGCCCCAAAGCCAAGAGTGTCGATTTTTTGGGTATCCTAAATCTTCAAAATGGTACAAGATGATAAACTTGAGCACTAACCAAGATTTCATTGAAAGAAGTGTTCAGTTTCAAGAAGAGCCTTTAACAGCAGTTGAAGTTGGAGAGTCATCTTCACTAGCAAAACCATTGATTGTAAGTGAAGAGACTAATGAGTTTGCTGATTCTGATATGTATGATAATTATGATTTAATTTCATATCATAACAGTCCTACAAGAACAAAATGGGAAGCAAATACCATTCATGGAGCTGGGGAACTAGCTAGAAATCCTAATGACACTAGGAGGACTAGATCTCAATTTGAGAGTGCCCTTTGTGTGAAAGATCCCCTATTTGATAAGAAGTGATATATTATGGTTGAATTAGAACCATATACATATGAATATAGCACATTATCCAATATAGAAAACAGCCATGAAAGAATAATTCAGCTCGCTCCAGAAGAACGACACTTGGGAACTGGTTGATCTTCCCCCGGGGAGGAAGCTAGTTCAATGTAAGTGGGTTTTCAAGACTAAGTTTGTTGCTGATGGTTAACCTTTGAAATATAAGGAAATATTGGTAGCCAAGGGCTACTCACAAGTACATGTTATTGAATACAATGAAACCTTTGCACCAGTGGCAAAGATGGACTGCATGAGGCTAAATTTAGCCATTGCAACTTCGAAGCAATGGGAGGTACATCACATGGATGTGAAGTGTGCTTTCCTAAATGGATATCTCACTGAGAATATTTACATGTAGTAACCTGAATTTTTTTTTTCTAATCCATCTTTAGTGTCCAGGTTAAAGAAATCATTGTATGGGATCAAGCAAGCCCCTAGGTCTTGTTATGCCAAGATTGATGGCTTTCTGCTCTCATTGAGTTTTGTTCAATGCAAGTCTAATCCTAATGTCTATTTGAAGTTGATTCATGGTTCTTTGATGATTGTTGTCTTGTATGTGGATGAACTTCTAATTACAGGAAGTTCAAAGAAAGAGATTGTCTCCTTGAAGGATGCAATGAACCATGCATTTTCTATGACATATTTGGGATTGTTGAGCCAATTCTTGGGTCTCGAAACTGCTCAATCCCAACATGGAATAAAATTACCTCAATCCAAGTATGCCTTAGATTTTCTGAACAAGTATAAAATGAAATATTGAAAGCCAAGCAAGACTCCCTTCCTTTCAGGAGTTAAGCTTGAAGAAGTAGGTTCTTCTCCTTAGGTAAATAATACACTGTATAGGCAGTTGATTGGGTGTTCAATTTATCTTACACACACTCAACCTAATATATATTATGAAGTTAGTGTGGCTTCGAGATACATGGATCAGCCCCATGAAATCCAATGGAGAGCAGCCAACAGGATCCTAAAATTTGTTCAAGGAACAAGAACTCATGGGATCTTCTACAAATCAAAAGGTGATCTTTATTTGATTGGGTTTACTGACAATGATTGGGTAGGTGACAACACAAATCAAAAGTTTACATCAGGATATGTGTTCATGCTTGCAGAAGGACCAATCAACTGTTCAAGCAAGAAGCATAGTACCATAGCACTCTCATCTACAAAAACAGAGTATAGGAGAGTTGTAAATGCAACAACTCAATGTTTGTGGTTGCAGGGAATACTTGGAGAATGTGGGTTCGAATTAAAATTTTCAACTATTATCTACTATGATAATCAGAGCACCATTTGAATCTACAATGATCCAATTCAGATATAGTGAACCAAGCACATTGAGATCCATATTCACTACATTAGACAAATTTTGCATGATGGTAGCATTCATCTACTCTTTTGTGCATATTCAGAACAAGTAGAAGACATCTTCACCAAAGTTTTTTGTGAGAATACATTCAGCAATCTAAAATAACTGCTCGGGATTGCTGATCATGCTGTGAAGCATGATTGATGACAATATTTCCAAATTTTATTTTCTTGTCCATGTTTAAGGGAGGATTTTCCCACTGGGTTTTTGCCTCTTTCCTTGGTTGTATGGACAAGCAGTATGTAAAGGGTGACTAAGAATTGCTGATAGGCCCTATATTTTTCTGATATTTACTCACAAATTTAGGTTTAAGGGGGGGTGTTAGAATAATCAACCCATAGTTACCTACCCTAGACATTAATTTAATCATTTTTGTCTTATTACCTAGTTTCCTAGATTCCACTCTATGTTAGTTTCCTTCTACATGTCGTAGAAGTCAACACATGATAAAACTGAGTCATGGAGCACTTGGAAAACATCCTGTAAACCCATTTCAGAATTTCTATTTTATTCTAGATTCTCCAAAGCGCATATCAGCATTTTTTGTAAAGCTGCCTTGTTTTATTTTTTATTTAAGGCAAAGGAAAAGCTAGAGTAGTGGTAACTGCCTTATTTTTTTCCCACATCATCCTCCCTCCTTTTCTCCAAATAAAAGCATGTATGAGTTTTATTTCCATCCCTCTTTACCTTTCCCACTTGACGTATTCAATTCGTGAGCATCTATCTAGATTGTAAACTGCTTTATGCACCTATGGGAGATTTGAGTAGTTTTGGTAAGCCAACTTTTTTGACTATTTTGAATGGCATCTTTATGCATTATAATACATCATGTAATTATATATTACAGAATCCTATTACTTCATAATGTTTGCTATTGTACACTTACTCAATACATATTAGTGTTATGCTCCAATTTCAGTCTCCTTTTGTGTTAAGTTTTCATGTTTGATTCGCAATTTTGTGAGTGTAATTGTTCTATATCTTGGGTTCAATTTCCGAAATGCCAAGGTTTACATTTCTCTTGAGATAAACCATTATAGAGTTGAAAAAAGGACATGTTAATGGGAATCCTAATCATCAAGTTCTCTACCTTGGTATCAACTATAAATTTGAACCATCATCTGGAAGAAATGAAATAATTTTGTATAGGAGGTTGGGTATAGATGAAATCATGCACTATGATTTACTATAAAATAAGATACATCAAATAGGGAGGGACTTGAACTATTTAAAGAAAATGAATTGGATTTTACAACCACAATCCAATTCCCTATAGCATGTTGGAATTTATTGCTTTACTAGGAAGGGAGTGGACATCGTTCAACTCCTTTTTTATATTGTTGTAAATCTTTGTTCCATGAAGTAATATATGATGCATTTATCAGAAAAAAAACAGAGTTGTAGGTTAAATAGGGAAACATATGTTAATGGTGGTTAGATTTGGCATTGGAGGTGGACTGTTGGTATCCACCCCATCCAGGTTCAATCATCAATACATGCATTTCTTTCATGGATGGTCACACTTCTGCAGGAACCGGTTCCAAGTTGCCCCTAGTGGACCAAGTCAGAAAGGATTTGTCTTAAGTGAATGGGGACTAGGTATGATCCTTGGGTGACTTTCAAATGCAGGGGAAATGTATTTTAAGAGTTCCCTTGTTCAGTAGTTTGGATTTGATAAGAGTTATCAGCTGCATCACTCACTCCTAGCCCCTGATTACTAACTTGGTTGGCTAATGGAAAGCTGCGTTATACATAGACCACCTAAGATTTTCATATATTAGAATGCCACATAGGAAATTAAATATTAGTGAGAGTTGAAAATTTACTTGTCATGCTACATTATGCGAGGGATGGAGCTAAGAACAAAAGATAAGACCAACTTTAAATTCAATGTGTACATGAGCTACAAAGTTGTTCATTTCAATTTTTTTATTTCCTACTACGCTGTGAAGGAACTCTTCCTAGTGGACTTGTCACATTATCAAAACAACTAAATAGAGAGTGGAATCACAAGATAAAGAGTAACAAAGGATCCAATGCAGCAGGTGCAAAATTTCCATCAAAGAGAGAGAATATAGTAGTTTGGTTATTGCTCAAAGGGCACATTTTTATACCCCAAATAAAAAAATGAAAAAAGATAAAATCCATACAAAATTCAAATTGTAAAGACATTTACAGTTTATGATGAATCAAATTTCGTGGATAAGGCTTGGAAATTATGCAGAGGTAGTACAAGACTAACTCTCACAAGATTTGAGTTGAACTCTTTCATATACAAAATGAGATCAAAATGGTGGCGTTCCTTCAATTTTACCACCACCCCTAGGCTTGATATGAAACAACACATGCACACACACACACACACACACACACACACACACACACACACACACACACACACACACACACATTGGGGGGGATCTCTACGATAAGGGGGAAACAATACGAAATCTAGTGAGGGGACCTCATTTCAAAACAAGAGAAGACCGTTATTTTATGTTTCTTTCCTTTTAAGCTACAGAACATGTGATTGCAATCATGGTAATATTTCAATCATTATGTTAATTGACAACATAGATATTGTCACCCCCTCATTGGGATTGAAATTTTTATACACAATATTACTTTGGAGCAATCACATGAGGAAAGGACTGCTCCCATGAATGAAACATCGAAGTTTGAGTTTCATAGCATGAAATCATTAATAGCTTGCGTACTTCTAGAAAAATAGCAATCATGAAACAATGCAGAGAAAAGGGGCATGCGTTAAGAAGGATGTTGTGTCATTATCAGTGGGTAAGGATATCGACCCAGATGACATTCCAGAGTACTTGTTACTAGCTTGGGTTGGTCGCTTCTACGGGAAAATAGTTCGTGAAACTGCACCATTAAGGTGGATGGAAGAGAATTGTAAAATGCACCTGCAACAAATGCCTATGTTCCATATCCTCTCTCATAGATATATTCTCTTCAGGGTGAATATGGAGGAAGATAGGTATAATTTGTTAGATAGTTCATGGAAATGGGGGTCCTCAAGGATGATATTGAAACGATAGCAGGTTGATTTCTAAGAATATAGAGAACAACACAATTTTCAGCAAATCTGAGCCATCTTTCCTGGTATCCCAATGATGTTCTGGAAGAAAGAAATTTTTGAAGCAATCAACAAAAAACTTAGGAGGTTTGTTTCATTAGAAGAAAATCAGGAACATAAGGTGGACAAGCGATGTGCGAAAATACGGATAGAAGTTGACTTACAGGATGGAATATAAGAAGAAATCCTATTGTCACTACATGAAAACACATGGAAACAACACCTAGACTGCTGGAAGATCCCATTTCATTGTTTCTTTTGTAGATAGGTCGGCCACATAATAAGGGATTGCCTGAAAAACTTTGCCAGCCAAGTTAAGCATAGGGAAATTTTGGTTAAGAAGACATAAAATAACAATAAAGGAGATGGATGATACATGGAGGAATAGAAAGGTGGTGGTCCACATATGGAATCAATTTTAGCTAAAATAGTTACATGTCCAAACACTGGTAAGCATGAACCCTCTCTCGAAGCATTCTCATCTATCATTGAATTGAGTGCTCTAGTACATGACATAATTCCTCTAGCCTTGAATAATAAGAATGAGGGAGTAGTTGGAATTTCTGAGAATGTTGGAACTGTGACTCATGTGTCAGAACACATGTGAAAGCCTTGTAAAAGAACCTAGTGAGGTGTCACAATATAAAAAAAAAGAATGAGGAACCCCCCCTCTTGGATAAAGAAAAAAATATACAATACTCGTTCTAAATCAAATTTTTTGGAAAAGGAGCAAGTGTCTAAGGGTATTTTTCCCTAGATATGTTGCCTAAGTTAACCCTAGGGTAAATATCTCAATTCTCAAAATCCAAAACCTTAGTTGGAATAAAATTCAAAGCCGTGAAATAAGAAACCATAAAAAGGGCCCTTAGAGAAGGGATATCCCAGCTGAGGGTTCCCTAAGGCTATTCTTATCCTTCAATACCAAAGGGTTAGGGAGATCCCCCAAATTAAAATATCTAACAAGGACGATCAAAATTCCAAAATCCACGGTCATCCTACTACAGGAAACTATGATGGAAGGAACCAAAGCTATCGAAGCTTTAGAACCCGAACTAAAAAATCAGTGCTTTTCTTACATAAGCTCATAGGGACATTCTTGGGGACTGGTAACATCCTAGAGCCCTGAGTTTTTGGAAATAAAGTCTGAATGATTTGAATATGTGTTAGAAGAAAAACCTATGGAGAAACTTTGGCTCTTTACAATATTTAGGGACCTTATCAAAATAGAATGGATTTCTAGGATTCTTTATTCTCCTCGGGGTCATTAGACCCCAAGAACATTATTAAAGGAGGAGATATGAACCTCTCTTTATTAGAAAGATAAATTTGGGGCCCAACAACAAGGTTGGACGGTCTAAGCAATTTTTCCACTGCCCTATTCAATTCTAAAGGATTGATTGACCTCCAGCCCTTAAATATGGAACCGACGTGGAGGAACAATAAATGTGGGGAGCAAAAGATATCCATAAGGCAGGATATATTCTTGCTTTCAGATAACCTATTGACAAGACCACTCATAGAAAAATAGTGGGTAGAGGTTGGAGGGTTATCGGACCATGTCCCAATTCTTCTACTAATGGAGAGACAAGAGCATAAACCTACTACTCCTTTTAAGTTCAACCCTTCCTAGCTCCAAGAAGAAGAGTATGAGAAGTTAGTAATGGATACTCTCCCTTAAATGACACTTCTACTACATCTTTCATGAAACAATTCTCTTATAACATCGTAAGAATAAAAAAGGAATAAAAGAAATGGTCAAAGATCCATAATGCTAGGAAACAAGATCAGCTTAAGGAGGTAGAGGAAAAATTAAAGGAAATTTATAGTCTCAACAAATTTGTAACATTCTCAGAGGAGGAGTTGCGGGATGTAAGAGAGTGTGAATTAAAACATGTGGAACTATTGGAAAAATAAGAACAACATTGGAGGTTAAAAAGAAGGTCCATTTGGATTGAAGAAGCTGATAACAACACCAAATTTGTTCATAGGTATGCCTCACACAGAAAATAAAATGTCAACACAATTTTGACAATTAAGGACGCAAATTGGAACTTGGTATACTCTTTCAAGGAAAAGGCAGAGCCTGGGAAGAAGTACTTTAAAAATCTCTTCACAGAACCATAAGGAAGCCCTATATAGGATATTTTACGGGTTTTAATATTTTCCCAAAGATGATAAGTTAAGAGATGGACAATAGCATGACATAATATGTATCAGGGGAAGAATTGAAAAAAATAGTTTACTCCTTTCAAAAAGGTAAGATCCCTACTCTTGATGGATTCAGCATTGAATTCTATCAAGGATTATATTCTATACTAAAAATTGACCTGCTAAAGGTTGTAAGAGAATTTTAAAGAGTAGGGAAGGTGTTGGGAGCACTCACCTCTATATTTTTGGCCCTAATCCCTAAAAACAAAATTATTCTTCCTTTTAGGACGTAAGACAAATTTCCTGTTGTAATGTTGTGTACAAAATTATTGCAAAAATAATAGCACAACGTGTGAATCCAATTATTAGCAAGACCATCTCTAAATAACAGATTGGGTTTTTTTTGTGGAAATTGAACCGAGGTGTTAGAACAATTACACTCACAAAAATTGCCAATTACACATGCAAATTACACACAAAGGAGACTGAATATGGAGCAAAACACTAATCTATATTGAATAATTGTACAATAGTCAACCCTGTGAAGTCATAGGATGTCACAATAAATAATTATATGATAGATTCAAATGCATTGGGATTCCATTTTAATTTGGTCAAAAGTAGGCTTACTAAATCTAAGCAAATCCCCCATAGGTGCATAAAGCAGTTTCCAAATCTGTCTAGGAGCTCACGAATTGGAAAATTCAATTAGGGAAGATAATAGATGATGGAAGGACAACTCATACATGCTTTTATTAGGAGAAAAGAGTGGAGGATGATGACGAAAAAAAACAAGTTAACTTCACCTAATCAAACTTTCCCAATTGCCTTAAAACTTAGCAAAAGCAGGCAATAAAGAAGAAAAAGAAGACATGCACTAGGAAAACCAAGAATAAAGCATATTTTATTCCAAGTGGTTTCCCAAGTGCTCCATGACTCAATTTTATCAAGTTTTACCAGTTTGGACATGTGGAGGACAACTTGCACAAGGTGGAATATGGAAACTAGGCAAATAATACAAAAATGAATTAATTAATGTCTAAGGTAGACAACTATGGGTTGATTATTCTAACACCCCCCCTTAAGCCTGACTTATGAGTAAAATATCAGAAAATTATAGGGCCTAGAAAGAAGGATTAGTCACCCTTTACATACTGCATGTCCATTTAACCAAGGAAAGAGGCAAAAACCCAGTGGGAAAATCCTCCCTTAAACATGGACAATAAAACAAGATTTGAAAATCTTGTCATCACTCATGCTTCAAAGCATGATCAGAAATCCCCAGCAGTGATTTGAGATTGCTGAATGTCTTTTCACAAAAAAACTTTGGTGAAGATATATGCTACTTGTTTTGAAGATGAACATAAGAGTAGGTGAATGGTGCCATCATGCACAGGCTGTCTCATGTAGTGCATATGGATCTCAATCTATTTGGTTCTCTGTCCCTGAACTGGATCATTGCAGATTTGAATGGTACTATGATTATCACAATAGATAGTAGTTTATTATTCTGATTCGAAGCCACACTCACCAAGTAACCCCTGCAACCATAAACATTGAGTTGCTGCATTTACAACTCCTTTGTACTCTGGTTCTGTAGATGACAGTGCAATGGCACTCTGTTTCTTGCTTGACCAACTGATTGGTCATTCATCAAGCATGAATAGATATCCTGATGTTCACTTTCAATCTGTGTTGTCACCTACCCAATCACTGTCAGTAAACCCAATCAAATCAAGATCAGATTTAGCTTTGTACAAGATCCCATGAGTCCTTGTTCCTTGAACAAAGTTAAGGATCCTTTTGGCTGCCCTCCATTGGATATCATGAGGCTGATCCATGTATCTTGAAGCCACACTTACTACATAATAAAGATCAGGTAAATTATTTGTAAGGTACAGCAAACACCCAATCAGTTTCCTATACAGTGTATTATTTACCATAGGTGAAGAATCTGCCTCTTCAAGCTTAACTCTTGAAAGGAAAGGAGTCTTGCTTGGCTTGTAGTCCTTCATGTTGAACTTGTTCATAAAATCCAAGGCATAATTGGACTGATGTAATTTTATTCCATGTTTGGTTTCAGAAATCTCAAGCCCCAAGAATTGGCTCAATAACCCCAAATCAGTCATAGAGAATGCATGGTTCATTGCATCCTTCAAGGAGGCATTTTCATCCTTTGAGCTTCCTATAATGAGAAGGTCATCAAAATACAAGAAAATAATCATTAAATAACCATGAATCAGCTTCAAATATACATTAGGATCTGAATTGCATCGAAAAAAATTCAAAGATAGCAAAAAGCTATCAATCTTGGCATACCAAGCCCTAGGGGCTTGCTTAAGGCCATACAATGGTTTCTTTAGCCTGCACACAAGAGATGTATTAGTAGAAAATCCTTGAGGATGATGCATGTAAATATATTCACTAATATCTCCATTCAAGAAATCACACTTCACATCCATGTGATGTACCTCCCACTACTTTGCAGCTACAATGGCTAAGGCTAGCCTGATGGAGTCCATCTTTGCCACTGGTGCAAAGTTCTCATTATAGTCTATTCCATGTACCTATAAGTAGCCCTTGGATACCAATATTTCCCTATATTTCAAAGGTGAAACATCAGCAAAAAACTTGGTTTTACAAACCCACTTACACTGAACTAGCTTCCTCCCTGGGGGAAGATCAACCAGCTCCCAAGTGTTGTTATTTTGGAGTGAGATGAACTATTGTTTCATGGATGTTTGCCATATTGGATCATGTGATGCATATTCATATGTTTTTGGGTCTTATTCAACCATCAGATAGAATTTCTTTGCAAACAAATGGTCTTTCATACACATAGCACTCTCAAACTGAGATATAGTCCACTTGGGATCATTAGGATTTCCAGCTAGTTCTCTAGCTGTATGAATGGTGTTTTCTTCCCATTTTGGTCTTGTAGGACTGTTAGGATCTGAAATTAAATCATCATTATCAGACATATCATAATCAACAAACTCAACTATCTCTTCACTTACATTCAATGGTTCTGGTGGTGAAGAGGATTCTCCAACTTCCACTGCTGCTAAAGGCTCTTCTTGGAATTGAACACTCCTTTCAATGAAGGATTTTTTTATGCTCAAATTGATCAGATTGTACCCTTTTGAATCTTTAGAGTACCCAACAAATAGAGATTCTTGGATTTGGGGCTGTAAAGCCTTCCTCTTTTCTGTTGGAATTCTAGCCCAAGCCCTTGAGCCAAAAATCTTAAAATGAGTCACATCTGGCTTGTGCCCACTCCATCCTTCAAAAGGAGTCATACCATCAAGCTATTTATGAGGCACCCAATTCTGGATATAGGATTCACAGTTTATAGCTTCGGTCCAAAACTTTGGTGGCAAAGTCCTAGCCTCCATCATGCAGGTTGCCATCTCTTTCAGTGATCTGTTCTTCCTCTCAGCAACACCATTTTGTTGTGGTGTGTAAGGGATAGAATGCTGCATATGAATACCTACATATGCACAATATTGAATGAACTCAAAATTGACATACTCACCACCATTTTCAGATCTGAGGACCTTGAGTTTCCTCCCAGACTGGTTTTCAACCAAAGCCTTAAAGACTTTGAAG